>VXAU01001358.1:2236533-2304898 GCA_013399695.1 Formicarius rufipectus
AAAACCCCCCAAAAAACCCCCAAAACAAACAAACAAACAAAATCTAAAAAACCCCAACCCCCCCCAAAAACCCAAAAAACCCCACCAAAACGCAAAAAAAACCCGCAAAAAACGCAAAACACAAACAAAAAACCAAAACAAGAAAAACCAAGGGGAAAAAAACAAAAGAAGAAAACAACAATTAAAAAAAAACAAAGAAAAAAAAGGAAAACAAAAAAAAAACACAAAAAACCAAAACCAACCAACCAAACAACAACAAAAAAAAACACAAACCCCACGAAAACAACAAAAACCCACCAACAAAACAAGAAAAATAAATTCTGGCTTGCTACATGTTTTCTTTCTTCCTACCTAATACACTGTCTGACATATCTGATGCCTTTTTTCAATAGGTATTTTGAAATAATAGGTACAGACTTTAACTTGAAGTTCAGACACACCCCTCACAGAACTCACTTGTTTTTTCTCCTCTCTCATTTCTCTCACCCCCTTTTACACAGTCCCCTCTTCCTTTCACTATTCCTCACCCTGTTTCCTTCCATACAGAGTAACTCCAGCAAGTTATGCCAAACATTCTTATGCTCTTTCACTGTTAGAATGCTAAGAATATTTAGTGTCCCATACCTTCAGTCTTTCAAGAAGTGGTGGTTTCTTCCATTTGTCTTCAGTATTTCCATGTTCAGTATAGTATTTTATTATTTCCTTAGAGAAACAATCAAAAAGATGCTGTTTAAATTAAGAACACATGTAGCACAAACAGTAATGTGATGCCTCATCCAGCCCTCTGCATCAAAAAACCAATTAAAAAAATATTCAACACAGGTTTTCATAATATAGCTAGTTGCATTATAAAAACAAATATATAAATGAAAACCAAACTGTAAATCTATTAATTTTGCAAGACTTTAAACATGTCACAGAGATGACCCCAATCAGTACCTTACTTCACACGACCATTTAGGCTGGTTTAAAGTACATGGTGATGATGCTGGAAAGTCACTATTTTCTGATGCTTAAAGTACCTGCTACCAACAGTACACACACGAGGCATGAACCCAAAAGTAAAACAAAAAATAAAAGCCTGATGCACTGACAATAAGGATTCAGGCTTCCCCTCACAACATTCATACATGTACACAGTTAATCTTTTGGTAACTGATAAAAACCCCAAAAAGAATAAATTTTCTCTTTAAGTCAGAATAAGTCCTTAACAGACTATGTAAGCAGCAATTATGAGCACCAGTGATTAGTAGCAAGTAAAACTATATACTCAGTAATCTTAGTATTTTCATAAGCATGTTTTAGTGAGGCACAGCACTTCAACTCTGGCCCAGAACTGGTCATAAAATGAATAAAATTAGTGCCCTCTTCTGAAAATGACACAGTAATACAAATGCCCAAGTTAAATTTACAAGTCCTGATTCACAATTCCCCTTATCAGAAATAACTTAGAAGCACAACACTACTCACCTGCAAAACTGAGTGGTTCATTTATTTCTAAAGCATGTACTTTAATTATTGCAAAGTTTCCTTGGACAGTCTTAACCTACCATCCAAAACTAGTCACAGACAGACTTCTAAGAAATTTTGCATATCAAGAGTTGCTGCCCTTAACCTCTCCTCACAATAGGCAGATGCATTCATAAATATATTTGATTATGATGGCCAGAAATCCCCAACAAAAAACCAAAACACACACAAAAAAAAATCCACAAAAACTAGAAAGCCAAAGTTCTGCAACAAAAGTCATCGGTGCTTCCATGAGGCTAAAAGCTGAACCAACTTTCTAAGTAGAAAATTTCTAATCTCCCTGGGATAAGAAGTAAAATGTTTCATGTCATTTTCCCTTCTGCTAATTACGGACTTCTGTGGGTATTTCACTATCTGATGTCAAACCTTCACTGGTATTCAAAATATTCAGGAATTGATACATTACACAATCCCATTTTTTGTCATAGAAGTCTCAGCTTAGATGAGAAAGCAAGAAACAGAAACACTTGGCTTCATATGGTTAAAAATAGCAGCCCTCATTTTCAAATCTGCATCTTTCAGTTTTGTAGGAGTTCTAGTTTTAATTAGTGTTATTTTAGCAAATTCCTTTAACAAGTAAATCTTTCCAAAAAGAGAAGTTTCTACACTTCAAAAAGTATCTCTTTTAGCAATTCATACAACATTTTAATCCTTAAAAAAACAACTACAGAAAATAATGATTTTTGCTAATCACAATGGCACAAACATCACTGCATGAAAATAAGGCTGTGTTGGGGAGGGGACAGACACACAAAACAAACATAAAAAAAAAGAACCAAACAAAAAAAACACATAAAAAACAACAGAACAATATTACTTCTATACAGTTTTACATTTTTATGAAGTTTAGCCAGAACATGTTCCTTTATAAATACATTAACTAAAAGCTCTTACTTTCTCAGCTGGATAAATGTGCTGCTTCATGAACTGCTTGACCTTCTGTAACATTTCTTGGCCTTTCCTACTTTGATGGAAGAGCTCTCCAGAAATGTGCTGTGTGCTGCTGAAAGATGACCTGGGGAAGAACATTCAGTGGAATAACAAGACCATATTTTCCCTCATAATAATACAAGCTGCTTTACAGAGGCTTTTAAATAAATGAAGATGTTTTAAAAGCTTTGCCTTGCCTTTGACCAGTAGTTCAGACCACTCTTACCTTTCTGAGAGCTCTAACCCTCTCTCTGCCAAAGGCTTCACAATCTTAGCAAATTCATGACTATTCTCTGCAGAAGCATTTCCAATGAGATATCTAGCATATACACCCTAAAGCCAAAAGAAAGGCATATATGGAATAACTGTACACTTGATGTTGTCTCTTTAATACATTGGTGAATTCTTCAACGATGAAAGTAACACTTAAATTCACATAGGAAAAACTTACCACCCAGACAGATTTTACTGGGATATGTTAGTATTGGGTTTGGTCCATTTCTGATATAATTGAGATACCTGCTGCACAAGAGTTAAAAAAAATAAAAAAAAAGCCAGCTAAGCCAACCTAGAGGCAAACCCCATAAAGCAGCAAACAAAAACAAAAAAAAAAAAGATAAATGTCTGCACAGGATACTACAAAAGCAAGTCCAGCCTGTCCCTCAAGCCAGCTGACAACAGTATAGATATATGATTACTATCCATGACTAAATCAACTACCTCCATACCCACAAAAATATGTGAGATTTCAGCAAACTACCTGGGCTATTGCTGCCATTTTAAAATATGACAAAGCAAGAAAAAAGTTGAAGTTGGACAATGCAGTGCTCATACGCCGGCAGCGGCAGTAAATGGAAACCAGTTCTTCAAATGAAGGAGTTTCTACAAAAAAAACAGCAGAATTTTTTTTTTTTTTTTTAGAATACTCAACACTTTCTATGATTTTTTTCCACCTTATTCTTCAATGTTGGAACAGTTTTTCATCATTAAGAGATATATCATTTACACAGCAAATATCGTGATTTATCATTTCCCACGGTGTAACTGTGATATGGGAGCCCAAAGGAAAAAGGAGTAGCCAGAATTTTTAGTAACTGTAACACTTCCTCCCACCCCTCACCTCCACTCTAGTCAGGAAATTAATTTCACCTAGCAGGGGGAGATTGTTTTTCTTTGTGGTTTTTTTTTTTTTTTGGTTGGTTGGTTTTTTTGTGGGTTTTGTGTTTTTTTTTTTGTTTGGGTTTTTTTAATAACAAGATCCATTTACATTTAAATTTCTGTTTTCTTCCATTATTTCTAAGAAAGTTTCCAAATAAACTTTACGGAAGTAGCCTATTGTGGCTAAGATGCAGCCTGTTAAAACAGAACTACCTAAAACCTCACTATCAGCCACTTTCCTACAATGAAGAAAATACGGAAAAGTGCAAAATTATATGTTCATGAACTTACCATTTAATTCCTCTTTATAAGGGTACCATTTCAAATAGAAATCAACCCTAGAATTTGTTTAAACATAAAGATTACATTTTCATACCTATGGTGTCTTTGAAACCCAAGACAGATCCTTGACCTAAGTCCTTAATAGACAAAGGCCAAAAGTAGAATTGAGTGGTGTATGCTAAGTCTGCTAAGGGATGACCAGCAGTTGAAAGTTCCCAGTCCAGCACCGCCAAAACACGAGCCTTAAACAAAAATAGAAACCTCAAGTGAGTGCTAGAAGACAATTTTTTTCTATTTTCTCCACAAATGCACAATCCACTTAACATTCAGGAGTTTTATTTGGTTACTATGTGTTTAAAATGAAAAACACACACTGTAGGCATCTACAGCAAAAAGAGTTCCTTTTGGCACTACTTAAAGAGCTGCAGAAAATTGGCATTCACAAAGGGCCAGAAAGCCAGGCATTTTTCCAAAGAAAATCTGACTTAAATCTACATTTTTGAGTAGTGTTGTTCTCCTCATAAATGTGTAAAATCTTCCAGTCAAAACATGATTGAATTAAAATAGCCTTAAAGAACAGTAGTACTGGCAGTTGTGTTTTACCTCAGTCCTGTTGCTTGGTCCTCTAACACAGCAACTCATAGACAGACCAGCACTAAACCCCCTAATTTCTCACAGTATTATGCACAGATTAACAGCTCCATGGGAACTGAATTTCTTAGGCAGGAAGCCCAGGCAGGGACATGAGCCTCTGCTGCAAACTTCCCTGCAGTGGTGCCTTCAGCTGGGTGGGCTGAGACTCCCCACTCTGCCATTCTGATGAATTCTTGTGATCCAGCTGGTCTGTCAACCTGAACAACCTTTCCAGCCTATCCATGGCTACCTGAACTATGTGCCAGGGTCTTTCCTAGAGAGTCACTCCTGCATATACAGCAACAGTTTCTACAGTTACTTAAAATTACCTACATACAGCTGGGTCAGTTCCTTCAACTGCATCAGGAACAGCTGGGAGAGTCCCTGAGGCTGCCAAATTCTCTGCTCAGGGAGGCAATCAGCACATTTAAGCCTACAAACTGTGTCTATCAACTACTCCATGCACAGCACTGGGAATCTCCAGGACATGTTGCTTTGTTGAGAAGCAGGCCTTGCAGAGTCTTGGTCACAAATGCCAAGCATATCATCTGGTCACAACACAGCATGGGAAAAATAACGAGAATGCAACTGTGTTGGTAGATAAGTAACACACACTTATTCCCACAAACCAGAAAAAGAGCCTCTTTCTTTTCCCTTTCAAGGTCTCTGTGATCTATGTGTGATCCATAACTAAGCAGTTTTGGAAGTTTTTTCTTTGCTTCCATTACTATCACAAATCATGCATTCAGATCCTGTTCCAAAAGCTGTTATTAATGGAATTCACACCACAGATGTCAACAGGCTTTGGATCAGATGCTTCTGTAGTTTAATGAAGTGAGACTTTAGTTGCACTGAATTCAATAGGATTTATGCATACAAAATGTTTTGTTCCTGGACTATGAAGCAGTGTCTAGAACTAAAGAATAAATTGAGTATCTTTCAAGGCCATGCTGGATGGGGCCATGAGCAATCCAGTCTAATGAAACGTGCCCATGGCCAAAGAGTTGGAACTACATGATCTGTAAGGTCCCTTCCAACCCAAACCATTCTATGATTCTATCAATTCTGTCTAGCTCCTGCCATGAAAACCAGGACTGTGCTAGGTACCTAAACAACATACACAGGGTACAGAGAAGAGTTACGTTCTCTCTGCTCCTTTCAGAGATGTATCACACATTAAAATAATGCTCAGAAGTGTCCCATTACATGGGAGGATTACAAACAAATGTTCTGAATACCTCTGTCGGATGGAAGATGATGTTATCTATTCTCATGTCCCCATGAATCAGACTTTCTTCATTATCATCAGGTGGCAAGTTGCTTGCTAGCCACTCAGCCAGTTTGTTCATGGCAGGGATGTCTGTATGAGCAGCTGCATCATACTGTTTTTTCCAAGTTGACACCTAGAGAAATACAAATGGTCCAACAGATTTTTCCAGCTGATTCACAAGTTTTTAAGGCCCACAAAATTCTGAAGCACATGCTTCTGGATCTTTCACTATTACCACATTACTTGAAAATTCAGTAAGCCCCAGCACCACTGCATTTCCAAATGTGAACTGTGAGATCAAAAGATGCAATAAAGACTACCTCTATTTTCTATTTCAATCCTATTTACATAGCCCAAATCTAGTATTATTCCAAAAGCAGATTAGTCTTATTCCTTTAGCATGGCATTACAGAATCAACCTGAATTTAGTAGTAACTTTACACTGTGAACAAAATAATTGAACTAAGTGAAAGTGTTTAATAGCCAAAATGATGGTTACTTTTACAAGTTTTTAATAATTAATAATTTAGCTTGAAAATCAAGTAAATATTCAAACACGTGACTAAACAAGAGACTTTTTGGAAGAGTTTTACCTGTCTTTTGCAGTATCCTGGTCCTCTCCCATATCCTTGGAGGCCCAATGAGTGTAAATCAAAGGAGTGCAACAGGGCCAAAGTTTCTATCATGGCAATATACAGAGCAGAACGTTCTGCAGGGCCCACTTCGGGCAGTGAGACGTCTCGGAAAATGCGACCCTAGGAATATCAGAGATCAGATATTTGGTGGGATGGACACACCACATGTAAAGAGGTAAAGCTATACATTTCATGAGCAAAACCAAATGCAGTTAACCAACACTATGCAAACAAAGATTCCTTCCTCATTTATTTTATTCCTCCCCCAGGGCAAACAAAGGGACACACAGTAAGCTCAGATCCTTGGTATAATGGGCTATATATCGGAAGGCAATCAAAATAACAGATCCATTCAGCAGATGAAAGTCTGAATTAGAGCACTTGATCCAGACACCCTCAAGGCTTGAAAGTACAGGGACAAACAATGTTACCGTATTTCCTCTAATGTGCAGAAGAAACATCAATGGAGTCCTGAGGGAGATGGTAGGGGGCACAGGCAGGGAGAGGAGGGAAATAGGTGGGTTTCACATGCTGAGGCAAACAATCCAAATAAATTCACTTGTGTTCTCCTTAAGGGCAGTTAAATACATTTAAAAGATGAGTGCATTTTTGCATTTTCTCCTTTAATTTTGACCCTGTCAGTTACAGAATGGAAGAGAAAGAACAGATTCCTCTCTCCTCCAAGTGCCTCGATTTCACAGTTCATATGATGGCTCCAGTGTATTTACACAGCTGAAGTAGCAAGGTTTTTACTGAAAGATTCTACATAACAAATCTCAAAATCATGTTTTCTATTGAGCAACAGTTTATTCAACAGAATAAATGTACAGTTGTTTTCTAATACACAACGTATTTGTTAAAACCAGTGCAGTGCTGTCCATCACAGAATGGAGAGATTGTACTTTTACGTGCTTTGGAAATGCAGCAAGGTTTCCTCTTAAGGAATCATTTTGTTGTCAAAACCAGAAAAATTCCCCATCTTTAATGTAAGAAATCTGTTTCAAAATTTTCAGTTTTTACATTACATTACTCTTGATCTTTGGGTTTTGTAAGAAGGTTAAGTTCATCTCCAGGAGCTGGCCCACAAAGTCTTACATTTCTAATTTCCTAGTGATGATAGAGTAGGATGAAATGAAAGGCAAGAGGTCTCAATTCAAATTCTGCTCCCACAGAGGAAAAAACAATAATCCAAGATACAGCAGACTTACACTCAAAATCACCAAAATCTAACAGAAGCAGTATCAGCTCAGGTACAGCAGCCCCAGAGTGATGGACCACAGACAGAACTATACTGCGTTCTTTCTAAAAGTAGTGTTTGAACTGGAATCCTGCTTGGTTTTCAAGAAAAGATGATTGCATGGCAGTTCCTACCTTCAGTACTGAACAGGCCACAGGATGCCCAAAGACTGAGCATAACTTCAGAGACTGATTGTTTTCCCTCTGACCTGTGTATGTTTTTCACAGAAGCAACATTGCCTTATTTTAAAGACACCCTTCTGAGAGCTCAAAACGAAAACAAGAGGTCAAATACTGAGCTGAGTATTCAAAAAAAAAAAAGGAAATAAGCCCTGGAGGAGGTGAAATATGTGAGAATCACTTATAGCTAGCATTTCTTTAAAATACCAGAAGATCATTTATGTTCATATCACAAAACTTAGCGAGTGCTGGGTATGGCTCTAACAGAAAGGTTTTAGACAACTTCAAAGCAGCTTGTAGTAAGGAGAAGGAAAGAATCTCTCAGACTGGAGGACCAACCTGCACATGCTGCATTACATAGAACTCTGTTCCGATGACAGAAACATCACTGCAATACAAAAGGGGCTCAGGCACTGGAAAACCAGCTGCAAATAAGGCTTTCTGCACACGATATTCTCTATCGATCTGAAGAAGACACAGAAATTTAGGTTCAGTTAAAACCTCCCAAGCATAAATGAGCACAGTGAATGACAATGTATCCCCTTTCATGTTTAATTCTGCGTATAGCACACACCACTGGAAATGATCCAGCAGTTCACTGCATTTCTGGACACATTCAGCAGTGTGCTGGACCATCATGTTTAGGGCTTAGTCACTTGCAATAGGAAGAGTTGAAGGAAAAATATCACTTACCTTGTGTGCTCTAGGTAAGAGGGGTCCATGGGGTTTCTTCCTGAGCACATAAGCCTGCCCACCCTTCTGAAGGTAAAAGGTTGGATTTGACTGGCCTGAGCTACAAAGAGAGATTATAATTACTTACAAATTCAAGTACTTACAAATTTCTGACCTTTTAACAGAAACGATGTAAAATGCACTGCAGCTTGGCCTGAACAAAATGGCAGGACAGAGGAAAGAATTCTTCTGAGGAGCTGTTTTGTGTTGTGGGTTTTTTTTGGGTTTTTTTTGTTTTTTTTTTTTTTTGTTTTTTTNTTTTTTTTTTTTTCACATCTAGTCTTACAAGGAAGCAAGTGATAGCCTACAAAATCAGAAGTCAGAGGTTCTATTCCTGCTTAGAAGGATGTCTTCTGTCACTCTGGGGAGGTGTTCAGTTTGTTCTCCTGTAGCATTTTCCTCTCCTCCCAAGAGAGACATCATGAACTTAGCCAAGGTATGCAGTAGGTACAAACTTCAAAGCTTCCTGATTTGGAGGAATCACACAGAGCAGAATTCTCACTCGCTCATAATTGTGTTTGTCCTTTGGCAAGCTGTATTTTGAACAATGTAAGCATACAGAAAGCTCTCCAAACTGGAGAGGGACTTCTTACAAGGGCATGTAGTGACAGAACAAGGAGGAAGGGATTCAAACTCAAAGAGAAGTTTAGAGTGGATATAAGAAAAAAAATCCTTTACTGTGAGGGTGGTGAGGCACTGAAATGGGTTGCTCAGAGAACTTCTGGATGACCTACCCCTGGATAGGGCTCTGAGCAAACTGGTCTAGAGAAAGGTGCACATGGCAGGGGGTTGGAACTAGATGATCTTTAAGGTTCCTTCCAACCCATTCTTTGATTCTATTCTATGATTAAATTACTGATGATTCTAGCACCAGGCCCTGCTGTATGCCAGCCTGATCACAGAATTAACCAGGTGGGAAAAGACCTCTGAGATCATCAAGTCGAACCTTACATCTAACACCACCCTGCCTACTAGACCATGGCACTACGTGCCACATCCAGTCCCTTCTTAAATACCTCCAGGGACGGTGACTTGATGATCTCCCTGGGCAGCCCATTCCAACACCTTACCTCCCTTCTGTAAAGAATTTATTTCTAGTGTCTGACTTAAGTGCTGCCTGGCACAACTTAAGACCATGTTCTCTTCTACTGCTGGTTGCCTGGGAGAAGAGACAGACCCTCACCTAACTAAAACCTCCTTTCAGGGAGTTATAGAGAGTGATGAAGTCTCCCCTGAGCCTCCTTTTCTCCAGGCTGAACAACCTGTAATAGGAAGTTATCCTCCATACACTCCAGGAACCTCCTAGACTGCCTCTTCCCTGCTGTGTTGAGCTCCCAGCAGACAGCCAGCAGGTTAAAGTTACCCACAAGAACAAGGGCTGGCCATTTTCAAAATCTGCCAGCTGCTTGTAGAAGAATCCATCCACCTCTTCATCCTGGTTGGGTGGTCTGTAGCAGATTCCCACCAGGATGTCAGCCTTGTTGTCCTTCCCCGATTTTCACCCACAGGCGCTCAACCTTGTTGTCACTGACCTTAAGTTCTACAGAGCCACTGCTCCACCTCTCTCACCTTGCCTATCCCTTCTGAAGAGTTTGTAGCCATCCATGGCAGCACCACAATCATGCAAGTCATCCCACCATGTTTCCGTGATGGTGACCACATCACAGCACTCCTGCCTCACCATGGCTTCCAGCTCCTCCTATTTGTTACCCATACTGCATGCATTACTGCACATGAACTTCAGCTGGGCTTCTGATTTAATTCCTAACCACAGTTTGCCACTTTTTGGATCATCTCTGGAGAGTCTGGTCTCATCCTCTTCAAACTTGAAGTCCTCGTGATCAGCCCTGCCAAGTAGTAGGCTAGAGTGTTTTTACCCTCGTTAGACAGATGCAGTCCATCTGACTGCAGCAGGCCTGGTAGCATAAAAGTTGCTCCATGATCATAAAAACCAAAATTCCACCCACAGCACCAATCCTTAAGCACGATTAAATGTCTTTTCCTGCACCTTTCCTCATTCATCCCTGCTACTGCAGGTACTGAGGCAAATACCACCTGCACCCCATATCCATTAACCAAACAACCCAGAGCCTTAAAGCCCCTTTTAACTGCCCTGGTACCTCTTTTATCAATTTCATTACCAGCAACCTGAACAAGATTAATCACAGGGCCGAATAAGCTCAGAGAGTCTCCTTGAAAAATGCCTCACCCCAGCCCCAGGGAGGCAGCAGAATTCCCTGTGGGATGGGTCCAGCCGGCATCCAGGGCCCTCAGTTCCCCTCAGAAAGGCATCATCCATTACAGCTACCCTTGTTTTTTTCTTAACAGCTGGGGTTGTGATCTGTGTAGCAGGCAGAGTGCAGTGGGGAGACCCTCTAGGAAGACTTTTTTCATGAGAGTCCTCTGCCTTACCCTGTGGATCCAGGCCCTCACATCTATTCTTTAGGGGCACCTGAGGGTTGGGCAGGGGTTCCTTCACCTCTCCGATCAGAAATCCATTTCCATCTAATCAATCTGCTCCTTCTGCCTGACGGCAAGAGGGGCAGGGCTTCTCTCACTCATTCTGAGCTTCTTTCGGGGTTGAAAGGGCACAACTCCACCAGTCCACTTCCCTTCGCTCCGCTCCCTAGAGCTGAATAAAAAGCCCACAAAGGATGCCGGCACCTGAGAGGCTTCCAAAAACAATCAGGGGCAAACGGGAAACACCTGAGCGGCTCCTTTAACTAGCCCACAAAGGATCCCGGCACCGCCCCTTAGCCGCCTGACAGGCTCCCAAAAGCAGCCAGGTGCAAATGATGTCCGAAATTACGATGCGTAAGGGACTGCCTATAGGAACTGTAAAATTTTAAAGATTGAATGTTGCAGTGGCAAAGAAAATTGAACACTGATCACAAGAAAAGGAAAACCTAGTTAAACGCCTCATAACACCTTGTCCATCGTATCCCAATCAAGCTCATTAATCCTTATTTTCCTCAAGGCCCTGTGCTAATCTGCATGCCTTTCTCTCCTCATTCTGCACCATTTTTAAGATGCATTCTGACTCAGACCAATAACAGATGAGACAGCTACTGGAAAATAAAAATCGAACTTTTGCCCTCATGCCTCCCATTACACTTCCATTCCCCCCAAAGTTAGGCCATAGTTTGCAATATAGTTTAACAAGTATACTGTACCAACAAATACTCCGCCTGGCACTAAAGAAATTTAGGCCAGCTGAAGCCTTGAACCACAACTAAACCCCAAGCAAGGTGGTAAAAGCATAAATACCAACAATATTTTAGCAAATTTTACTATTAGCTACTCTCCTAAGGCCCTTCCTGAAGTTTCCTCAGTTGAGGTACACGTGAGGGCTAGGGTACAGCTGAGCACTCGATGGATGTTTTATATTTACAACAGAAGGCAACGAAAAATTGCTTACTATTTCTTGGTGACGGCTGCAGATAAAGCAGTGGAGAACACGCTTACAAAGGAATTAATACCTATTTTTAAAACACCTTTCAACAGCTACCGATGCGAAGTCACGCAGCCATACCACTAACCTGGTGGATGCAAAGGAGATCCGTGTTCTGCGGAACAGCGGCTTTGCAGCCTCACGGGCACAGCATCGCCCTCGGGGCATTAATGGCCCTCTCAGGGGCTCGCTCACCTGGCGACAGCCTAACGCTGGTACAGCCGATTTCTTAAGCTGTGCATATGCCCCTGGACACTGCCGCTCGCTGTGCAGCTCGGGATGGAGCGGAGAGGCAATAAAACAACCCTGCGTGCGCTTCCGAGGACAGCAGCAAGTCCTCCCCACGCACAGCCCACCCGCGGACGGTCAGCTGCGGCCACGCCGCCCGTGACAAAGGTCACCTTCGCTAACACCGCGACCTTTGCCTTCTCCAGCCGCCCAAGGGATGCGCTCTGCCCTCGGGGGCTGCTCGTCCGCCACCCCCAGGGCGCCCCTGCCTCTGGACATCTCCCCGGACAGGAGCGGCGAGCAGAGCAGCCCCGCGCTGCGGGCTCCCGAACGGGACAAAAGCTCCGGGAGATCTCCCTGTGTCACCTGTACTGCCGGACAGCCAGCCCGTCCGCGGGGTGCCGCGGGAAGCCGCGCAGGTGGAGGCACAGGTAGCGCTCCAAGCTGCGCTGGTCGAAGCGGTGCTGCCGCCGCACCTCGCCCGTGCCCGGCTCCAGCTCCGGCTCCATCCCGGGGCGCTCCCAGGAAGCGGGTCCTGCCGTCCGGGGCTCAGGGGGCGGCCCCGGGGGTGGCACCGCCCCGGCGCTTCCCGACAGCTCCCGCGGCCCCGCAGACGTGTCGCTGCCATGGCGGAGACATCCCGGCTGGAGCGGCTGGAGCGGCGTGTGCGGGAGCTGGAGGAGGAGCTGGCCCGGGAGAAGGGCGGGCGGCGGGCGGGCAGGGCTCGCATCGGCACCATGAGCGCCGAGGTGACCGACTCCAACCCCTACAGGTGCGGCCGGCAGCGAAGGGCCGAGCGGGGCAGCCTGTCTGGATATAGAGGATGGGAGGGACGGTGCTGGGCATCCTGTCGGGGCATAGAGGATAGCGGGGAGGGGGGGACGGAACGGGGTATCGCGTCGCGGCATAGAGAGTAAGGGGAGAGGGCGCGGGGTATCCCGTCGGGAGATTAAGGATGGGGGGAGACGGAACGGGATATCCCGTCGGGATATGGAGGATGGAGGAGACGGAGCCGGGCATCCCGTCCGGGCATAGAGGATAAGGGGAGACCGCGCGGTGCATCTCGTCGGGATATAGAGGGTAAAGGGAGAGGGAACGGGGTATCCCGTGGGGATATAGAGGGTAAGGAGAGACGGCGCGGGGCATCCCGTCGGGATACAGAGGATGGAGGGGGAGGACGGAACGGGACATCCTATCGGGACATAGAGGGTGGGGGAGAGGGAGAGCCGTGGGTCGGAGCTGTGGGTGTGCGGGATGCGGAGGGGGCTTGGGCAGGTGAGGGTGCAGGGATGGGGAGGGGATGATGATGAGGAGGGTGGCAGGACAGTGCTGAAGGCAGGGGCACTGTGGGGAGCAGGGGACAGAGGGGTGCTGTGGGGTTTCCCACCGGGCAGGACTGCCAGAGGTGCGTGTGACAGGGGTACGTTGTATTGTCTCGCTGTACAGCGAGAGAGGAAGCCTTGTGAGTTTTGAGCTGGGTTGGTAATGAATGGACAGCTGTTGGTGTTATGAGAGGTCTTATTCTCATGGCTCTAACTTATCTATTTTAGAGTTTGGTGTATGGAATTACTGAGCATCAGGGACCCCTTCCCCTCTGGAAATCTGATACGTTTTGGTTTTTCTTTTCCCCCCTTAACACAAGTCAATATCTGTACTTTCATTGATACTTTCGATGTAAAAATGCAATAACAGAATAAAATGTTACCTTAAAATCCTTTCAGCTCCCTCAAAACCTGATAGTCTCGATTTCTACTTTTTTTGGTTTTTTAAAGTTGTGTTGGAGTTAATCTAAGCAAATTGATCAGAAAACAGTGCAAGTCTTCCCTAGTTTGCTGCCATATGGTTCATTACCAAAGAAAGAGGTGTCACTTTCATTGTGTAAATCAGGGATCCATTTACAAAAGTAGCTGTGTGTCCTCCTGATTTCATCAACATTTCTGTTCATTTTATCAGAAGTACCAACTGAATAAGTCCATGAGTTCCTACAGTTCTGTTGCTAATGGAAAAGCATCTACCCTCCCATTCAGACTGTACCTAGCTGGCAGTCACAACTGCAGTGAAAAGAGCAGGCCTGAGTTTGTGCTGGGTGAGGTTATTTTGAAAGCAAAAGTAATTTAAAATACCTGAAAAGCAAAATTGCTGTTAGAAACCTAGAGAGCATTTTCTGTGTAATGTTGTTTGGTTTTTTTCCTTAGTCGCTTGATGGCATTAAAAAGAATGGGAATTGTCCAAGACTACGAGGTAGGATTCTACCTGTAAGGAAACATTACTTGCATTTTTTTTCCCTGGGGGGGACCACTTTTGATATACTCACCTGTATTTTATTTCCTTCTACAGAAAATCCGTACCTTTACAGTTGCAGTAGTAGGTGTAGGTGGAGTTGGCAGTGTGACTGCTGAAATGCTGACAAGGTGTGGCATTGGTAAGGTAATGAGAGTTTTGATTTTCTTCTACTTCTTTACAGTAGATGGATCATCCTCTTCCTGAAGAGTTTGATTCAATTTCATTAAGCTGATTTCACCCAAATAAAAAAAAATGTTGTGAAGAGAGCACTTGTGTAAACATTGCACATGAAGAGTCTGTATTTTCCTTACACTAGTAAAATTGATTTACTTTGGGCTTAATCCTGTATCATGTACATGATTCTTGTTTGGATGCCTGTCATCTCCATACTCCTATATGAGCCCATCTATCTAATCTTCATACTGGATTACTGCAAAAGGAAAACAAAGTAAAGAAAAAGGAGGGGGCAGCTTGCTTAGAAGATTAAGTCTTATAATAACAAGTTTATATTCATGAAATTGAAAACTGGTGGATGTCAGATAGTTTTATCACAGACACTGGTTTGTCGTGTGGCACACTTAGAGCTAAAAATTTAGCAGCAGTTAAAAATAATTTGATGTGTTTATAGGTAACAGGAACTTGCAAAGTTAATAGAAGAGGATTTTTCTCCAAAGGAGGAATTTGGGGAATGGCTCAGATGTGTATTTCCAGGCAAAGCCTGACCATTTACTCTTACAGCTTTGAGAAGTTTTTAAATAGAGAAGTGATGCAATTTTCTGTTGCAAAGTTCATTCCTCTGAAAGAGCATTTCCAGAAGACCAGCATCTTGGGCATAGCAAAGGACATCTGTTGATCCAGAATATATGATAAACATGTCCATGTAGTATGTAGGTATTTTAAGAGAATTGTTTTTGAAGAACTACATGCCAAGAGAAGTGGAAAAAAATGACACATTTTTAGCTAATGCCATAATAGCAAGTTGAATGTGATAACAGAGGGGATAGTGCTCATGTGGATTATTCTGCTGAACAATCTTTTTTAGATCAAGTGGACAGATTCATTATTATTATTAATAGTTTTCATGACTTAACAAACTGGTTCCAGGTGAATGGCAGAATTCAGTCTTTCATGCTTTTACAAAATTGGCCCCTTCATATGGAACCTTACATGGGACTGAAGGGGTAGGGAGGTGTTTGATTGGGGTGGGGTTTTTTGTTTGTTTGGGTTTTTTGTTTTTGTTTTTTTTTTTTTTTTTTTTTTTTTTTTTTTTTTTTTTTTTAAATTAGAATTAGTTTTGTTTTTTTAAATGCCTTGCCATAGGGCTCTTGTTGCAGTGTCTTTGGAGATTCACACATGTTAATACAATCTTTATTGTAGCTGCTTCTGTTTGATTATGACAAAGTGGAACTGGCAAACATGAACAGACTCTTCTTCCAACCTCATCAAGCTGGATTGAGTAAAGTGCAAGCAGCTGAGCATACTTTGAGGTATAACTGAGAGAAGTGGGTATCAAAATGTATTTGCCCAGGATGCTGCTCCAGAAAACCAATGTTTCACTCTTAATCCCTTGCAAAAAAGCATGATCTGATTGGGGAATTTGAGTATAAAACATTTGTGGGAATGATTGATACTTTAAATACATTTTTTTATTGGCCAAAACCTTAATGTGAGTCTACTTTTTAAGTAGAGTGAGTTTTACTCAGAAGTTTGGTATAAACTATATAATTAAATATATTGTGGGGGGTTTTTTTTATGTAATCTTTGAATTTTGGAGAAATACAGGTGTGGTCTAGAATTCAGACTGGAAACTTAAGACTGTAGTAACATTTAGAAAGTTACCATTACTATTGACTCATTATTTCCTCCATAAGGGATATTAATCCTGATGTTCAGTTTGAAGTCCACAACTACAACATCACAACACTGGACAACTTTGAACACTTCATGGATAGAATAAGGTAAAATCTCTCAACAAAATCATGTCACTAACTTCTGCTGATATGTGGTTCTACACAGCCTCACATTTCTATTCCTGAGGGTTCTTTCCCAAATTAATAACTTACAGTTCAAAACCACTGGGAAATATTTGTATATGAAGACATTCCTGCCTAGATGTTTCCTCTAGAGGTAGCATTTCATTACACTTACATTGGTGCATCTTTAGATTTCCAGCCAAAGCTGTAGGACTTAGATGCTTTTCCCATTATAGAAGACAGATCATATTTTAACTGCTCTCAAGTGGTTTCAGTTATGCTTTATAGAACAAAGAAAGACAATAATTATTAGTGGATTTCACAGAGAAGATCTGAAGTAACTTTTCCCATTGGCAGTTCTCTTGTACCAAGATACACTTTTCCAATACTTTGCACTGTGGCTTTATATAAAACTTCTCTGAGATGCCCATATATTAAGTCCCAGCTTCAGCATGCTGTTGTTTCTGCTGTGGATCTGAAATGCTGCTGCTATCCTGTTCTGCATTTGCACAAGCTTTGTTAGAAATCCACTTCCCCTGGGCTTCTGTACTCTGAAAGCAGCATGCTGGTTGCCATGGTGGTGTTTTGTTCTGCCAGCAGTTTCACCCAAACTTCTAATGCTTTTTTTAGTAACGGTGCCCTGGAGGAAGGGAAGCCTGTTGACCTTGTTCTGAGCTGCGTGGACAACTTTGAAGCTCGCATGGCAATTAACACAGTAAGGCTGTCAAAGACATGAGCTTGTGGAAGGCTGTTTTCTCCTATAAATAATTTTAGGAATTGTGGGGAGTACAGAGAAGATAGGAACTTAAAAAAGAATCTCCTGAGAAATGTCCCCTTTGGTTTAAGGAAACTGAATCTGAGCCTTTACCTGGTTAAAACCCATTTTCTATATATAAATGAAACTGCAGATTTTTAAGTTACTAGCAGCTAATGGTTAGTAAGAGTTAAGTGTCATAAGCTCTCTCTGTCTTTTTAGATTATCCTGTTTATGTGAAGGTATTTTCAAAGGCTGATATGTTAAATCTTACAAACTTTTTAAAGACTGTCTACAGCTAATTGTGTACTATATATATATAACTGTCTACAGCTAATTGTGTACTATATATATATAACTTTCTGTATACTAAAAATGGCTTAAGGCTGTGTACCTAATCAAACTGTTTTCCTTTACAGTAGCAGCCAGTGTAGGGCATGTGCCAAATGTATGTTTTCTGTTATCCTTTGCTGCCTTGATCCATGAATTGCAGGCACAAAGGTACCCAGATACGCTGCATCCAAGCCTTGAAAAGCAGTTTGTGCAAGTAGATTCTGTAGTGTTCTGTAACTGGATTGCTCATATCTGTATCTGTTAAAAAATCTCAGGTCCTCAGGAAATCACAAAGGGTTGGCTTCATGAGTGTGGTTTTAGTTTGCCCTTTGATTTGTCCTTTGATTCTGATAAACAATTTCCGTTCTCTCTCTTCATGTCCCTTTTTCTGATCGTAGCCCTTTTGTCCCAAAGCAGGGAGATGAATGCATTTAATCACTCTCAGTTTAGCACATTGTTTGGGTCTCTCTCCTTTTCACTGGACTCCTTGGAGTGCTGATGTGTGTGTTTCTGTGTTTCTAAGGCCTGCAATGAACTCGGGCAAATCTGGATGGAATCTGGAGTCAGTGAGAATGCCGTGTCAGGACACATCCAGCTGATAATACCTGGGGAATCCGCTTGTTTCGCGGTAGGCACCGCTCTGCTGAGCTCCTCTTTTGCCTTTGAAAGGGGAAGACTGGGAATCTGCAGGATCAGCTGGCTGGTGGCAGGGATCCTGGCACAGCTCAACAGACTGCTTGATCTGTGGGATTTCTCTAAAACTTCTGCTAAACTCAATTTCTTCATCTCTCCTCAGTGTGCTCCTCCACTTGTAGTTGCTGCCAATATTGATGAGAAGACCTTGAAACGAGAAGGAGTGTGTGCAGCCAGTCTGCCTACAACCATGGGTGTGGTGGCAGGAATGCTGGTACAAAACGTTCTCAAGTGAGTGACTGAGTCGCTGCTGTTTGATTCACAGCACAGTAAGAGAAGAAAAGCCTGAAGGAACTTTTCATAGTCATTGGGTTTGGTTATTTTTAAATGTCCATGTTCCTTTAAAATGTCTGTGTGCCATTTCCTAATGGTATTGGCGTCACTGGACAGGGCTGAAGTACACATTGCTTGAAACGTTGGTGTGAACTGTTTTAAACAGAACTCCTCAGGGGTGAGAAACACTCTCAGGGTTTTCCAAAGAATTTCTTTTAGTTCATACATACATGTGCATTTTTTGCTTAGTTCTGCACTTAAACATGCTCTGATTTGACATCTTTAAGTTACACACAAAAAATGCTACAGTGCTGACTTGTCTTTGAAATTTTTTACATGGGCAAGGAATAAATTATTTCTCTTTTTGATTTTTTTTTTAAAATCTGAGGTGAATTAAAGATGGTTATAAAGCAATATGACATTTTTAATATTTTCAAAAAATACTGTGACATGACTCCAACTGCTAAAAGAATTGCATGTGTCATCAAGGAAAATATTTGAAGAACTTTGTACTCATTTTCAAAAGGATGCAGAGTGTTTTACAAGCATCTTTGAGAATAAGATGATATTTAGCCTGTTTTTAGCCTTAGCTTGGTTTCATCCATTACCCAAAAATTTCTAGTTGCAAGGAGTAGAAGTACTGTTTGCAAGTGTGCCTACAAACAACAAAGCTCCTGTGCTCAGCAATGTTTGTCTTGAATGAAGAAACCAAACATTGCAGCTTAACTTGAATCTTTTTTTTTTTTTTGAATGCACTTCTAACCTTACAATAAAGATGATTAGACTGGTTCTGATAAGGTGTTCAGAGGTTCCACATTTTAACACAGGGCACCTCAATGTTTCAAGCAAAGGATTAAGGCATGGGAGGAAACTGCTTACATGCTGCTGTAAACAGATTTCTAAGTGTAGCTGATGTGTTCTCACACAAGAATTGGATTCTGTATTCATCCAGTTAACCTCTTGTTAGGAGACTACAGCTTATTGAAGACAATTTCAGTAACTCTTTACAACTGCACCGGTGTGTGTGTATTTTGAAAATTCTTTGAGGAAAAAATATTCCTTGAGCAGCTGAAGTGCTAGGTTTGGACCTGTATGTAAGCTCCTTCTTTCTCTGTTTGTGTTTTTCTAGATACCTGTTAAATTTTGGTACTGTGAGTTATTACCTTGGTTACAATGCAATGCAGGATTTCTTCCCAACTATGTCTATGAAGCCAAACCCACAATGTAGTGATCACAATTGCAGAAAACAGCAAGAAAACTATAAGGTAAAAATGGTTCAGGTTTTTTTTTTATCTCTTTCTTGCAATCTTCAGAACAATACAAGATATAAATCTACAGTAAATGTTCATTGCTATTCCAGTTTTCTGCATCCTTGTCTTCAGATGGTTGCACATTTCTGAATTTACAGTATGTAGAGTTGTTAAAGCAAAGGGTGGGAAGAATGGCTTGCATTCAGTTAAGTAGTATTTTGTGCATAACAGCTCAACCTCTCTGTTGTTTCTGAGTGTCAGTGGGTTTGGTGGGTTTTAATTTGCAGGTATTCTGCCCTTTTTATGGCTAACAAAGTTCTGACTGGTGACTGCTTATCTTAAATATTGAAAGAAATACTAGATTTGATCTTCTTTGCTGTTGTTGGGAATTTGACTGATACATTTTGGTTATTATAATTTTTCTCTTTTTGTATTTTTCCTTCAGAAAAAAGAAGCTGCACGACCAAAACAAGAAGTAATTGAAAAGGAAGAAGAAATAGTACATGAAGACAATGACTGGGGTAAGTCATCACCTGGAGACTAAATCGTGTTCCCAGTACCAAGATTCAGTTTGGGTGAACACACTGCAGGGTACACAGAATTCTCAGTTCCTATTTTTTGTAACTTACACTGTGTAATTACTGCTGGCTTTTCACAGGTTTTGACAATAATTTTACCACAGCTTGATGTGTTTTTAGTGCAATGTGCAGGTTTAGGCTCAAACCTGCAACTGCTGCTTGAATAAAAAAATTCTCAAAAGACGGTCTGAAGATGAGTGAAATGTGAGATTATTAAACATTATTCCTTTAAAATATACTAATGAGCATTTGTAATTTCCATGACCACTGTGCTGAGGTATCCCAAGGATTTTTATATTCCTTTGAGAGCTTTAAATTAGAAGAAATTGCCTTAAGGAATGGTAAATGTGTTTTATATAACCATTTCAAGAATGAAGATATACATTCTGTTTATTATATGATCTAGAAAATTGTCTTAACCATGAGGAGAAGTGTCCCCATGATAAAATTTAAATGGTAATGACAAGAAAGACATTAACGACAAATTACGTACATAGAAACATTTCTTATATTGTAAAAGGAAAATATTTTGTGTTGGTAATGGAACGAAGTCACTGAAATCAAAGGTCTTCCCGCTTTCAATTTTTTTTTCTGTTTTGGAAAAGTAGCTGCAGCTTCCCTTTTATGGTGATAACTTGGTGATTAAAGAACTTTTTCTTGTAACTTTTAATGGAGTTCTTGTTTCCTTTTAATGCAAAGGCATCGAATTAGTGTCAGAAACTTCAGAAGATGAGCTGAAGGCTGCATCTGGCCCAGTGCCCGACCTTCCTGAGGGAATTACTGTAGCATACACTATCCCAGACAAGGTAAGGGATTTATTCTTTAGGAATTTTTGAAATACACATCAATTACATTTATAATAGCAGCCAGTTTGGTTATCCTTTAAACCTCAAATAAAATTCCATCTTGAACAATTCCAGTGAAACTGGACCTCAGTACATCTGATTAATGCATTCTGTGGTCTACTTTTGTGTTTCTCTGACATACTTTAGGTATGGAATCTGGTGTGAATGTAGTCTTGAGGTGGTTAAGAACAAACGCTGTTGGGGGCTGGGGTGAGAAGGAAAGCAAATGTGAATTTCTAAGTTGCTATTTTGGTGATACTTACCATATTTGTGTATGTAGTCAAAGAGCAGTTAGTATATCTGGGGACCATAGAATGTTCTGGCTGCAATACACACAGATTCTATCTCCTAGGCAAAATATTTTTCAATTTAAGCTTATAATCACAACTAATCTTGCAGTCGAGTGCCTGGCTCTAGGGAAATGGTGTGGTGTAATGGCAATAAAACTGATCTGTGTGGCTTTTTTTGCTTGTTATTTTTGTTGCCAACTTTTTCTTCCTGTTCTTACTAGGAAGAGAATGTGGTAACCGAGGAAACAGTAACAGAGTCTGAAGAAAGCCTAGAAGAACTCATGGCCAAAATGAGAAACATGTAGAAAACCAAATATTAAGTACAACTTTGGATCAACATGGATTTTGGGAAGACCAGAATTCCTACTTTGTTTTTTTTTTTATTTTTACCTCCATTGAAGCTTACCTTTACCTTTCTGATGAAATGGAACTGTTACAGGGTCAGGGAAGACACAAACTTACATTGCTTATATTCTGTTGTCTAGTCACATCTCTAACATACAGAGTTCTGCTGCTGTAAATTTTACTTTCTCAGCATTGCTAGTGTCCAGATATTCTGTAGGAAGTAATAGGACATGGATAAACTAACAAAAGCAGGCATAGCACATTGTATGCCCTATCATGGGATGAGAGTAGAACATAGTGGAGGACAGGGGAAAGATGGAATCTGTGGGAGTGGACTGAGAAGGTGGAGGCAGAGGACAGTGCCTCCTCATGTTGCTGCTTCTCATTGTCCTTGGTTGTTGTTCACTGGTCTAAATTCCTGGCATGGATCATGCTGTGGCTACTTCTTCTGAGTAATCAGAACATTTCAGCCTTTTTGTCTGCCTTAAATATCTCTGGGATGGCTTTTTTTTTTTTTAAACTTTCCTAGTTTTATCAGTCTTACCGCTGCTTGTCTTTAAATAGCTCCTATGTGTTTTACTTGTGATAATGTTTTGAGCATACTGTAAGAAGGAAAAGTCTTTTGTTAGTGTTGTATTAGCAGACTGTGTATGAGCATGCCACTATTTTGGCTGGCAGATGCTTTTCATGACAAAATTATGAGCAGCATTAGAAAGATTTTGTTCATCTCTTCAGAAATCAAAATACTGTATTTTTGTTGGTTATTGAAAGTCATATGGACTGTATTAAGGAATTACCACATCCTGTAGTGCCAGTACCCTGCGAAACTGGAAGGATCAATTTAAAATATTTTAACTACTGTGGCCATCTGATCCAGGCCATTTTTTTCAGTTTGGCTTAGAAGGTAAATTTCAGCCTTTAAAGTATAGTACAAATATTTCCAAGCTGGGCTCTTCATAAAACTTGTCCACATCATGATGCAGCCAACTCAGAAGGAGCTGGTGATGGTAGTGGCAGCACCCCACCACCGTGTAAAGAGAGAGCAATATCGTGGCTGTGCTTCTGCTTCTCCAGGAAGCTGAATGAATACTTAGTTAAAAAGTGTGTAGTTTCTTTAGCAGTGGTTACAAACTGCAAAATCTGTTTCCTCCACAGCTGATACCAGATTGCATTAGACACATGAAAATCATCTCTGAAGTTACTGAGGGAGATTTTTGGTGGGTCTTGAGTGAGTTGCTGTAAAATAGAACTGTTTTAGGGGGTTTTGTTTGGGGTTTTTTGAGTTCAGTTTTGGAGAAACCAGATTTCAGAATGAACTATCAAGAGGGATGGGGACTAGAAAAATGAGACCACTGAAAAGGTGCATACTTGAATCTGTGTTACCGCATTAGCTTGATCCAAGTGTCATTTTAAGTGTGACTTCTCCTTTCTCTTGGGAACAATAAAAGTGAGGCACACACCTGGCTCTGGACATCCTGAGGCAAATGCCTGAACTTGTTTCTACAACAGCTCAGCTCCTCTTCACTATTTGGCTGAGCTGACTGCTATCACAATTGACAGCTTTACAAGAGGCAACTTCATGTCCACTTTAGAAGCAAATTAATACATTTTGTATGCCCAATTACAGAGTAAACAAAATGGTTCTCGTGTTACTCTCAGACTTTCAACTTGTATATACATGAAGAATCTGAAATAATCAGAAAATACATTAAAGATGACTGTGTGCCAATGGTTAAATTATTTAAAAATAAACAGCATCAAAAAAGCAAATATATGTTGTTTTTTTTTTTTTAATAAAAAGACATTTACAAGTATAACCTACTCCAACTGTAGAACATAATAGAAAATGTATTACTTCTTTTGCCATGAGCTAACAAATCAAGGCACATTGCCAGGGTTAAGTCCAGCTTTATTTGGCAATCTTAGAAGTTTACAGTTTTTACAGTGTCTCATGAATGTTATTCAGATGTTGGCATTCTGAGTGTGTAATTAGATCACCACTGATCTGGCATACACCATAAATACAAATTACTTCTTAACTGCTGTAAGCTGTATTGTAAGCACACAGTGACTGCAGCTGACATGCAGCCATGGGATTCTCAGGCCTCACCCTGATTTACTTTCTGTAGTAAAGTCTAATGAGGATTTAGAGAGTTGCTTCTTATTTAAACCAGCAACATTAATGAAGACTATGTAGGAGAGAAAGATACATCATTGTACGTGTTAAAATCAGAATAGAGGTGACAGACCAGACATCTGGGAACTCTTTAAAGGAGCAAATTGCCAGGTCTAGGAACAGCAGGCAACAGAAACACACACAAACTTAAGTAGGTTGAGGGTTTTTGTTTGGTACTTTTTAATCTGTGTTTTCCCTTTTGCCCCTCTCCTTAGTTGGTAACAAGCCTGCAAAAGACTTTCCAATTTTCAAAATTTTTCAAGGTGGATGGAATGGTAAAATTCCTGCTTTGATTAAAAGCCCACTTTCTGAATGAGAGGAAAATATCCACAGAGCTATTACAAACTGCCAAGTCTTGTTGCTGTATCACAATACCTTCAAGAACTATTTTTGATTATTTTTTTCCCAAACTAAGTCTAAAAAATCAAGGTTGGGTTGTATATTTGTGCTCTCAATTTCTTTTGCAAGTTACAGTCCTACCAAAGTATTTAATTCCTCCTAACTAGAACAATGGCTGAAATGGGATATATTTAAGTTTATTCCAGGAGGAAAAAACCACTATGGAAGGTAAGTTCTCTTTTGAGGTGAAGGCCATATGCATTCTTCAAACTGAATCAAATAAATCTTTACATTAGTTGCCTCTGAAACTTTATAGTAAGGTTTAAATTGATTTTCCATTTATCTTCATTTTTTTTATAAGAAGGATGTATTTAAACTGATGCATGTATGAATGCACTGAATGCAAACAGACTTCACAGATGACTGGGGTGTTAAGAAGAGGCAGGGAGATTGGTTTACCATCTCTTTATCTGATGGGAAACTATTTTGCATCACTAGGTTTTCCCAGCTAATACAAACAATCTTTGATTTTAAGGGATTCAAGTGAGATGAGATAGTGCAAAGTATCGCTAAAGGTTTAACAGGGAATTGGGCCTTAATCATCTCCATTCTGATTCCTCACTGGAGGTACTTTTAATGAACAGAGTGGAATCTGACAATAGCATTAACTGGAGGTGGTGATATATTTAGGTATGTTAACTTCCCAAGGAAAGCAATTAATTTTGCACAAGTCCCTTGAATGCAAGTTTGCTTAAAGCTGAAATAACCCTTCAGGCAGTACTGTTCCACCCAGAGTTTTATCAAACATTTTCCAAAATTACCATCTCTTCAGAAACTACTTTAAAGGCTTCTGAAAAGGCAGAAAGAAACTGGTGAAGCCATAATACACAAATCCTCTAAGCCATGCTATTACAACACAGAAATAAGAACTACCCCATACAGAGTTTACACAAGTGGTTCAGCTTAACTCGTTATAATCCTGGCACTGAGGCTAAGAGGTATCAAGTTCATGTTTTTGGGATTAGCTGTAACTTGAGCTAGTAACTAATATGTGCACCCATTAACAATGAAGGAAGCTCATGTTGTACCACACAGTCTGCAAAGCTGGAGGGTTTCAAGCTGAAACATCAGTTTCCCTGTCATTCATGAAGACAGGTGTCAGTCCCAAAACAGTACTTAATCCTTGGAAAAATGGATTTGTCTTAGGAATGTTCTGTCTGCTTTAAAATGTCAATAGAGACTGCCTTTTCTTGGAGCAGGTTTGTATCACCTTTGTCCATGTTCCAGGAAAATATTTGGTGATAATGTACTTTTTAAGCTGAATGTGTCTCCACTTGATGAGTGTCGGGAAGTTGCTTTACCGCCTATCAACAAAGTCTCTGCTTCTTTTATTTCCATAGCTCTCTTGTAAAGTTCAGCTGCCTTCTCAAAGTCTCCCCTTTCATAGCTTTGGAAAAGAGTAAAACAAAGTTGAAAGAAGCAAATAAAACAAGTCTCTCAAATCATTTAAACTGAAATACACACCATGCTACCAACAAAGAGTACTTAAGGCTCTCTGCTTTTCTAGCAAGTACACGAGCCCTGGATGTTTTGTTTCATCCCGGAATTTGCTTTTATAGGGTTGAAGCATATAATCTTACCTTAGCACAGCCAAGTTTTTCAGTGTTTCCCCCACTCGAGGATGCATGTGGCCAAAGCTGTCCTCATAAATCTTTAATGCACGTTCATAAAGAGGCAAAGCTTCAATCTGCTTTTTCTTTGGGTAGTAGAAAGGTTTTTTTGTTATAGATGTGCATTACATTTGCTTTTCTTTTTTGCCAACACAGTATCAACACATCCTAGATGCAATGTCATGCATATTTAACCAGCAAGGTGTTTTGAGTTCTCAACACTGTTGACACATGAGGATGATAACTGAGATTGTCACAGCATTTGGCTTGCACTTACAAATGCAATTCCCAGTCATATGATGCTAATTAGGATTTGGACTTCCCCGCAGTTTTGAAAATCTCGGTCCTGAAAGTTTTGGGTTACCAGATGCTCTTTGATTTTACCTCAGGCAGCTGTAATCCCTGTTTAAAATCACA
Organism: Formicarius rufipectus; assembly: GCA_013399695.1. Classification (NCBI taxonomy): domain Eukaryota; kingdom Metazoa; phylum Chordata; class Aves; order Passeriformes; family Formicariidae; genus Formicarius; species Formicarius rufipectus. The sequence continues at coordinate 2,263,018 of VXAU01001358.1, forward strand.
TGTGCAGACTGCAGAAAACGATCTACAGCTCCCTCCTATTGATGCTAAGGAATTTGGCAAGTTGATTGCATCTCTGTTGAATCCCATATTACTTGCAGACTAGAAATTCTGCAGCCTTCTCAGATTTCAGCTGCAGTTGATACAGGTGGGCACTCTTCATCAGGAACATAAACTCCAAAGGATGGTTTCCCTCCAAGTTCATGGCAGATACTGTACTGACCAAAATGCTATGCTCAAGCTCTAGTCTTACAGAGCACGTGGGCATTTTGAATAATCTAACAAGCCTTAGCCCCACTGTTGTTATGAAATACCAGTCACAGCAATTATCTTTTCCCTGCATACACTTCCCTTGCCAAGTACACTTTCAACTTTTAAAATGGAACCCGAGAATTTGCAAGTCTTATAAGGAATGTCCCTTTTGAATGCGACCCAGTTTCTTTGGTTTCACTTAGTTAGAAATCATAAAAAAAGCCCAGGACAGGGAAAAAATAAACATGTTAGGCATGAAAAACTTACCATCTGACAATACAGGACAGCCAGATTTACCAGAGCAGTTGCTACACTAGGGTGTTTGGGGCCAAAGGACTTCTGTCGAATTTCAACTGCTAGCTCGTACAGGGGAACAGCCTTGTCAAGTTTTCCCTAGAAATAACAGAGAAAAAAAAAAGATCCAGTTCTCATGGATCAAGATAGTAACAGGAAAACCTATTTTAAGCAAAAGCCTTGGAGAAGATGTGACTGTTTCTAGAATAAGGGGTTAACTTTGGTTAATTAATAGCTATATTTTCCACAGGTAGTTTATCACGAGTATTTATCAGGACCTAATTTTCAAAAAAATTGAGCATATTCAACTCCCAGTTGGTGTGTTTCTCATCTATGTTTATTTCTTCCTTTCTTAATTTATTTTTTCCCCACAAGTGTCTCACTGAGAAGGTTGTTAAAAAGAATTTTCAGTTATACTTTTATCAAAATAATTTTCTCCACTGAATTTTATTTTGTGCTCTTTTAAACTAGTTTTTTTCATGCAAATACTGAGTCTTTTTGCTGTTTCTAGCAGCATGAAATTTGGAAGCTGAAGTGAGCAGAGAGTACGTCATCCAAAACCATTTAACGCACAGAACAGCAGGTAACAATTATTTAGCAAAAACACAGGCACATTTGATCCAAGGTTTTCAAGGTCTTTTTTCTCTTTGAAGAACAGCAAAATGTGAAAATATAAAATAAATAAAATTCTTGTCACCCACTGAACTTCACCTTGGTTCAACAGTTGGAAACTGTACCTCACTATTACACTGATAGTAGATGGTTGTTCTAACCATTTGATATTAACAGAAATAATGAGAAAACATTTTGAAATCATGAAATGCATAAGTTTATACTACTGCTATTGTTATTCTCCACAGTGTATTTTAGAGAGGAATAATTCTCATCTTTCACTGAGTCAACATAAGCTGGAAGTGTCTCAGCCAAACAGACTATTTGTAAAGTCCCAGCTCCCTCGTAAGCCTTCAAGTTACCCTCCATGCAATATGAACTATTTGCATACCCTAAAACATGATTTTTCCATTAAAATACAACTGACCAAACTCTTACATGTGGATATCACACAGCAGACAGCACAGAACTCAAACACAGCTGTGAAGAGCTTCCCTCACTGCAGCCAAAACATCTGTTCTTAACCAAACCAGAAATTCTTTGTGGTGAACACTGAGCATGCAGGACACTGAGGACATTAAATAAAGTGTGTTTTTAAAGTACTGCTGGGCTCTTTGGAAACACACTGAGGCCATTTAACTACATATTTCATGCATGTGTTTAGAACACCAACAGCTGATGAAATTCTCATGCTCCACTCCTCTTGGACTGACGACTGTAACAACACAAGGCATTACAGTCAATTCACATGCCAAGAAAAGGCAAAGGGCTCGTGCTCACCATCTTTTTGTACAGCACTGCCAGGTGTTTCACAGTGTAAGCCAAGGAGGGATGGTCTGGAGCCAGGGCTCTCCTCCTGATGTCCAAGGCTTTCTCATAGAGCTCCTCAGCCTTCTCATAGTGCTTCTTCTCGTTGTACAGGGCTGCCAGGTTGTTCAGGGACTGTGCACAGTCTGGGTGCTCGGATCCCAGGACCCTCTCCCGCATTTCCAGGGAGCGCTGCAGGAAAAGCTCCGCTGTCCTACAGAACATGTTTGCTCATTGGTAACATCTTTACAGGCTGCTTGGAAGAGGACAAACTCATGCTTGGAAGCTGCACAGATCCTGCCAGCTGGTAATGGACTTGCCCTGGAATGCCAGATCAGCAATTCCTTTACACATTGTGGGACTGCACATCCCAGTCACGGGCCTGCTGTGTAGGATGTAGACGTGACAAATGTAGGCAGAGAGCTCGTTCATGTATTTCTGTGCAAACTTGGATCCCCCCCACCATTAAGGACTGAAAAGCCCATCTAGCAGATTTCAGCAAACATTACACTCCCCCACAGCCCCTCTTCTCTTTAATTCAACCTCCATCTTCAGTTAGGCAAGTAATCCTTCCTTGTTCAAAACATGCTTCTGACTTCTGGGCAATGCCTCGTAGTAATCAAGTACTTCCCTGGATAAAGCAGTCATGATGTATGAGGTAAAGGTTCAGGACACACCACACATTTTTCAAGTAACTTTAGAGACTATTAAACATGTTAAAGCATTCAATAGACAGCTTTCACACAAAAGAGGGAGAGACAGGAATGAATTTTATATGTCATGAGCTAGATTTTCATAGTAAAACTGACAAAGTAGAGAAGACTGTGTCATGCTACCACTCAAGTAAAAGGCATATTTTATCTCACTACAGTAGTGTACTACTACTCCATTACAGGTCTACAGCACTCCTCTGTCAAAACAGGGTGATTCCCTCATAAGACTGACAGCATCCATTATAACTAGGCAGCTCCTCATCCTGACATACACATAATTTCTGTGTGACACCATTCTCATGAGGTCAGCTTAATAAATTGGAAACAGTCATTTCACATTAGAGAAAAAAGGACCTACAGAGCTGTAGGTTCAATTCTGGAGCTCTTAGATGAATTTCAAAAGGTGTTCACTCTATGCAAGGGCTGGAGGATGATGTGTAATATATAACTGTTAATTAAGAGATAAACCCTTCTGCCACTGCTTTCATTTTAACTTCATGAATTGTCAAGAAAATCAGTCTGGGACTTGTTGGTTGAGAACAGAGACACAATTTCTTAAACCTCCACTAGAACAAAGTTTATACTTTTGCTCAACTATGAAACAATGGAGATACTATTACTCTTGAAGTAGGTTGTGTTGAACAGGAAGTTCATATGTATAATGTGGAATATTAAACAATCTTATATGAGATTAGATAAGATATTGCTCCTCTATAATGTCACTTCATGAGGGTAAACTGAAAACCCTCACTATTTCTAACAACTGTTAAAAATCAATTCCTTCACTGCAGAGGTCGTGCATTTAACAGAGATTCTGTATCCTAAACAATAATACACTTCTGTAATTATCCTAAAGCTATTGGTGCCATAAACATCAGATGCAGGAAGAATGAAAAAGTGCTTTCAGGACTTAATTCTGGGCTTTTTCACTGGGCACTTTCCTTCTTCTCTGAAAAGATTCACTTCAGTAGAGTGGGATTGAAGGTAATTTTACAATTCCCTCCCAATACAGTTTTAGACTGCTTTCTGGACTGAAGAAGGTGGTGTGAAGTGTGGCTTAACCATGCAATGAGAATTGTCCTGCATCTTTTATTCCCCTTCTTCAACAGCCCTGCTTATCAATGTCTGCTTTTAGAACACTTTTGGGCTGCTCTGTCCTCTTTTGCCCTTAAGCAGGCCGTCCAGTAAAAGCCTGAGGATTACAAGCACAGTGATCTCTTGTAATACTGATATTTTGAGTGTTTTTCATAGAAAAACAACAATCCTGCTGCACAAAGGTGAACACTAGAAAGGAGAGTCACAAAACAGTGAAGCTGAGTAGAGGAGGCACAAATCTGAGAACTGGTATTTGCAAAACAGGCTAGTTAACTGTGGAACATCAATTCTGAAGGCAAAAAATGCACTGACTTGGTAAATACTCAAGTGACAACAGCATCAGCTCTAGAAAATCTGAGTGAATTTCACAGCGAACAAAACTCAGTAGAATGAATCAGACATGGTACTGTAACAACTCTTTGATCATGTATCTGCATTTAATGCTAGTTCTCAATGCGCTGCCTCCATTTAGACCTCTGAGAACAATCAGTGCAGGTGTGAGAATTAATACAACTTACTCCAGGTTATTCTGCAGGTAGTAGAGGACTCCAAGCTCGTTGAGGGTTCGAGCATTATCGGGTGTATCCTTGCCTAACGTGAGCTCTTCCAGTTGCAGGGCTCTTTGACGCAGCAGAGCAAAGCCACACTGCAGCAAAGAACAAGCTAAGGTAAGCCAATCACCAGCACTTCTCAAGTTTAACAATGAAGACAGGAAATCCCACTTAAATTCTATTTTCAAGCGATATGGCACATCCTTATTTATAATCTAACTAAAATGTGAAATTTTGGTGAAAATTCCCAGGCAATTCAAGTTACTGTGGTGTCACACAGATCTGTTTTCCCTGGATCACACATGCTGATTTGATTAAACTCCACAGCTCAAATAATCAAGTCAGAACAAATTCTGAGGTTTATAAGCTCAAAATTTAAAATCAATATGATCTCCAGTCCTAAACACTACATACAAATGCATATGAAGTATTACTCAAGGCTTCACATGGGTCTTTGTAAAATAGGCTGCCAAGTTAATCGTGACATGTAAAGTGAATCACCAGTTTGAAGTGCAAGCCATTGTTACACACTCTGTTTATCATCTTTGCAGTCTTAATAAAAATATTGTGCAGCAAAACTCATTACAGAAATTACCAAATTCACCTGTATTTTAGCATTGTGGAAATAGCAACATTTTATGGCTTTTTACTACTTTCATCAGAGCTACAATTATAACTTTGGAGTTATTAGCTGAACTCCAGCAGTACAAGCAATACATGACAAACCCTCAGCTCGAGAATGACAAGAGGAACTCTGGAGCTGAAAAACAACACAGAAGAAAAAACCAGATAAAAACTCAGTATGTTACCTAATATTATTCCTGGGATTTTCCAGTGCAGTAAGCACTGTCAGGATAAACGCTTTCAGCTGTTCTGGAGAACAGCTTTTTCCATTGCCACTTTGAAAGACAATTGTATCAGCAGTAATTCTGCAACCCTGAAATGTATATATCCACTTCTTTCTCTTCCACCTTTCTTAGCTCCATTCCAGTTGTACTGATACATCTCCACTTTCAGCTAAGTCGTAAGGGCAGTTACCAACACTGCTGCTAAGCTACTTCAATACCTATGCCCACAATTATCAGCCCTGGAGCTTTGTCAGCTCTGCAGGCACATTTTATCATCACTTTAGCAGAACCCTAACATGCCCTGCACTTCTTTTTAAATATCAAACATTTCCTTACCAGACTGCCTTTCTGCCTTGCTGCTTTTTGGCGTATTTTGAAGGACTTTTTCCTCAGTTGCTCAGCTTGTTCATATCTGAAAATAATTATGTGTGGTGTTAGGAGGATGTCAAATGTGGCATCAATGAGTAAGTTGGAAAGCTTTTGAGTTACCCGAGTAACTCAGAGAATTTAAGAATCTTGAAAAGAATCACACTTTTCATTAAAGACACAAACATCCAAAATGCCAAGGGCCAGACAAAGGCTCCTCCTTTGTCTCTACAACCTTTTTGTTAAACTAAGCACAAAAATTTGTCCCTCCTAGGTGGCCTGCTACAAGAATAGAGAGGGGATGCACATGGTTGCATTAGAACATATTAAACTCATAAAAAGAACTAAAGAAAAATCCTGGCTTCAGGAAGAAAATCTTCACTGTTCTTTTTTGGTACTACATCCACAAAGAAGAAAAGTAGCAGTGTATTTAAGCTTACTTGTTCTGCTTTTGGTACAAGGTGGCAAGTGCGTCAAGTTCACGGGCTACCCGAGGGTGCTCAGCTCCATAAGCATTTTCAGAGATTTCCAGTGCCTGTTTATACAACTGCTCAGCATTTCCAAACTTCTTCCACTGAACATACACTCCTGCTAGCTGGTGAAGTGACTGTGCCACCCTTGGGTGGTCTGGATCCAGTGCAGTCTCTCGAATCTCCAGAGACCGCTGCAGAGGAGCTACAGCCTGGAACAACCAAATTGAGAGTCTGATGGCAGCAGGGAGCATCCTATATGCTACAAAGATTTAACAACTGCAATAGGTAGCACACACTGAGCTCTGCTTAATTTGCCTTTTTGCTGTTACAACAATCTCTAAACGTACTCACCTGACTGAGAAGACCTAGGTCCTTAAGAAACCGTCCCAGGGTCTCATAAAGATCAGCCAGGCAGATCATACTTTCCTCTCCCTCACAGCTTTTTTCATATTCTTTCAGAGAGTCAAAATACTCAGCTGCCATAGAGCTCTTATCTTTCCCAACCAGCTGCCAGTAACTCAGCAATTCTGCAAAATGTCCCCTGTTTTAACAAGGAAATAAGAATCTCATCTCATCTCTGATACCCCTCTATTCAGACTGACGCTAGCTTAGAAGAGAAGGGCCATATGCGTGAGTGTTGTCTTTTATGTTACAGCATCTACAGAGAATCCATGGAGACTAACACTATTCATCACCAGTATTCATCCCTTTACCAACCCCCAGGTGTAACAGAATTGAAAAAAACTGATTATTTATATGAAAACAGCATTTAGCACTTCAGCCTCTGGTATTTAAATATGCTTAATCTGCATCTGTGAGATTTTGATTTATACTGACAAAAAATTACATTGAAATGTTTATAATCCCCAAAGCAGTGGCTACCTTTGTACCTTTTGTAAAGGTTTTGGGATACAAAGAGATTCAAAAGACACTTGTGTAGCCTCTGCTTATCACCCTGCTGTTGGAAGAGCCAGGGAAGTTCATCTGCGCTTCTCCAAGTCACTCGGTCTTGACTATTGAAAGAAAAACAAATCAATATTAAAACTCTTAAGAGGCCTAACAGAATTTGTAAATTTGCCAAGAAAACTAGGCAAGCATACAATTGCCATACCTTAATGTCCAAACAGCCACATTACTATAAGACCTATGTACTCCATTTTCTTACATCTCCATTTCAATTTCACCTCAGAAGGCACTGGAACCCCAGGCAATCCACAGGAAGCTGCTTCTCCATCCCACATGGACTAATTTGTGCTTGCCATCAGGACTGCAGCACTGAAGCAGCCCACTGTCCCTCTGTGCCTCCTCTGTCTGCCACACTGGCTCTCCTGGCTTTCTGCTGCCCACCAGCAGAAGCTTGGAGGAGCAGGAAGCAGCTGGGACACACGACCTCGGGATGTAAATGCACATCAGTCTGTAAGCTGGATATGAACTTGTAGATGCTCAGCTGTCCTACTGGACCTCCTCTTACAAATATGTGCTAATTGCTTAGTTAACACAAGTGGCCTTCTGCTTCAAGTCCCAAGCAACCTCAAATTTCCTAGCATCTTACTGGGAGTTAAAAATCCACACAAGGTCAGGTACAACAAAATAACTGATATGGTATAAATTCATGCCCTAGGTTTTCACATGGTAACTTTGTTGTATGCCCATTCCCCTTCATAGTCCTCATTCTTTTCCAATATTAAAAGGCAAGTTTATCAATAAAACTTCTAAACTGACAATTAGAAGTTTGCAGTTATTTTGCCATAATAATTTACTAAACTCAGTCAAAGATGGGACATGAAGGAAATAAAAATATCTATGAAGCATAAAGGCTGCAATTTAACACTTGTGGAGGAATTGTGACCTACCTTAACTGCATGGTGAAATACTCCACTAGTTTTTGTCTATAGGCAGAGATAACATTTTCACCTTCTTCCATATATTCTAGTTTCACCATCTCCCAAGCCTGAAAGTGAGAATAGTTAAAAGGGAATGCATTTCATTTGTTTACACAGTGTTATGCAAGATGAAAGATGTCTCATTTTATAGAAAGAAAAATCTCTCAATGACACAAGCACTACAAACAGATTGTCTTATATTAGACCAAAGCTCTTATTATTCAGGCAATATTCCCTTTTCCTTCAATTCTTCTTGCTTTTTCTGTGGAATCAGTGTTTTCTAGGACACATAGAGCTAACAACTAGAACATCAGAAATTTATTAAGGTTTGAAAGGCCAGATTTCCAACAATACTGGTATCACAGCTCTAGTAGTTTTTAAGGTGGTTCTAAATCAAACCAGATGTTAAGGAGAATGGAAGAGCAAACACAAACATATCAAGATAACAATAGACCTTATTTAAAAAAAAGGGTTGGTGTTAGGGGGTTGGAGTCTTACTTGCATATGTTTAGAATTACAAAATGTACCTGGAGGTGCTGGAACTTCAGCAAACCACAGCCATATGTCAGCAAACACATTTTGTGCAGGCTGTGAAGGAGTGAAGCTAACACTGCACAGGTCAGTTCAGGATACAGTTCCATGAGCTCTGACTCACTCACGCCGTTGTGGCTCACACCGATGACACACAGGATCTACACAGACCACAAAGCGTATTTTATGCTGTTGGCAATATTTGCTGCAGAGCTCAGTTACACTGAAATGTCAAGAAAAACACTGCTTGTTCCTGTGATAACTTTATAGCCAAAGGAGAAAAAAAAACCCACCTGACTACACAAGTCCTTTTCCCCTTCTCTTCTCAAAGAAGAGACACTGGTGCTAGTGGATTAATTTGGTGTTAAATTTGGTGCTAAAGCACCAAATGGGATGCTCTGGGACAAACAAATGGCTCCTTAGACTTTCCTCTGAAACACTGGGGGGAAAACAACTCCACTGTCATGAGGTACTTCCATCTGAGTAAAATATACTGAAGGTCTTTGTGCTTCCATTACCAGAGAAGTAGCCATTGTGTCCTAATTAAAAAATATGTTTCACACTAGAGGGAGATTCTGCAAAGGTAGGAAGAGGAGGAGTCAGAAATGTAGTAAGCAGTGCCCTGTATTCACAAGATAATATGTTTTGATTGCATTTACTATGCTCAGTGTAGTTAATCACCAGATCAGGGTAGTGATCAGCAAGGAAGTTCTAATTCTGTGCCACATCATAGTGAAAAGATTCTGCTTTATTTTGTGAGACAACAGCTCAGCTTATATTTACCACAAAGCAGTCATATGTTCTACAGTTATGCAACAGATGTAATCAGATTAATAAAATCGTGCCTCTGACTAATCTCTGAATCATACATATGAACCAATAAAAACTCTTTACAGGAAAGAGTACACATGATCTGTAGAAACAGTGATGCATTCTCTGCTTACCTCTCTCAAAAGACCTTTCTCTTTATCACTCTGCAATGATTCTTGAATTGATCTCAGAACAAGCCTGTACAGTGAAACTGTGTCTTGACATTGGCAACACTGCTGAAGGATTTCATCAATATTTCCTGTATTTCCAATACTGTGCAGGAGGACAAAAAGAGAGAGGTTTAGCTTATTAAAATTGGCTGAGTAAGCTTGAACTGAAACTACTGAAGAGCTCTATCTCAAAAATGCTCTGGATTACTACTAGGTTCAAAAGGTGCACAGCACCTGGTGAGATTAAACACAGAAGAGGAGAGTTCCTGAAGCCACCTTCTGTCACATTGTCTGATATTCCTAAACAGCTGGAAGAGTTTTATCTTAAGAAGTACACTGCAGTGTTCTTTCCTCTAGCAGGAATACAAAATAAGAACATCAGATTGGATAAAGATAAAACCACATGCTGCTGTTTCATTTAATGCCTTTACAAAGTATGTTTTCAGGAGCAATTAAGCCTTCCAGAACATAAACCAAAATCAAAAATAATGAAAATCAGTCACCCAGAGTAAATTAGCAATTAGCCTATCAACTTCTGGGAGTCTCTTAACTAAAAATGCATCTTTCTCAACAAGATGAAGTCTAGGTTAATAATAAGCCTATGCACTTAAAAAATATTCTCCTGCACAAGAGGGAAGATTAATTTTCTCCACAGCAGGAATTATAAGACTAAGCACCATATACAGGATGTTAAACTAAACAATTGTTGAACTTCCTTTTAGCCTTAAAAATCTATGAGGCAAACTATCTGGTACATCAGCAAACACAACACACCTGAATTTAACTGTTTAACAAAACAACCTCAATACTCTCCAAATACCTTTAAAAAGCACTGGAGCAACTGACATACCCAGAAAGAAGAACAACATTCAAAAAAATAGAAACAGAATAGCAGAAAACAGACACAGCTATTTGGATTCACTTATTATCAAAATGGTGACTGTACACTCTCTGATTTCTCTTCCCCTTGCATTCACAGTGAGGGAAAGAGGAAAACTTTGCACACCTCTCCACTGTTTTTTCCCAACAAGATTCATTCCATGTTAAATGAAAGCATTTCAAAAGGCTCACAAACCTACTAAAGGTCTTCTCATCTAGTGATGAGCATAACAATTTCCAGAACATCTCAACTTACCAAGCAATGGTTTTGCCCAAGAGAGTGACATACAAAGCATTGCAAGTTGTGGCAGAACGACAATGTCTCTCTAGCTTCTTCTCCTACAACATTTTAAATAAACTCTGTGAACTGAGATGAAATTTACCTTATGAATAAAACAGGCACTGTTTGACAAGAAAATAAAAGGTCTAGGTATTCCTCTACCTGTAACATCTGAAGACTAAGACATGATACCTAAGGCACAAAATACTGTCTGTTTTTCTGGCTGTAGGTGCATCTGAGAGAAAGTTTCCTTTTGAATTTAAGATAGAAAGTTAGGATCTAACATTTTATCTCAACATGAGGATTATCTTACAGAATTAAGTCTCCACGGCAAAAGTAAAACACTGTTTTCCCCACTCTGCCAATCACTGTTACATTATTATGCAATAACACTTAATTAAAAATAAATAAACCTTCTAGTATTCTAAAATAAAATAACGCATCTACAGGAATATGTGAAACAGCACTGTTTTTGTGTTCAAAGTTTACGCTGTTCCAACTGTGCTGTGAGCCATGGGGTAAAAATACTGCTCCTTCATGCTCTCTTAAGCAACAGTAGTTAGTTAGTTCAGTGTAATCCTTTCTTTTGGCAGCTGGGCTTATTTCATCTTTCCATGTTTTCATTAAAAGTTATACTAGAGTAAGGAACTTTAGAAAAACTACAGCAGACATACCTGCTCTTTAGTCAGTTTAACATTTGCAGAGTTACATTCTGCACTAATGAGAGATTTAACATCTTTGGAATTCAGTGGATCAAGATGAAGAGTGGGCCATAACCTTTGGTAAGAGAGAACAAAGCCATATTCAAACCTTATTAAATAGCACACAAAAGGAAGTAAAAAGGCAATAGAGTTCCAGAGCTTTTTAAAGATTTATATCAAAGCAGTAATTGAAGCTGTTCCCTGCTACTATAAAATTCTAGTCCTCTCAAGTTAAATTTCCACTTTTAGCCTTACCCTGAACCTACATCATGGTACTGCAGTTCTTGATGTGCATCTGACCGCATATAGTATCATCTTTCATACAGTGATGAGGATAGATCCATCACAGGGAAACAGAAGTCTGGTTGTCCAATAGCTAAAATCTGTCATTGCAGCTACAACAGAGAAGCTTCCATTTGTCTCACAGGTTGCAAAATCTTACCCTATTACATCCTCATATCCTGACAAATCTGTCAGTTTGCTCTTCCATGAGTAATTGTGATTTAAAATAATACTTCTAACCCAGGCTGCTGTGAAACATCTCAGCAACACAACATACCTCCAAGGCTGTGGACACGTTTCTACGTTCACTGATACGATGACTCTCACGTTCACTGGCAGAGGGTCTATCAACCACTTCATGTGCTTCTCAGCTTGCTTAAAAACAGATTTCAGCTGCTTAATATAAGGATTGGTCAAAACAATGCCCAAATCTGATACATTTCATTAGCTGTACCACTCAATGAAAGCAGTCTTAAATTCTCCAGTGTCCTTAAAAACTGTTCATGCTCTGGTTCTTGATACAGTACTAAATGACCCAATTACAAGTATCAGCACTAGTATACACCAAATAATGCAGATAGAATATTATTGCTGAAATGTCCACCTCATAAAAACAAGGCTATTCACATGCCCAGTAAGTCAGCCCAGAGCCTTGAATCTCTGGGTAAACAATGTAACCAGACTGCTCAAAAATTCAAGTGTTAAAATAAATTTAGAAGAAGAATAAAACAACAATCCAACATAAATCTTAACTACAGAATAACCCAACTGCACTTCTTACAAAACTGTTTTCTATATATTCTCTTCTAAGCAAAGCAAACACTAATATTTCTGTTACACAGCTATGGCTTTCTCTTAGACTGACAAATGGCAAATATCTTGAAAACATACCTGTATTTGGTCAATAGAATCAATAATTATAATAATGCTGCCTTGATGGCGTGCAGAAAGTTTTTCCAGCCAACGGGGAAACTCTTCCAGAAGTTTAGCTGGATCAAAAGTCAGAGGTGACACCAACCAAGAGTGTTGCATAAGCTGCAGAATTATAAACATATACAAGAAATTCCATCTTAAAAATATGTGGATAGTTGAAAGAAGTGCTATAGACACAAGAGGAAGAAAAAGCAAAACAGAAAACCCAAACAAAAACAAACACCCCCAAAAGCAAACCCACACACTCAAAACCCCTCAAATCAAAAATCCACATATTGGTGCAATTTTTCTCGTTAGGTTTACACACAATTTTTTCCTTCCAGTATATGCAGAAAGCTGACATATGTAGAACAAAGAATATTTACTGAACTCATTGTGTAAATTCTAGAGAGATAACCTGAACTTACACAGGACAAGAAATTTGGAGACTTACAGGACTTGAAGTTGCACAGGTTAAACAGGCAAACTTCTAAAATACATGAGAAAATTGCAAGGATAGCACAACTGATTCCATTCTTCTAAAGGTTTTAGTCCTGTAAGGTCCTTAGTGCCACCCTGGGATGGAAAAAGCAAGACCAGACCCTGGCACAAAGACTCCTCTCTTATTCCCCACATATTTAGCCCACAATTAAAAAGAAATTAACATAGGAGAGAGCCTAGTCTAGGAACAATATGGTGCCAACAGGTCGATACAGCCTCAGGATTCTAAACACACAGACAGAAGAGGTACCACCTGCCTCTCTCATTGGCCAGATGGCAGGGAGTATTGGAGAGAGCTTGTGTGAACCTTTTATAAGTCATCAATATAGGTCATTGGAAAGGAAACTGCTAAGGCCTATCCATTATGAATATCCCAGAGATGTTATTTAGTTGATGGATATTCAGTGTATAGGATCAGATTCCCATTCTAGAACACCTTACATTTCACAGACTCACAGAACAGTTTGGATTGGAAGGGAGCATCAAAGGTCAGATAGTCCAACCCCCTGCAATGAGCAGAGACATCTTCAACCAGAGCAGGCTGCTCAGAGCCCTGTCCAATCTGAGCTTCAGTGCTTTTCCAAGACATTTGTAACACTTTTCACCAATGCAGAAAGACCTGTAGCAAATTTTGCCCTTTGACATCCACACACCTTCCAAAGCCAGAGGCAATGCAGGCTGTGAAACACAGCGTACCTTCAAAGTGAGGCGTTTAATTACCAGTGCAGAGTCTGAACTGGTAGACATGGGCCTCCCAACAAAGTGATAGAGAATCAGAGTGTTTGGTGAATGCTTCTGTTGTAATTGAATCCTAATGACAGAAGAGAAGAGGAAAAAAGACTCAGAGTGTAATTTTGCAAATGTATCTCAAACAAAACGCATCAGCTGTGCCAAAGGAGACACAGTATCTTAGCTAGAGGTGTTCCACGTTTACCTTACAAAATAGGATAGATGTTTCCTGAGCTATGATTGAACTTCTCATGTCAGATTCCATTTTTGCTCTCCCCAGTACTGACAGCAATTAACAAGTGCCCTTCTTGGCACTTTCAAGAGGCAATGATACCATCAATTTATTTTTATGCCAGCAGATTCTGTAAAGGCATACTAGTGAGCACTAAATAAATTTCTATGACAAATTACTAGAATTTTTCCTTTATTTCAGTTAAAAAGACTCCAGAGAATCCCTCTTGTGTATCTGAAAAGGGCAGCATTATTGAACTACCAAAATCACACAGTAATGCTGGGCAAAGACAGATGTAGGGTGTGCAACTGGAGTCAGGTAAATACAAGAGGCAGTCCAGATGGAATTAGCTACTCGAGTATCACAAATCTTTCCAGGATGGATCTATAACTTCAGTGCTCTGTAAATGGTCCCACTTTACCTCTAATTAGACTGATAGGATGTTTGAAATGTAATGGAAGCTTTTTTTCTTAAATTTCATTCATACAAAAAGAAATATTTAAAATACCATTTTGACAGAAGGAGGGATTTCCCAGAGCCTGGTCCTCCTGATACAAGCAGGGGTGGAATTGGTGCTGGAGCTGCTACTAGGTCATTTAGACGTTCAAAATACTATAAAAAAGAAATAATCATTATAAATATTCCACTGTTCAAAAGAAAAATATAGTGCCTGATATTGTAAACCAAGTAGATTCAAAACGCATGTACTAATTTACTAAGGGAAATGAATAACTACTGAAATGCAATATAATACAAATGGAAATAAATGTTGTAAGGAAACATTTAAACCACAGAATTTATTATCTCTTTTTTTAAAACTGTAATATAAAAACACCTTTTTTTTCCCTCAAAACTCTATTTAAAAAGGAACCTTCAGTCCTAATAAACCAAATTAGTGCTACTGTACTAAGGCAACAGGGTACAATGTTAGTTAAGGCTTCCTGGCCCCCTCTTTCCCCAAACTACTCCACTGCACTGGATATGGTTGCCAGGACAAAGTTTGGCATCTGCCATAAATGATATTTTGAGACAACAAGCACATAAAAGAAGGATTTCTTTCATCAAATGGATGTCCAAGAATATTTTATCAGATGACACAAAAACCCAACCAAACCACACCTTTCATCTGCTTGGAAGAAACATTTTGTCTTCAAAATGAGAGGTGCATTAAGATGTACACTGGTATTTTTCCTTAAAGTTCTATTATTTTATTCCTCTAGAATATAATAAATACGGTACAATCCTCCAAACCATTGCCAATATATGAGCAGTGAAATAAAAGACTGTATTCTGCTAGTAAAATAGGGGTACTAAAAATTTAAATACAGTAATATGGAAACTGCATGGTTATTTTACATTATAACATCAAGGAATGTCGGCCAAATAAGCTGTTGCACCACATTCTGTGATGACTTTAACATTTATCTTCCAATATTCATGACACCTTCCCTGTTCCTGACACTCACAACTTGAAATGTTTTAAAAATTTAATTTCCAGCCATCAGTAAGTATCGAGCTATTCAGCAGCCCTCTGCTTTAAAGTTTCCTATGTTCTTACAGGACTGCAAGAGGAGATGGAATTTTTTCATCAGTCACCTCCTAAAGACACAACTCCAGGTGTCAGGACAGAGATTGGATTTCCTCAGAGAAAAATAAAATAACAGAGGAGAAAAACATAGACAAGGAAGACATTCAGAGCCTCTTCTATTGACAACCAAAGTCTAGGAGGACAAAATGCCTTTGGCACACCATTATAGTGCTTTTCTCCAGTGCAGGCACAACAGCTACTCCTTCATCAATGCCACTCAACAACACACCAACTGGCATCTCTCCCAGAAAAGAAATACGCCATCTCTGTAAGACATATGGTTTCCTCTAGCATAAGGAGTAACAGCCTCAAGGATGCTCTGAGACACAGCCTGTTCTGTACAAGTACATCCTGCCCAGCAAGGCATGGAAATGAGTGATGATTTTTTCTGCATCCATACCCCTTTCCAGTGCACTTACTTTTTCAAATCCCAGCTCACATGCTGAATTGGAGGCCTGCTGAAAAGCTTCCATCTGTTCTTGTTCATCGTGTGCATCCCACAATACATCACCAAAAACTTCTTCTTCGGGAGCAGTGGAGTCTTCCTTGTTACCCAAATCCTTGCCTTCTAGTTCTGTCACTTCACACCCCAATATGTCCTAAGTAAAAAGAAAATTACATGGAGAAAACTGCAATTACAATTCTTAACAGTGCAGGCACATTTGCTGTTAGTCTTAATATGAGCACAGCTCTGCTAACACCAATGTGCTCATTTCCTTTTAAGGTGGCAGAGAACATAAATAAATTTGCAATTAAATGAAACCAAGTTAACTCTGAATGCACAGGTCTCAAGACACTGATTTTAGTCATCTCATTGTGGAAGCAACTTACCCCAAGGACAGAATGCACTATGCAGTCTTTCCTTATTCCATCATATGGATACAGAGAAATTAAAAGGTAATTTAGGCCACAAAAAGATCCCTTTTCCCCTGGCATTTCTTCTTCTGTTCATAAAAGCACTGCTCAGTTTGGGGTTTTATTTTCCATTTGCATATTTCTTTGCTTGCTACATATTAATGATAAAACACAAAAAAATACTTTGCACTACATCTGAGTAGTATATAGCAATCACACTGACATAATTTAAGATCACAAATCAGAGTAGGAACAGAAAAAGCTAAAATGCATCATATACTCTACCTGTTTAATTATTTTTTCCACACAATTATAGATTTCATATGCTCCTTCCTCCACACCTCCAACATGGTCAATCATCTGAAAAAGTAAATGGCAAACCATGATGAAACTCTAAATCCAACTGAAAACAGTATTTAGGAGTTCCAACAAAAACATTCTGGAACATATTTAAATTCCATTCTGTCGACTTCCTTGTATAACATTCATTTTGCCTAAGATCTTTAAAGCTAGGCATCTAGTTTCAGCTGTTCTCAACAGTTCTCCCTGCAGAGGAAAATAAATGGCAACTGACCTATTTTCAGACAAGAGGAATCACCCTGGAGGTACACTTCTTTCCCTCCAGTGGCTAAAGGGGGACCTCAGGTAAATAACTTTGCCATTTAAATGTGTAAAGAAGGTAAGAAAGTCTATCCTTATAGCACATGGGCATTTTTTTTTCAGTGCAAATGCAGTTGTTTTTTTCTCCCCTGCTAATGAAAGTTCTGTAATGTTCCTAAATTACAGCTTCATTGACCTGCTCACACAATGAGCATCCAGAGCGAAGAGTGTAATGCCATTTCTCCTAAAATCTGGGCCTCAGTGTTGTTAAGAACAATTTTTAAATGCCATACCTTTGCTTTGTTGACGTGAGAGATTTTCTCAATTAACTGCTGCACTGACACCGAACTGCCTCTTCCATCCTCCTTTCTGTGGTAAATCAAGCGGGGTTTTTCTTCTGGGTTCCGCAAGAAGGCTTCTTCACAGTCCTCCAGCAAACAACTAGATTGGAAATCAGCATTCTTGTGTTATATTACACTGCTGTAGTAAACAGTTCAATCAACACAAGATCTGAAGATGGGTTTCACTGCAAAATCTAATTCACATCTCTTTACAACAAAAGGCAAGCAAATACTTTCAAAGAGAATTTAAGAGAAACTCTGAAGCAAGGAAAAGCTAAGGGAAAAATTAAGCTCCTTGTACCAAAACAATTACAACTATTTATTCATTTTTATGAGTATAGATTTGTATATTAAAAGCTGATAGTCCTGCCCTACTAGTAAGCAGAATGAAAGGTAATTGCCTTGCACGGAAAGAATATGGTTTCACATATGATTAATAAGCACCATATACATGTTCTGCCATCAGTTTCCTGAAGGTTACGTTCTATTCCTTGAACTTTTAAGGAAAAGTCCTTTAGTATTTGTTAGATGTAGGACAGTCTTCCAATTTACAGCAGTGAAAGAGGAGAACTACAGACCTCCAAACTCAAAGGCACTTTGTATTTGTACATGTGAATGACAACCATGGCTATCATTCACATTCCTGTTCCTCAGAAGGAACTATATGACTTGGGGATGCTGACAACAGCAAATGGGATCTATCAAATATTCTGTTATATATACAAGCACTAAAACTTTCATCAGAGTTTCTCTAAGAGAAATTCTCTAAATTAATACTACTGGCAGAAACACTCTTCTGGTTGTTTTTTTTCCTGGCTTACTTTGTCCTTAAACACTTGTGCCCTACATTCATAAAACTGGGTTATTTGGCAACAGCAGCCCCTCAGAGTGCCAACATACCCTCAGTAGCTGACATATCTTCCTACAAGTATGAATATATGGCAGCTTAGTCCAGTTCCTCTATAAAAACAAAACAACATCATCTGTAGCACCTGGCTGTTTCCTAAAGCACTCCACTGTTGTAAATATTAGCTACTAGTGTCTTAAACCAGCCTTTAATTCTCTGTGGGCTGATTTTTTTATTTACAGAAACAGAGGGACTAGTTAATAAAAGAGCTCTAATAACACAACAGTATTTGAAACCCCTGGAGTTCAAAACCTACCACTAAAATGAAATTTAATGCTTATCAGTTATTTTCAGATTTTTGCATTCATAGAGATGTTTGGGAATGACCACTCTGTGATTCTTAATATTACATTTTCTAGTCCTTTTCTCTCTCTTCTTCAGCAAAAGGACATCTCTTTCTCCTCCAATCATCAAAACTAAACTCCACTCAAAATTTTCAAATGCATAACAGCAACACTCCTAACACAATTCTGAAAGTATCTGTAGTTTTGTGGTTTTCATTCAGTAAATCACGTTTCTTCTTCTGGAAGATTAGGAAATTACTCACTGAACAAACAAAACACATTGAATCACTATTTGTCATAAAACATGACTTCAGTAAATCAAGCTGTCAAAAGCTAGCACAAGGTAACACTCAGGAGAGCCACAAAACTAGTCCAAAAGACAGCCAAAAGCAGGAACTTATATATGATAGAATAAACCCAAAATACTACAGCCAGGTGCAAGGGTAGATAAGCAAATGAAGAACACAGAGGACACTTGCACCAGCCATCTTCAATTCCTGAGACACAGGCATATGCCCAGCAGAGAGTTGCTCTTGGAAAGCAGAACAATTCTGTACATTATGAAGACATGTTTCAAGCTGTATTTTAAGAGAATCTGGAGCTACAAGAAAAAGGAAATGCTACAAAGCCGATATACTCTTTTAAGTGTCTGCACCAGCAAACCTAAAGTTTGAAGGAGTATCACTTTGAAGATACTAGCTTAGGAAATGTACAGAGCAAAACATCACATGCATTTTAATAAGGTAGGCACTCTGCATAAATTACCAGTTTCCATTTGCTTTCCCAGTTTGGAAAATCCTCACCTTGGCAAAGTTAAATGCAGGAGCAAAATGACTAATGAACTTTTTTCAATTTCCCATTTTCTTACATCCTGAAGAGGCCTTTCATTTTCTCCTGAAAAATGAACAACTTGAAAGAAGTACCCCATTGTTTCACAGACTCTTTGAAGTTTTGGTGAGTAGTTCTGAAAGCAAATTTGAATAACAGTGCTTTGTTACTAAAAGTGCATAGTACTAAAGACCTGCTAACCAAATCTCAGTTTCTTTTCTCTAGGCAGTTTCCTCCCCTGAAGTCCTTGACAATATTTCACGGACTTTTCTGAAATCGGACGACATCTACCAAAGCTTTCAAGAAGTACTGGACAAATTTCTGAACCAGTATGACATTGGAAACAAAACAGCATAAAAGTGAGCATAGGTTTGTGAGGTACTCACTCTAATGAAGATGTTCACTTCTGGTTGAGTCTCATCAGTACTAATAATATAGCATCTTACTGTGTTACTCCACAGAGAGTGGGAAAACAGAGGAGTAACCTGTAATAAACTGGCAACAGCAGCATCCCAATCATCTGTCAATGAAAAAGAACCAAAATGAGGTCTAGTGAAATCACCTCTTAATATTATGAGTACTATATTTTATCTAAAATAGTAGTAACATTTTAGTCAATTATTTAAACTTCATTAATTTGAATTCAGAGAACCCATATCATCTGATAATGTCATATAATTTGATAACATGGCAAAACAAGAGTATTAAGTATATTTATATTATCATTAAAATAGTATTCACTTTAAAATGGATTGAGGAAACATTTCCACAGGGTTAAGCTGATAGTTGTCAAATAAGTTATAATATGTAGGATTAATAAATTCACACATAACCAAACTTTTTTTCCCCTCCAAATCTACATGCATTTCAATTAGACTACATGAATAAATGACAGCAAATCACTATGGGAACTTCCTCTTCTAGAGAAAAAGTCCACTGCTTTAAGTAGCAGTGTATGTTTATTCCCTATAGAAGCAATGAACTTTCAAACTTTTCTTCATTTTGTGGCTGGTGATTCTTTCAAGGAAGGAACAGGCTCCCCTTTCAGTACCACCTGGGAAAATGAAAGGTTTAGTGTATGAAGCTGGAGCCACCACAGGGCAGACCCTCCCCTCTTACTTTACAGGCACAGAGTTCTTAATCAGAGCCTGAAGGATTGAAAAAAAAAAAAAGGGAGATACTGCCAGCAAAGTCAACTATGTGCAGGGGAGGTTCCAGAAGCAACAGTGAAGGAAACCAAAGTACCAGAAACCAACTTACAAGAGGACATTTGGGAAAGTTCAAAAGCAACAATTATTGACAAGTATCTAGCACTGATTTTACATAACAAAACATACATCCTGGTCTTACAATCAGATTTCCATAAATGGCTCCCTAGGCAGAGTCAAAGCTCATGGAAATCCAATGAAAAAAGCAATACAAATGTCACGTTAATACTCAAGAAGTAGAGAATCTGAATACAACAAGAAAAAGAACAGCAGCAGATATTTAAAAAAAAAAATATCACTATCTTCCATTGTCAACATAAACAACAAAATGGTTTGGTTTACTCACAGCAAAGCACCAGTCACTGATATTTGCTAAAATCACTGCTGCACATACTGTGGTCACCACAGATATTAAACATAACTTTGCATGTACGGCTACATTTCCTTTTATTTTCACAAAGAAGAACTCCAAATAACCCTTTAGTCAAATTGCCCAAGAATGGACAGAAAAGGAGCTAAGAAAGAAGAGAATTACTTAAGAATGCACAGGAAAAAGTACACAGAAAACTACAGTCCCAGGAAAACAAGCTACCATTACTCACCTCTGTTTATATTTGCAAATGGTCCCTCAACATCTATGGAGCTATGAGCAAATTCAGGCCCTCTGAAAGACTGCTGAAGCTGCATCATACTGCCCATGGATGGCTCACTTCCCAATGCTCCTCCATTCCAGTATTCAGATTGTGCCCCACTAGCTAAGAATTGCAAAACAAACAAAGAAACAAAAAACCAAACCTCTTCACCGTCACTGAACAAGGTAAAATATCAGTCCCAAATACTCTGTCTGCAACCTACAGCCACATGCTACTGACCAATTTTTTCTCCTTCATCAGGTTTGCTCACACCTTTGTGTGCTGCAGCTCTAAATGGGTGATTGTCCAAAGTTAAAGTAACTCCATGGTGCTAAGAGGATGAGGTTATTTGCTACTACATAGATTGCTCACATCTGTTGGTTCAAACACTGGCTTGCATTACAAATTAGGAAAACAGTCCTCAGTATTGTTGCAGTCATTTGTGTCCACCACAAAATTGACAAGTTTTGTTCAGGAATTGTTCCTGAAATAAATAAATAAATTGTAGGTCAGGACTGAAATAAAATCTTTGGGCTCTTTGGGAGAGCTTTCACAGCATCTCTTCATAATAACCTTGGATTCCACTTCTGCCCACCAATCTACAATGTTCAAGACAACATATAAATCTTCCATTGAGCAAATCAGGAAACTGAAACAGGCTTAGAAAGAGGCAAGAAGGGAAGTATGAATTAAAAAGTTAATTTAATAAGAAAACAAAAAATACATAAAGGAAAACAGTACTATCTGTACCACTAAAAGTTCCACAAATCAGAGAATAATAGGATGGTTTGGGTTGGAAGGGACCTTGAAGATCACCTAGTTCTAACCCCCCTGCCATGAGCATACACACTTTTCACTAGACCAGATTGCTCAGAGCCACATCTAACCTGGCCTTGAACACAGTCAGGGATGGGGCATCCACAATTTCTCCAGGCAACCTGTTCCTGTCTCACCACCCTTACAGTGAAGAATCTCTTAGTAATATCTAATCTAAACCTACTCTCTCTCAGTTTGAAGCCTATCCCCATTATCCTGTTACTAGATGCTCTTGTAAATAGTCTCTCTCCATTTCTCTTACAGGCTCCCTTCAGGTGCTGGAAGCCACAGTCACCTTGAAGCCTTCTCTTCCCCAGGCTCAACAGACCCAATTCTCTCAGCCTTTTCTCAGGTGCTGGGGACCTCAGAGCTGGATATAGAACTGCAGGTGGGGTCTCACCAGAGTGGAGTAGAGGGACAGAGTCACCTCCCTCCACCTCCTGGCAATGCTGCTTTGGATGCAACCCAAGATATTGCACAGTTACTATGCAAAAAGCCATAACTGTATATCAAAATATTTCTGCTTTTAAATACTCCTGTCAAGATGTGATGGTTGAGATATCTCAATAAGCAAAACAAAGGTTAAGCAACAGCTTTTGCACACAATTTTTCTGCAGTAACCCCTCACAGGGCACAAGGCAGTGGCCATCCATGAGTGTTAAGTCTGCTACAATTACTGCTCTATTTGAATCAAAGTCAGTGGATGGATATCATGCTCATCTGAACCCTTCCCATGTTACCAAATACTTCATATACTATAAACAAGGTTTAGTATATACTTATCTCTGTCAAATATCTAACTCTGCTATTCTGAAAAGCACAGAACAGTTGAGACTGGCATATGCCATCATGCCAAGTGTCTGAGATTTCCTGTAGTTTCAGGGGTGATTTCTGGATCCTTTGCAGCATGATCTCTCAGATCTAGAACCAGAAAACTCAGAAAAAACTAGAAAACTGGGAATTGTTCATGGAACAAATTTTAAAAGACAGTCAAGTCACTGCGCCTAGACAGTACTCAGTCTTCATCATCTATTCACTCATAAGACCAGAAAGGTGGAGTTCCCACAACCTAAACCAAGTTTGCAAAGTTTGTTACTTTTACCCTTTAAACTACTTCAAGTTGTTTTTCATAAAAGGCTTTTTCAAAAGAATATAAATATTTGGCTTGTGCTTTACTATTCCAAGACTTCAGTCACATTCCAACACAAAACTTTGAGGATCAAACTCTCACCTGTAACATCTGTACAATTATCATCAGAATCAGACTCTTCAGGATCAAACACTTGGATTCCCTGGGCCTGGAGCCTCTGGAGTTTTGCTTCTAGCTCTCGTTTGGCCCTCAGTAAGTCTCGAATCTCATTTTCCTTAGTTTCTCTAAAAATCTATGTGCAGGAAATAATAAAAAATTCTTTTAGAATTCAGTATCAGTTCCTAAACTCACGTTATCTACTTTCAATTGGAAAAATAAGTTTCTAGAATTCATTCAGCAGGAAAAAGCATGAAAATGTGAACACAAAGCCATTGGGAGTCTATAAATGATAAGGAAAACATAGTTGAAAACTGTCCATTATAAAAATTTTACCATTTTAAACTTTAACATACCATTCTGAAAGTTAGAATCCTGAATTAGTATGTTCATTAAAAATGGCAAATAAGTCTCTTCACTTTTTAAAGTTTGTGTTCTAAAAATCACTACATGTAATAATTTTTTTCAAATGTTCTCTTTTATTCTTCTATGTAATTTTTTACAATTGCATATAATCTTGTATTTAGTTTTTATTGTTGCAGAAGTTTCAATTTCCCATGATAGAAAGCGATCAAGCACCTCCAGCTGTCCTGCTTGTAAAATATTACCACCATGTGGGGAAGAAAACACAAACCTAGATTTAAATTCAAAGAAATTAAATATTCTTCAAGTCTCATTTCCTTAAATAAGGCCAAAACCAATGCTCTTTTTATATATCTGCCAACCATTAACCCCATTTACAATGAAAGACATGAAGAATCTTGAAAATAGTACAAAACTAGGATGTACTGCCCTGTTTTGGGTGGTAGAAGTGCCATCTGCAGCAAAGGAGGAGCAGAAGCACCAGTCTGGCCTTTGAAGTCATCTCTCCAGAAAGTGTAAATTGTCTTTAAGTGGCTATTATATTTTCAGCCAAAATTTTAAGCACCAATACACACTTTCCTTTAATGTAAGCTAGAGGTGTTACACCTTACAATGTACTATATAAAATTTATTCAGGAGCAACAGAACTCTGTGTTTACACATTCCTTCAGTACATCAGGTTACAGCCCATGTTTTCTTGTCACTCTCAAAAATGAACATACTCCTGTGATTGAACAACACAGGAAATTAGTTTAATGTGCATCACTGTACATTCTCCTTTTAATATTTAAAAATTTATTTCCTTGTTTCAGAGAGAAGTTTTGGTAGGATTATCTTAATGGAAATAGGCAGCTACAGCTGTGAAATTCCAAAGTTTTTTTAGAAGGAGAGATCCTCCTGAGAGTCATTGGAGAAGGGTTCATTTGGGGAACAGAACAAGTGACATTCATCTCTTTTTTTTTGGGTCATTTTCCCACAAAAAGTCAAGTCATACCTTGAATTGCCTTTTGACTTTGTCTCGATCATGTTCAAAAGTAGCAGCTCTTTCCATGGCCTGGTATTTGGCTTCTAAGGCACTTTCTTTCTCCCTAAGTATTTTCTGGTAAGTTTTCTGAAGTGCCTGAAAACATTGAACATACCATTCTTTCCTGAGTTTTATCACCAATAAAAGGGTTTAATTACTTTTCAGATGTGACTACAATGTAATCGAAACACCCCACATCCCTCCTTACTGTAGGGCAGACACATTACAGAATCACGGAATACTCCAAGTTGGAAAGGAACCACAGGATGACAGAGCCCACCTCTGAGCCCTGCACAGGACAGGCCCAAGAAACACAACATGTGCCTGACAGCACCATCCAAATGCTTCTTGACCTCAGACAGACTTGCTGCTGCAACCACTGCCCTGGGGAGGCTGGTCCAGTGCCCAGCCACTCTCTGGGGGAAGAACTTCTTTCTAATACCCAACGTACACCTTCCCTGACACAACTTCAGGCCATTCCATCACTGGTCCATCACGGATCCCATCAGTGCTTCCATCACAGATTCCATCACGGGTACCATCACTGGCTCCATCACTATTCCATCCCTGGCTGCCGCATGGCGTGGTCCCCACTCCCAAACCTGTCTCCCCGGGCCACACACCATCGCCCCAGCACCTCTCCTTCCCTCGGGCCCACCACCTCCCCTGGCAGAGCCCTCCGGGGAGGAGGGCCGAGCCCTCCGCAGCCCCCTTTGTTCAGCCCCGTCACCTGCAGCCCCACACCTGCAGCTCGGCACGCAGCCGCTTGTTCTCCCTGTCCAGCTTGGCCTCCTTCTTCACCATGGAGGCCACCTCGTTGTTCTTGCTGACGCGGAAGATCTCGTACTCCTTCCTCAGGCGTTCGTACTCGGCCACGCACTCCAGCTCCTGCACCGAGGCCGTCGACTTGAAGCTGGCCCCGATGAGCCCCCCGGGCCGGGAGCCGCCGACTCGCCGCAGGGACCCGCGCAGGAGCCGCGCCTTGGGCTTCACCTCCACCGGGATCTCGCAGGCCTCGCCGCCGCCGTACGTGTCCTCGATCACCTCCCCGGCCGCGCCCGCCGGGCTCACCAGGGACGACGCCGTGCCCATAGCGCCGAGCCCGGCCCGGCTCTACGCCCGGGCCGCGGGGCCGGAGCCTCGGCCGGGGGCCGGGCCCGGGGCGGAGCGCTGAGCGCGGCGGGGCATGGTGCGCTCCGAGCGCCGCCGGACGGGGCAGGGACAGCGGGAGGAAGCGGTACCGCCGGCAGCCTCGCTCCGGCCCTCATTCCCTGCTTCCCTCCTTTCCTCCTGCCCGCCCGGCCTCTTCCCTCCCTCGCGGCCCCGCTCCCAGCCCGGCCCGCGCTGGGAAGCGCCGCTGGAGGAGCTCGGGGCGAGGAGCGCGACCCGCCCCTCAGGGAAGAGTGACGCGGGTTTAGGAGGGGAGTTTGCTGCTGAAAGGAAAAAGGGGGAAAGAAAAAAGAGCTGATGTGAGGCCACGGCAAACTTTGCCGCTGGCACCACCTTAGACTCGCCGAGGATGCCCCAGTCCCGCTGGGCAGCACCAGCAGAGGAAAAAAAATTTTGTCCGTTTTCTCCTCACTCGGCCCATATCTCCTCACTCTCTCCTTTTCTCCTTACCCTCTCCATTTCTCCTCACTCTCTCCTTTTCTCCTCACCCTGCCCTTATCTCCTCACTCTTTCCATCTCTCCTCACTCTTTCCATCTCTCCTCACTCTTTCCATCTCACCCTCTCCATTTCTCCCCACCCTCTCCATTTCTCCCCACTCTCTCCATTTCTCCCCACTCTCTCCATTTCTCCCCACTCTCTCCATTTCTCCCCACTCTCTCCATTTCTCCTCACTCTCTCCTTTTCTAGTCACCCTGCCTTTATCTCCTCACCCTTTCCAATTTCTCCTCACCCTTTCCAATTTCTCCTCACCCTTTCCAATTTCTCCTCACCCTTTCCAATTTCTCCTCACCCTCTCCATTTCTCCTCCCCACTCCATTTCTCCTCACTCTGCCCATGTCTCCTCGCCCTCTCCATTTCTCCTCTGCCCATCCCTCCTTGGGTCCATCTCTGCTCTCTCCCTCAGGCACCCCGGAGCCCCCAGGCTGTGGCGCACCCCGCGCTGTTCTGCACGCTGACACCGCCCTGTTCTCGGCCAAATAGGCTCGCTGGTTGTGCCACAAGCTTTCGTGTGGCACAGACCGCCCGGGTGAGTTGTCTCCCAGCACTCTGAATCTGGCACCTTCCAGACCGGCTGGCACCCTCCAAGGGAGACCTGAGCGAGCTGATAGTGGGTCTGCCAAGGAGTGAGTGCTGGGTGAAGATCCATGGCATGCCGAAGTTCAGTGCGGGCACCTTGTCCTGGCTCCTGGCCTCGCATGGAACTCGTGAATTCTCTGAACACCCTCCCTTACAAGAATAAGGCATTACTCCTTATAAAGTGGATTAGCTGCCCCTTATATTATCCTAATCCCATTTCCCTCTCTGTGTCTCCAAAAGTTCCTTCACCCAGCCTGGGGATTTCAGCAGAATAGATCCCCATGGCTGAGGACAACATCTGTTTATTCCCAAGTCTCAGAACCTGCCATACCTTTAGTGTGAATAACGAAAATGTTGCTACTTTAAAGCAGATTTTGCCTCCCTTGTTACCAGGGGAATAATTGCCTCTTAACAAAGGAAAAAAAAATCTTACAAAATATGTCTCCAATGAGACCTCCCTGCATTTCAAAATCTGTTGGAGGGGGAAATTACTTTTGTGTACAGTAGTAGAAATAAAACAGAAGATGTTGTTTTACTTCCCTGAGTGAAAACTTAGGTTTGGGAAATATGTGCTCTTTGCCTTAATTTTACCCCTTTGTTTTCATGCAGGAAAAATAATTTCTTGCATGAATATCATTTACTGACGAATCACATTGGTGATCTAATCCACTTAAACTCTGCCTCAGTGAAAAGGACAGATAGAGAGTATGTGACAAGTGTGGGAAGAGGAAGGATGCTGCTATGTTTTGTCTAATATTGACACTAACATAGCTTGCACAATATTAGGTGATTCAGCAAATAAGCCTGTAATTCTGTAACAAAGCAAGGCTCTTGGTTTCTTCATTTGCATGTTGATATCAGGCTGTTTCTCCACTCCACTGCTGTTTGAGCTCTGGGAATAATTAAAAATACATTCATGCTGGTGCTTGAACTGAATTATTCTCATATTCTGAGTTCATGAATGTCAAAACCTCCAAGCTTTAAACCTAAAATAAAAAGTGTAGCATTGTAAGAGCTCCTGGATTCCTTCTAATAATCCACTTGACATTAACAAATAGATTGGAAGAACTGTAAATGCTGTTTCTCTTATGCTGCCTCTGGGTGCATTATGGAATTTTTATGGAGAATAGACCGTATTAACAAAACCCTTTATAAACAGAAAAAAATTACACTGGTTCCCTGTTGCTTCATGGATTGGTTTTCCTAATGTTTAGAGATTAGAGTAGCTTGCTTCAATATCTAAATTGTAAACTAAGGAAGATTGCTTTAAATCACCAATTAGGGCAATGCAGAAAGAAATCCAACTGTTCCTTGCACAAATGTTGGAAACAGTGTCTCAGAATATCTGAAGATGAGCTGTCTTAACTTTCAGAAATAACTGACCCAAAAAATCCATTTGCTGAAGAAAACACCTTAGCAAGATCTTTAAAAATTTCTTTGTCTTATGTTACTTTTTCAAGCTTCAATTGGACCAGCCCAATCCTTAGTCCCTTGAGGACATTAACACTGGGTGACTTGTGCCAGGAAGTTCTTCACCAGTCAGTGAAGACATTTGGGATGTTTCAGCAGCTCCATGTTTGCCATTTCTATTATTTACTTAATTTAGACAGTTTATTGAAACTTGTCATGTGTGAGATGTGCTGGGTGCAACTATGCATACACCAGTCACCCCTACCTAGTGGGATGAGGAAAAGAATTAGAAGAGCAAAAGTAAGAAAAACTTTTGGGTCAAGATGAAGAAAATCACTGGAGGAGAAAAAAAAAGGCAAAGCATAACAACCAACCAAAAAGTGGTGCAGAGGTGAGATGGTCACTCACCACCTCCCACCAGCAGACCAGTGCCCAACCAGTCTCTAGGGAACACCTTCTTTGGAAAGATGAGCCCCAAGCTTTATTACTGAGCATTATGTTATATAGCATGGAATATGCCTTTGCCTAGTCCAGGTCAGCTGTCCTGGCTATGTCCCCTCCCACCCTTTTACCACCCTCAGCCTTCACACTTCGGGGCAGAGTGATTAGCAGAGAGGAATTTGATGCTCGCTGCTTCTCCTTAGCACTGTTCTGCAACAGCTGAAACATCGGGGTGTTACCAACACTGCTTCACTCACAAAGCTAAAAGACAGCACCACATGGGCTGCTATGAAGAGAAATAGATCTGTCTCAGCCAGGCATGGTACAGATGTATTTGTCAGATGAGCACTTGGACTTTGTAACGCTCCTTCATGACTTCATCTGTAACAGAATCAGGCTGCTTTCCATCCCTGACTGAATCCACATAATGAGGAATACAGTACATTGGCTGGTCCTCTGACAAAATTACTCTTCTGTCTACCCCTTCAGCATCACTATGCAATCTAGTACTTTTGATCCAAAATGGAACATCTACTCTGCCAATGTTCTCCTCCTACTGAGACTATATTAGGGTTTTTTTTTAAAACATATGCATTACTTAGAAGCCCATAGACTTTTGTGCCTTAGGGCATAAACAGTTTTGTGCAAACATTCTAAATACTTTATTTGCTGTTACTTAAAATCTGCTGGGCTATGGTTTAAAAATATTTATGTGGCATCTGTAGGGGTATTGCTTTCATTACAACATGATTTCTTATTAAGGTTTCTCACTGTTGACTTTATTTCATTTTAGGAGTCTTTGGTAGCTGTTAACAAACAACATCTGTGGGCCTAAGGATCTGTTCCATAGAGAAAAATACAACTAAGAATTAAATGTTTGAAAGCAGGTTAGTTTTTTTACATGTATTATTTGATTCAGCTACAAGTTAGCAAATATTCATTTTCTAAAATGATATGCCTTATACATTACTACCTATGAATTCTAGTAAATCTTAGTGTGGAACATCAGGATACAACAAGATAAAGGGAAGATCAGGAAGGTTTCAAGAGGAAAAGTTGTCAGATTGACTACCCAGTAAAAATGAAAGTTGCTCTGATTAGAATGAATGTTGATAATGACCTGAAAACAGGAGATTTTTTTAAATGAAAGGCAACTGACCAAACTTCTGCATAACATCCCTTTTGTTAGCTCAGATGCTGGACTGTCTTTTAAGGTTATATACACAACAAGTTTAAGCAAAGGCTATTAGAAGTCCTTCATAAATCCCAATTAAATTGTTTGTGCCTACACTGAATGAAGTTGATAGTGTTTTATTATTTCATTCTTTATTCAGAAATATCTGTGACTGATGGAACATGATTAAGAGAGTTCTACTGAGGACATACAAAGAAAAGATGTAGAATGATAATTCTTGAAATACTGCTTTTGGCCTGGATTATACAGGGCATGTGGTGATAGGACAAGGGGTAATGACTTTAAACAGGAAGAGAGTTGATTTAGATTAGCTATTAGGAAGAAATTCTTTGCTGTGAGGATGGTGAGGCACTGGAACAGATTTCTCAGAGAAGTTGTGGCTGCCCCCATCCCTGGAAAAATTCAAGGCCAGGCTGGGTGGGGTATTGAGCAACCTGATCTCGTGAAAGGTCTCCTGGCCCATGGCAGGGGGTTTGAAGCCAGGTGACTTTCAAGGTCTCTTCCAACCCAACTATGAGTCTATGATTCTATGGTATAAGGTTCTACTTTAGTGATGATGAAGACTTGCTGTAAAAGGATGCTTGCAGTTGGGCTGTTCTTTATAAACTTGTCAGCTTTCCCCCATATTCTACATTGTGCAAATCTGAATAAGCCAAATTACTGACCTGCTTGCTCAGCTTCTTTGATATAACATGAGGCCTGATGTAAACCACAACAAGTCAGGGGGACTTCTTCCATTGAGATGGTCTGTTTTGAATCTGGTATACTAGTTGTTCCATAAAAGCCTGAAACTGCCATATATTAGCCCTGAGCATGAGAATTACTTTTTTGCCTCTGCCCTACTGTAAAACCTGCATTCTGTTCATCTGCATGGAAAATATCTGCCTCTGTCTTCCTCTGAGACCTTCCTGCTAAGTAAGTGTCAGTCAAAAGGGAGTTAATTGTAAACTTCCTAACAAATTCAACCTTGGGGCATAGTTCTAAGTTCAAATAGGTGCTGAACTTACTATGTTTCACTCATCAATTTTATTGCAGTCCGTTGAGTTCAAATCATCAACTTCTTTCAAGAATCCATTTGCTGAGAGGCCTGAAAATTACCTGGAGCAGAGAGGATGCAAATCCTAATGGAGAGGTCATCTGCTTTCAGGTGCTCCCATAATTTTACATGATCCTTTGCCACTAGAGGACAGTAAGACCTCAAGAAAATGGGGTTGTGTGCGGCGGTAGGAGAAAAGGAGACAAATTGCTTATACAAAAGTTCAGAAAGCATTAATTCAGAAGTTGCATGATTTTAGAAATAATCAAGTTTCTTAAAGAATTGAGTCTGTTTGGGAAGATGTTTCAAGACAAAATACAGAGAAGGCACTTAGGTAAATAAAAGCTGAAGTTTTAATGTAGTGCTTTGTCTACCAGTCATAGATAATGCTATTTGAAAAGTACAATACTAATTAACTTGGAGAGCTGCACAGTATTTCCATTAAATTCGTATGTAGTTTTGTATTGATTTCAGTCAAAATCGGGCTTTGCTTTGCAATCTTAAATAACTGGCAGATGTTCTGATTTTTGATGAAGAATTTGATACATTTATATAGGAGGGTTGTTACAGTCTGTTATTTTGAATGAAAATAAAAGACTGAAAACACTGATGAGGAATCTTCTACCTCCAAAACAATCTATTACTTTAACCATGTTTATATTTGTAACTTCTAATGCAAGGACTCATTAAATGTTTCAACATAACCTGTAGGAAATGTATTCAGAACAGTACAATTCATAATCAGAATCAAACTTTTCACCTCCATAGCTTCAGACAAGACAGACTTATTTAATCTTTATGGCAAGTCACTTGGGGATATTTCTCCATTAAAAGCTCAGAAAAAGCCTTGATGTAACCTTAGTTTGTCATAAATCTGAATTGAGTTTTAACAGAAAATTGCACAGTGAGTTATAATCCTACTAAGAAGAGAGCTCTTGAACAGCTATTTTATAATCACTGAATCATCACTGAACTGAGAAGGACATCTCAGATTTTGCAGTCTCATGGTCGTTTTATTCCGGGCCAGTTGGATTAATACTCTATGTGGTCACACTGCTGAGGAACAATTAATCTTGTTCACCAGAAAAGTGAGGTGAGAGGGAAGGAAGTGTCCAAATATGCAGCAAAACAGAGATATATTAATGACAAGAAATTGCTGTTGCCATGCAATTACGATGGTGCATAGCAAGATATGAATATAGAAGAAATATGCAGAAGATTGCACCTAATAATTTCAAAGTTCACTTAAGAGTGCTCTTTACAAAACCTTGCTGTGCTAGTGGGAATGTGAAATTCAATAGGACCCAAACAAAATTTCAGATACTTTCATGCTGCATTGTTCAGCCCCAGAACATCTGCCTTTTTGGCAGAGGCAAGTGTCCCAATAGCTTACCCTGTTCCTGATTTACAAATTAGACATCCCAAACCTGACCATAATTTTCTTCAAAAACATATGGAAATGGTACTGCCACCCAATACAAAAGGCTAGTATCTGAATGAGTCACTGGCTTCTTTAGCCTACAGCAATTAGGTCCTGCACTTTTTGCTTCCCAGAAGGATGCCCTGACCAAGGGGCTGGAGGGAGGGCTGGGCTCAGACCTTCTGCAACTGTCTGGAGAGAACTGATATGTCATATACCAGAAAGTGCATGTTTTTTGAGACCATAAAGAGCTATAAGAATTGTGATTCTCTATTTCAGTGACTAGGATTACTCCTCTCTTCCAGCAAGCTAAAACAACCCATATACTCTGTCTCCATCTGTACTCAGTTATACCCAGATGAGGTTGAAATGAACTCTTACTTCATTTTAGTTGTCTGAATCTGGAAAGTACCTGAGATCTCAAGAGTGATCAGGTATAAACCATAGCCATTCTTCATCGTTCCTCTAGATAGCTATTGTCTCTGCCATTCAGTATTCTGTCTGAGATCAAGTGTGACTCTCCCCCTGTAGTGTCTAGAGAAGTCAGACATTTAAAGCCACAGGTGGCACTTTCAGGACAAGCGGCTTAAGATTTTGGTGTGACAGTACTGGAAGATTCCATACCTAAGTGTCATTCTAGAACAGTCTTTATTCAATGATGCAAATAGTGGCAGTTCACTAAGGTACCAATTTAGCAACGTCCTTAATCATCCCTAATCTGTAATCATGTCAGTATTTACTTTGAAATCCAAGGAGCTAATTCCTTCCTGTCATTTTTTTCTTGCAGTGGGCACCACCCTTATCTTCAAGGAGAAGCAATTTTGATTTTAGGTGTTATAAGGACAGTCACATAGATTTTTTTTCTGACTTGATCAAATGCAGAAGAATTTATGTTGAAATCCTGCAAGAAGACATTTGTTCCAAAATCCCCATGTTGTTAGGTTAGCGGTAGAAGTGCCAACAGAGGCATGACACGTGGGGTGTTGAATCCCAGCTTTAAGAATACAAATACTAGAAAGCTTCCTAGAAGTTGTTAGCCTGTATATTTGAAACTCTGATTTCAGTTCTGAATGGGTCCTATCAAAGGATTAGATGCTCTAAACTCCTGCCTTCCAGGGGAAGGTCCTTTTATCCAACTAAAAGTTAAATACTAAGGTCCTTTAGTTTTTCGTTGATCCCTTCAGTTTTAATTGTGTAGCTTGAAGTGCTCATTGTTGAGGGGTGCAGCTGTATTTTGTTATTTGTACTGCTAAACAGGATATAATTTCAAGAAATTAATCTGGGCAGTGTGGAAATTGCTGAAATGAATGAAGACTAGGGTATTTAGAGTTCATGTTATTAGATAGAGAACATAGTTACTTGTGTGCTACATTAGTTCTGCATGTATGGGCTGAAACTGACAACCACATCATGCAGAATTTTATCTCTAAACCATTATGTGGCATATTTTTGAGTCAGTTTATGTAGTTTCCTAAAAAAATCCTTGTGCTATTGGGCTAGCAGGTTTTCTTAGCACTTCATTGTCTATTGTGTTTGAATTCTATATACAAGAAATGTATTGAAATGAAATTATGTTTCCCTTTTTATAACTGCAGCAGATTCTGAATATCCTGAGGCTGTAACTGACTGGCACACAGAGAGATTAGATAACCACTGCATAATAGGAATGGCTGGGGAACAGTGGAGCTGCAAATACTCTTTGAAACCCATGGAATTAAAAAAAGAAATGTCACTCTAACGAAGAAAGGCTTTGGGTCACATATATTTTAAATTAAGTCACAGCTTATCTAAACATACTGAACCTATCTTGTGGCACTGCTGAAATTAGAACAATTGGCTATAATATGACAAAATGTTTAATGAATTTTTCTCTGAAATATTTGAGGTGTGCTATTCCAAGAACTCTGCTGAGAGTACTTTAGATGGAAGGTGTAAAGCTCTTTGATTACTTTCCAGGTTCATGCCACAAGTCATCTTAGTTCAGGAGCTTTGTAGCAATGTGACCTGAGAGAACGGGAAGAAAGAAAAAAAGATTTGTCTGTAGTGAATACTGTTGGAATGGGCACTTGTAGAGCTTTTTGTGGTATGTTAATTGGTGTCTTCTGCCTCCACATTTGGAGTGGCTTTATTTTATGAGTTATGAATATGTATATGAATGTTGAAACAGAGAAAATTCAGTATTAGATAGGAAATGTGGTGGTGATATTGTAAACTTTTGAAAGTCTGGGACTGATGAGTATCTCCACAGTGTCAAGTGGTGTAAGTTCTTGTCAAGTAAGATGGCTTGGTCATTGTATAGAGAGACGTGCTGAAGATTGCCCACTGTGGACATGCTAATCCACTGTGCCTGTGCACTGATTTTGATGTTATAGTAAGTGTCAACTCAACATACATATTTTGTACAGGTTTGGGGTTTGGGTTCCTCACTACAAAAAAATCGTTGAGCTGCTGCAGTGTGTCCAAAGAGCAATGAAGCTGGTGAAGGTTCTAGAGCACAAGTCTTATGAGGAGCAGCTGAGGCAGCTGGAGTTATTTAGTCTGGAGGAAAGGAGGCTCAGGGGAGACCTTATTGCTCTCTACAAATACCTAAAAGGAGTTTGGAGTGAAGTGGAATTTGCCCTCTTCTCAAAAACAGCAAGTCATAAGGTAAGACGGAATGGCTTCAAATTGGGTCAGGGGAGATTTGGGTTAGATATTAGGAAAAGTTTCTTCACTGAAAGGGTTGTCAGGCACTGAAACAGATTGTCCAGGAAACTGGTTGAGTCAGCATCCCTGAATGTGTAGACAAGGTGTTTAAGGACATGGTGTAGTGGTGGACTTGGCAGTGTTAGGTTTAGAGTTCAACTAAATGATTTTAAGTGTCTTTTCCAAACTAAATGATTCTTTGTGCTCAAGAGCAGTAGATCTGTTCAATATGTGATATACTGGATTTACAGAGCATGCTCTGCAAGCTGTGTGTGCGTAGTAGTTGTGTCTGGGAAACAGATCAACTCCACTTTTACATAGCAATTCTAGTTGTATGTGCTCTGTACCTGGAGCCATAGGTCCCCTGCAGCACACACAGAAGTGTTTCACACTATCTGCCTAAGAGATCACAAGTAGACATTACTGAAAATGTTCTGAGGTCTTCTAAAGAGGGACATACTGTGTAATTATTACTTCACTTCTGAAAAGTTGTTTACCCTGTAGTCCTTTTCCTTCCACAAACTCATTTTTAGTTCCTCCTAGCCTTCATTCTGATCCCATGTCACCTTTCACCATCTTTCAGTACATACTGAAGGATTAGTGAGACAACTGGACAGCTACTAGCAAGGCCTCTTCACTCCTGCTACTCAAATATGAGTGCTGCAACAGCCAGACATATCTCTGCATTCTTTGAGGTATTGCTTTGTGACACATCTGGTTGCTATCTGTGTTCATCCCCTCAGCTCCTATTTTAATCTGCCGTCTCTTTTAAAACAAAAACCAAGAAAACAAGCCAACAACTGTGTTGTCTGCAAGATATCATGTATGATAAAGGATAAAGGAAGGGGAAAAAGATAAGAGATCTCTTTTTGGCTTGGGGTCAACATAGATGAAAGTATCCTCTGGCAACTGGAAGGCTGCAGTCTCATTAACTTCTCTGTGGTAGGAAGCAGAGCACAGGTGTTTCAAATCATGGGTGCTTGGTGTGAGGTACAATCTTTAATATCTGCCGGTGGCTCGAGTACATTAGAAAACTGTCTTTGCAGTCACGAGGGCTAAACTTCTTTTCAAAAACTTCTGCTCTGCACAAAGAAAGCAAGTGGCAATGAGAGGAGAGATCTAACTCCCCAGAGCACTTTCTGAGAAAAAAACCCAGCAAAGTCTTTTCTGCACTTTTCTACTTATGCTTTAAAGACCTTTTGTAATGACTTCAAAGGGAAACTAGGCCATAAAACATTTTTCAATGTATTTATAAACAGCAAATTATCACTTCATTCTTAAACAAAGTAAATAGAGCCATGAAATGCATAGCTCAGACCTGTCAAAAACATACTGCCTTTGAAGCAGAAGAAATATTTCACACTGTGTCTTCAAAACAATTTTAGAATTCTGTCTCACAATGAGATTAGTCTTCAAAACAGTAACCTTACTTAGATTTAAATTGTTAAATGTCAGAGCTGGGCTTGTCTTCACAATGGAACTAAATGATGAACAGCACCAGTTGAATGACCTTTACTGAGTAAACAATTTGTTGCAGTCTCTGGTGAAGCCTTTCCATTGACATGACTTTAGATTAGATATGTTAGAATAAACACTGCTGATATCTAACAGTAAAGAAAACATTAAAAATATTACTTTATTTCCCCATCCTCCCTAAAGCCTGTCACTTCATTCTCATGTACCTGCTAAAGAAATGCCCAAGCCTACTCGAAACATTCAGAGATTTCTTTGAAAATTAATCTGTATGGAAGATAAATTGAGAGCAAGGAAGACCTTTTTCCTACTACGCTTACATTGTGTACACAAACCATGGAAGAAAACAGCTGTATTTTCTGGGTTAAGGGCCAGCTTGTGTCAGAAACTCAGGTGGCAATGAGCTTTCCTTCTTCCCCCCCGCCCCCCAATACCTGAATAGCTTGCAAATGAACAGGGTACAAGGGAAGTATCTTAGCTTTGAGGTATCATGACAATGCTTCTTTAGGGCATCTGGAGTACTGAGGTGGGTATCCATAGCTGATGACTTTTTGCAAAGACACATTTTAGTGTCTTAGTAGGAGGCTTAAAAACCTTAGTTGTTAATAAGACAACCTGACTGCATCAAAAACAAAAATGAGAGTTCATTCCTCTTCATCTAAAGTTACAGTTCTATTCAGGAATGGCAGAGAGGCAGAAAAGGCCCCAAATGTTTGCATTCTTGCACCTTTATGTTCCCCTGCGTAGGGATTTCAGGAGTACAAGAAAGTACTATATTAACACATACTTATACATATTATCTAGAACTAATACACTCCATCAAAACTATCTAACAACACACAGCTATAGCTAAGTATCAACCAAGATATATTTTGTATTTTTTTTGTGAATTCACATAATGCTTATGTATCTTAATTTTAACTTTATTAATAGAACCCTTCCCTTGTATCATTCTGTGGAATACTAGCAGGTTCTTCTCTCAGTTCACTCTTGGCCAAGGTCATCCTGCAGATTCCATTGAGGTGTCTGTCTTGGAAGCTGCTTCTGACTACTTAGGGTTCCAACAGGTATCCATATGTAGTAGACAGAGAACTCATGTGCTCAGTTTCTGAAACCAATGTCTCCAAACCCCTTCTGTTGGTAATGTGGCAATGCCTTTTTGAAATAGCATTCCAGCATCCATTTCCTGCAGGATGTGCTTAGGAAGTGAGGCCGTGTCTCTGTCCTCTGCTGCAGTTCAGGGCTTGGCATTAACACAGAGTAACTCACTACCCTGGAGAGGATTCTGCAGTGTTTCCATACATCTTTTCAGAGGCCAAGGTGTCATCTGTGAGCCTGCAGCATAGACTGGTGTATGAGCGGTATGGTTTGTTTCTCTGAGCGTAGGCGATTGTATGTTCTGTACCAAGTGTCTCCTTCGTCACTGAGCACTTTGAGAAGGGTGTGAAAGCAGAACAGCAGCCTAAGAACGCAGCTCACAGACTAATGTTGGGAGCACAGATGGATTGCAGTGCCTGGAGCCCACAGGGAATGAGCAACAGAACTGAACATGCATGCTCATGTTTGGCTGGAGACTCCGTGTATGGTGGTGGGTTCTGATTTTGTATTTCGGTGCAGCCATGAATTTTCATGAGGTTGGAGGAGCTACCCATTTAGTTAGTCACACCTTAGGGAAGTTTTTATATGCTAAATGTCTGAGTATCCTGCTCTCTTATAGCATGTTTCAATTGCCACTGTGAGAGAAGAATTGGAGTCTTCTTTTGTTGGTTATTTAAAACAAAGTGGTGAAAAATGAGTGTAGTAAGCACGGAGTCTGTGCTAAGAAGTTTCCCTCTTAAATTTTGTGTTAATGAATGAGGAATTTACTTATACCCATGACAAATTCAACTTAGACAGTAATCAGCCCTTCCGTGTGGTAGATAAATTCTTTGTCAATTTGAAACCTATCAGTAAGTTTATCAAGTAAAAATAATTGGTTTAGACTTGTTGATGCTTGTTATATAAGCTGTTTCACTTCTTTTATAGGTTAGATCCTCATTAGTTGTCATAATTCATGATCTGGTTTTTCAAAGCATAGAATTCTGTACATTGGCCCCCATCTACCTTCTTTTAAAGTTTTGCTTCAGAAGACTTTAAAACTAAGAGGATCAAATCATATTAATAAATAAACCTACACATACTGAAGGACTGAAAAAAGTAGTATATATCCCCTGCAAACTTAAATTGTCTCTGCAGGATTCCAGCTCTGTGGAAAAGATGCGGAATTGTTTGAGTTTCCAGTAAGTGATGTATGTCTGCTTGGTTACCTGAGACATGTAATGTTCATCTAAAACAAGCTGCAGAAGATCTGGTGTATTTGGTAGGATGTTGGTCAGTGTTGAAGGTCACATGGCTGGGTGACTTGCAGGTGCTCTCAGAACAGCTGAGGTATTACAAGAGAACCAAAGGGTGGTAAAAGTCGAAGGTTGCAGGGTAGCAAAGGTGGAAGTAGGAGCTTGCCCCAAGCCAGCATGTCTGGATGTGTGAGGAGGAGAGAAGTGAATATTAACAGAGCTTCATGCAGCTACACTTCCATATGGTTAAACAGCTGTGTGCTTGTTCCTCTCAAAAATGTGTTTTCCTATTACTGTGTGGAGCTGATTCACTCAGAGATGAATTCCAGGCCATAGCATAATGAAGCAGAGCCTTGTTTTCTATTTGGGTTATGATATTTTAATTAAATACCAGGTAAAATATTAAAAAAGCTTCTAGCTGACCTAGACAGGTCTATGACTATCTAACATACTTTGTCATCAGATTTCTTAGAACAATATTGAATTGGTCTTAAACTCTATTTGAACCTGTGTGAAAATGGAGCCTAAATACCTGTGTCTAATGTGTAGCCATAATTATTTATTTCAAATAATCTTTGTGCATGTTAGGAATGGTAGAAAATGAGAAATATTGTTAGTACACACTTCCTTTAAATCACTCAAGCTGGCTTGTGAAGATGAGAGTAAAAAGTGGTATTGGCAGAAGAGAGTAGGAATTTCACTAAAAGTGTAAAGGAGAAACTAAAGGCTAAAGATGTTGAGTGCCCTGAAGAATCATTTCTCTGAATACGTGACACCTGTGAGCAGATTATTTTATTCATTTTTGTATCTTAAAAGTCTACATGATAATTTACACTACTCAGACTGCAAAACCTTACCTTTTAAATCTTCAGCAATGTCTGTTGTAAATATCATGTTTGCATTGATGAAAGAAATAATTTTTGGAAGTCTCCAGTCTCTATTGTTTAGCTTTGCTATAGTCCCTTAGGTAGGAATTTTAAAATAATACCTATTAATGATATCTGGAATTGAAATATTTAATAAATTTGGAAGATTTTAGGAATATAGCAAAATCTTAAATGTAGTTCAGAGACGTTTGCTGACACGTGTCTTTGCTGGGTGACAAAATACACTCAATAATAATTTTACAAAGAAGGATGAGGTTGCATAATGCTTGGATTAGAGTTGCTCTTCTGGGCTTTTGGTGCTGAGATGAAACACATCCAGTTCAGATGTAGTTTCAGCAGCTCTTGTTTTTCTCCATTTGTGTCTAGTGTTGAGCATTACTGAAGCATCTGTGTACAGGCACAGGTAAGAGTCACTCGTGCATGTCTTTTCTACAAAGCTGGTACAGTTAACAGTGCTGGCAATGCACAGCCTGCACTCTTCAGGCCTTCCTTCTTCATGTAGGAGTAATTCCCACAGATCTGAAGTAACCTGAAGTCTGTGAAGACAGAACTGAACCCAAACAGTTCTAGAAATAACATCTCACCTTGATATGTGGCTGTGACAGGAAAAGGCTTTCTACTGTCTATGTTTCTACTCTTGCAGGGAAAAG
Source organism: Formicarius rufipectus (assembly GCA_013399695.1). NCBI lineage: Eukaryota > Metazoa > Chordata > Aves > Passeriformes > Formicariidae > Formicarius > Formicarius rufipectus. The sequence goes on from VXAU01001358.1 coordinate 2,303,406, forward strand.
CTAAGCCTGGATGTAAATAACTCCTCAACATATTCTGGGGGAGGGATGAAAATTGTTGTAGAGTATCACACATGGCACCATCTGCAGCACATTTCTGAATTCTGTGGGAAACCACCTACTTTATTTATCCCCTTCTCTCAAGAAAAACTGTGTTAAAATACTTAAATTATAATAAAAAGCAGAGCTTAATGTCTATTTTGATTAGTCATATTTTGACTCAAAAAGCCTGAACTTTGTGGAAAAATATGTACTGCTTCCCATTTTCAAATCCACTGTTCCTACAGCTGTATAGATTGTAACCAAAAGTTGAATCTTAAAGAAGTGACTCCTAGATGTTCCACTAAGATACACACTCACTTCGCAAGCAAATGTGTGTTTCATATCAAAAGAAATAAAAAAATAATTAAAGGTGCTCGTAAAGAACTAGAACCTTTTGTAAAACTAAAGTGAACCACTAGCAACATCGCTGGATATAATAAAAGGTGTAAATAGAGAACTGCTTTTCTTTGAAAACAGAAGTAAAAATTTCTCTCATAAAAATCTTGGAAAAGTAGGATTATTTCTATTACAAAATTCACATCATGAATTTTCTAAAGTAGGTGTAATCCTGTGTTAATGCAACTTCTTTAACTTGACTGTACGAGGTTTGGTTTGAACCCAAAAGCCTCTTTTGGAGTTTTAATATCTCTCTGAACAAGCTCTGGGGAAAAAAAGTGAGATTTTGCAAAGGAAATTTTTTCACCAGTTATTTTAAGCCTTGCACAAGGAGATTTTGCAAGTTCCATACATCAGAATCTTCTGTGTTTGCAGAAGCCCAGACTTGTACGTATATCTTTCTTTTTTTTCACCGCTTTGAGCATATATGCTTAGAAATATCTCTTAGTGAATAATGATAAACTTGCATCCTATTGCAGCAAACAGGAATGTAAATACATCAGAACTGTGTTTTCTAGGACGGCAAATTTTGTGTCACTCAAAATTTTTCAATCAACATTAGATTTCTTTTAAGAATTTAATTTCTTTCAACCGAAATGTTGGGCAAGACTCAAGGACTGTTCTGTAATATGACTTTTTTTTTTTAATCTTAGTGCCAGGTTACAGGATTTTTATTTTTTTGTCAGATCTTAAATTGTTTTGTTGTTCTCTTCATGGATACTGGATCTAGAAAAAGGAGGAGGGGATCAGGGAATTGTCATGGGCATGGAAGTTAAAAACCTGTAAATGAAGGCAGAGGACTGAATGGCATTAAAGGAGTAAAATATAAAATTAATGAAATAAAGGAGATCACAAGTGAGCATGCAGTTTCAGAAAGCCAGAAGTATCTGGCAGACCACAAAAGCAAGTGCAAGGGGCAGAGTTGATAGAAAAAGAGTTTGCTAAATTGCACATTTTCATCAGAACCACCCTCTGCACTTAGTTGCCTAAGCCTTCAACTTCTCAGGTATACTAATTCCATCAAATGTAGCTGGGTTAATCCCTTTTTTTTTTTTTTT
>VXAU01001358.1:2304967-2529921 GCA_013399695.1 Formicarius rufipectus
TCAAAAGACCAGAAAATGAAGGTATTTCTAGGGGCCAGCAAGCTATAGAGTGCATTTTGAATAACACAACTGCTTCTACAATACCAAATGAAATTTATGGGCTTAGTTACTGTGCCAAGTAGCTATAAATAGATCTTGTCATTAGATAATGTACAGCTGTATATTTGATATGATTTATTTTGCTTTTTCAGATGGCAAACACTGCTGCATCTTAGTGCAGACTGATTTTTTGATTTTTATAAAGAGATTTCTAGCTGATATATCATTATTCCACTGACTTAAATCCATCCAGGTCTCAGTATAAGTTGAGTGTTTGACCAAAGTGTTTGATAGCTGGTGGCAAGAAGAGTAACAGCAATGTAGTGAAAAAAAAAGAGTGAGTGGTGAGTGATGATTGATCTTCATTTTACAAAACACTCACCTGGTTTCTGGGTGAAAAAGTTATGAAATGATAGGTGCAAGCTCCCATCTTTTTGAGCAGATTATTTATTTTTGTGTGTGCTGACCACTGAGTCCTGTAAAGATAACAGGAGACTGCATACCTTAATTCTGCTGGGGGACAAATCTTTCAAATGCTCTTTTGGTTTGCTTTATGTCAAGGAATGGCAGTAAATTTAATTGTCCAGTGAATGAGAACAACAATCTTCTGGCTTGTTTTGTAGTATCGATAACTCCACAATGACAACAAAATAGTTCAATTACTCTGTTTCCCATCCTATACTGAGAGGGGTGTATTAATTTAAAAGAGATATATTATTTGAACTTGCTGTTTTGAATCCATATCTTTTCCCAATGTTTCCAGTCAATTGGAATCTGGCATTTGAACAATTTTTAGATAGTATCAAAAGAGAATTTGATAATTTGTGTAGCAGTTGGTTATGAATTTCTCCAAACTGGGATAGGACTTATGAACAGTCACTAATTATACAAGAAATAACACACTGCAATGAGTTAAACTTCTGCAAGTTATATCAGCCCTAGAATGAGGATCCAAAGATGAAGGCAGCTCCATAAAATGATTCTTTATAGACTGGCAAGAGAGAGAGAGGTCGTTACACTGCTGCTTCTGTAAAGGGCAGATGAACCAGCCCACAAACTCTTTCTGCTTCCAAGCACAGGTGACTAAGGAGTGAGTTTCTCCTGTGTCTACGTGTCCTACTGATTTCTAGTGAGTCAAAGACTTGGAGTCATGTGAGGATCCTGACCCTCATTTCAGCCCAGATAAGGCCATGTCACCAGCCCCACCTCGCAGTAGTTCATAACATGTTTCCTGCTGAGGAAAGGGCATCGCTTAACTGCCTGGTATAATTGACACCAAGTAACTGCCTACTGCTTTGGGTAAGAAGAACAGCTCGAGGTTCTAAAATTGCTTGAATACTGAGAGCTTTTCTTTGTTGATAAAGTAGGTAAAAAGATTTCCTGATTTGTGATGAATTTAAAATTTAATGATAGCTCTGTAGCCCAAATGACAGCAGTAAAAAAAGAACATAAATTTTTTAAAAAATCATAGATTTAGGCATCTTCTTTTTCTTATTTTCAAATTTTAGATTCATTATACTTGAGCACAGTCAAGGACAGTGTGATTTTCAAACGTATAGTTTCACTTAAAGGAATATTGAAGTACTTCCATAGATTCTAATTTATATTTCTGGTTAACCCTATTAGAGTTTTGACAGTTCTATTTTCCTCTGCTGATTTTATCACTTGCGAAAACTGTTTCCTTCCCTCATCTCTATGGAACAAAAGCAATCTCTGGGGCTGATTGTCATGGTACTTTATTTCCTTGTTTTTAAACTGTGTGGAAAGAAGGAGTTCAGCCACTTACAACAAGCTTCTAGCTATCCAGAGCAGTCACTCAATCAACACATTCAATAGCAAGTATTTAACAGAAGGTACAAGGACGTTGTTATGCTTTGAGCTTATATAGGTTCGTAACTTGTCAGGAGATGGGAGTAATGAAAGTATAGACTGTCTGCAATGTGTAAAATGAAGCATATGCATAAAACCTTTGGAGGAAAACAGTCTAAGTTTACTGGGGCTTAATGTCAGCACAGAAGAACCCAAACTAATGTTTTAGGCAGCTGTCACCTCCTTAGATGGCATACACCTGTGGATAATGTAAAATTAATAGCAGATTTGTTTAAAGACAAAATCAAACTATGAAACTGTACCCTATAAATTCCTCTTTAGCCCTCTACATTTGAAGGTGCAATGATCTTTGCCACTGCTGTCTGCAAATGGAAAGGTGAACTTTGAGGGGTACACAGAATGTCAAATTTGTAGTGCAGTTTGTCAGAAGATGCTGAGAGATTCCTGGAGAATGTTCACAACTCTTATACAGTGACACAGCTTCAGTCTGAGTATTTTGTTGTGAAAGTTGTGGCACTGTATAATAAGAAAGATGTGAATGCCGGTTAATATTTACTAAAATAAAAACTCTTATGCTTTCCATCATGCTACATTGCTTTTTGCACATTTTAAAATTATTATTCTCCATGTAATGAAGCTTTGTACTTAGATATGATAGATGTTATATTTCACTACACACTATTTTAGCTGAAATAAACAGTCTAGTAATATTTGCTAGATATGAAAAAGGCCACTATGTTATCTATGGCCCCTTGATATATGGGGATTGACTATTTTAATAAAATACCTTTTTAATTAAAAAAGGAGAAATAGCAACTTGACAGTATTTTAAAATTCTGAGTCCTTGCCAATAATGGTATAAATTAGATGAACAGGCAGCAATTTCATTGCAGTGCCTTCAGTTTTCTTAGAAATGATTTGACTTAGGGAGAATGATCCAATACACATAATACAGGAGAGAGAAGCAAAACCTTTTCAGTGCCTTTCCAGGAGGGCAGGTGCTGTTAATGTGAAGTTTGTTCTGCATCCCTATGGAATTACAACAGTGAGGCCTTGACCCTCAACTGGAATATGACAGCTCAGATCCCTGTATCCATGGAGAATCCTTTTTCAGTCATTGGTGCACACCTAAGTGATTTTCTATCACGTTTTATCATCTGGGTTATTTGTTTTAGAAGATCACAAGTACCTAATTGAATAAAACTTGTCTTAATACAATTCACAGAAATAGGGCAGGCTACAGAAAACAGTTGATATGACAAAAACACCCCTTTTAAAAAAATGAGGTCTGTGTGAAACAGTGTTTTTAATCTTGTTTCAAGCAATAATGAAATGAAAACAATGCTGCGCTTGACTGCAGGTTCACCGTTCCTATACTGCTTTTTCTCCTTGCAGGGAGAGAGAAGTGGTCATTCTTACAGTATTTTCTCTTCACCATGATAAGTAGACAATTGCACCTGCAGGCAGATGAGACCTACCATCTGTAACCAAGATCAGAATTGCACCTCTCCTCTTTGAAGCAAAACATACTGAGCACTTTGCCATATGCCTACAAAAAAAATGGGTTAATTTGGCTTTACTGTGCTCTGGCAGCTCAGCCACATAGTTGTCTTGTTTATCTACACTTGCCTTTTATGTCCTTATGAAAAAGATCTTCAAAAAGCCTAAGTAATACGTACTCAGCAGTAAGCTACAACACCTAAGCTTAGAGAAACATTGAATTACCTTTGCTAAAAACAAACTCTGCTTGTACAGAGGAGTACAATTATTTGCAAAGGGGAGATGAAAAGTCAGCAGCTTCCCCATTTACGAAGGAGCATTTAGGAGATCACGGGCCTCATGTTTCTTTTATTATATTAAACACTAAGAAAATGAACTATAGATTTTTCAGGTTCTCATCCTCAACATATACATATGTTTGAGAAGTCAGGCTCTACTAGCAAGAATGTTGTTATGTTATGGGTCCAATTTTGTTAAGAACACAGAAAAAAAGGTTTGTGGTTTTATTCTGCAAATTTAATCTTAAATACAAGTCAGTGCATTGAAAAGTGGATGTAAATGAAGACCAAAAAGGGAGGACAAGGATTCAGTGGGCTGGTTTTGGTCAGTCTGATAGCCCTTTGTGTTAGCACACCAGCACTTTAACCAGCCTTGCAGTTCTCTGAATGGTGCCTAAGCAAAGATGAATCTAAGGAGAATAATGGGACAGCTATGCAGATGTTAAGGTGAACATATGCCAAAGTATCAGGGGCAAGAAAGAAGGAAGCACAAATTATATTACAGTTTGTTTGCTTGCCTATTCATTCAGTAAGCCTGAAATGAGTTCAACATTGGCAGATCACCATGTTAGTAAGAATTGTTTGGTAGGGCACAGATACATGTGAACATTCTGAAAATGCATACCAATCTTTCCTGATTTCTTGCAATAAGAGAGGCAGCCAGTGGAAGGATGCAAAGAGAGACAGCTGTTGCAATATGCACTTGGAAAATTACTTTTCCAACATTACTTTCTGGTTGTGTATGAGCAAAACCAGCTTGCACTGATCAGGACCAATAGAAAGGTGATTCCAATACTAGGAGGTAATGAGATCCAGATCCTGTGGTTATATAGCATGAACTGAATCTTCAAAGCAGAGTGGAACTTTCTGACTTGTTTGAGATTTAGATATAATGTGGATGTGAGGATTTCAGAGGCAAGTCTGACTCAAAAGTAGTGATCAACTGTTGTACATGAATACTGATGAGAGAAATTTGGTGATTGGTAAAGGGAACAGAAGAGAGTGATTGAAAGAGAATGTAAGAATTAATTTTAGTGATGTTGATGGATCTGTGAGGCAGAAGGTGACAGCTGAGTCATTCATTTTAACTCATATTAGGGAATGTTGCTGGGTGAGTACATGGTTGTCCAGTGTATTCTTAAACAGTTTCTGGTGTTGGAGCTTCTGCAACTTAACTACTTGGCATTTCTTATTGATTCACTGTCTTTATCACTAACCTGAATTGGTTTTGCTGCAGATTGAATGTCTCCTTTAAGACTTTCCTTTTCAAGACTGGTGCCATATTAGCTACCCTTCAATCTTCTCATGCAAAAATAATACAGTCACTTGAGTTACTAGTTCAGTTACTGATGGAGGTAAGATTTTGATCTAAGTATACATCAGTTTGGTTCTTAAGTTACTGAGGTTCAGTTTCAGCGTATATTTACATTTCTTTCTCCTTTCCCTTCTGAGGTCTGACAACATTGCCATTTCGTGAAGGATCATGGGAAATGTTAAAAGCTGGATGAAACTTTTAGATGCCTCCCTTCTTCAAACCCCATTTCAAAGCAATGCCAACCTAGATCAAGTTGCTAACAGCCTTGTCCAGCCTTTAGTATCTCCATGAAGGGAGATGTTGCAACCTCTTTGAGCAACCTCTTTGAGTATTTGACTGCCTTCATGGGGACAATTTTTTCCCCTGTATCCTCCTGTACATGAAGTTATTGATGATCAAGGTACTTTTTACTTCAGTCACCTCCAGCAGCTGCTTCCTATTACTAGAAACAAATGCAGAGGAATATTTGTGCACAGTTCTTTTTGACCAATGCATTTCAAGAGCTGATTAGACAAAAGATGTTCCTTCCCAAGAGATATCTGAACAACTAACATCCCTCCTTCCCACCACCCAGTTTGAGTGATTTTGCAAAAGGCCTGCAGAAATCTTGATTTATCTGATTTTGATGATTTAGTTTAATGAGTAACCTTTCCATAAGAGTTCCTTTTCCTTTTCTGTTCATTCTTATACTTTCAGTGAGTTCATCCATGTTCTAGTCTCCAAAGCAAATACCTTATTTGCAAGCTAACATCACCTTCTTTCTTCTTATCTCTTTTCTATCTTTCTGAAACAAACAAAATTAAATGATGGGCAACTAAATGAGTGAAAAAATTTGTTCTCTTATTTCACATCCCTGATCACATGCTGATTTCTACCACCTCTTGATTTTTTTTCCTTACTATGCAGACATCTAAGTTGATCAGTGATTGCAACATCTCTTTCTTTTGTCCTCCTTATTTCATCTTCAGCCATTTACTCTGACAGTATTTCTTTTGCCCATAATGTTGGATAACTCTTAGTAAAACTGGATTACAATACAATTTTTAAAATATCCAATTATGAAAGAAAGCAACACATTTCTCACAATAATATATAAGAAACAAACTGTTTCCATGGAGAGGGTTTTCATCTGAAATGATCTTTAAGCACTACAGGTGCTGAGTCTGTAATGTAAAGAAAGATTACAAAAGAGTTGTTTAAGTGTGTTGAAGTCATGGTGAGAATTGATATCTCATGTTCTGAGAGGATGATGGTAAAGAATACAGCACTTTCAAGCATTTATTAGTCTATAAACTACACCCAGAATTTTAAATGAAGGGCTATAATCCTGTGAGATTGCAACATATAGGATGGATAAATTGAATTTCTATACAGTTATTTCCAAACATAACATAAGCAATAAAACAGCTAACATGCACTGTGCAATAAGAATTGCACTAGCACTTTTAGTACATATTTAAGGAGAAAACATGCCAAAGGAAGGGAAACAGTGTAACTCCTAAATTTAAAATTATGTGTATCAGTAGGGGAAGTAGTCTAAAACAAAGTAGCAAGTATTTTTGTTTATGAATGTGAAGGTCAACTGAGCCTTTGGCCTCAACTTTTGTTTAGTAGTGTAGTGTGTGTATTGTTGGCTCTGATAGGCAAGGTTCCTGTGACCAGAAAGCATAATTATAGAAACCCAGAATTTGAGTGTTGAAGGTTAATGACTTCAGTGTATTTAATTTCATGCTATCCACAAGACAATTACATTGAGTTTGTTATAAGGCTATTTTTAATAGCTGCTGGATGTTCTCCATTTGAGAGAGCACTTCCAGTAATTACAGAGCATGAGAAGCCCAAACAACTTAAAGAAATTTAACCCATTTTATCCAATCAAAATGTTGTCTGGGTTCATTGCTCATGAAGTCATCTGACTCCTAGTTGTCCAAGTTTGGTGGGGTTTGTCTGCAAACAAATCCCTGTGATTACAGTGCACAGGGTGCTGAGCTGTTTCTCCTCTCATTGAAGGCCAGTAGGAGCAGAGAGATTGGACAATTGGGATTAGTCTGCTTCAGGCTTTGTTCTTATCGTGCCTAAGGAACTCTGGAAAAAGTATTTAGGGAGTGTTTTTAGACCATTACAGTGCAAGGTGTCTGCGTTCTGATTCACCTTTGCTTCTGCAAGGAAAGTGCTTTCCGGAAAAGAATTCAGATTAACCTTCCTTTTCTCTTCAATTCAAAACTTGTAACAGTATTATAGATAAATAACATCCTTGTAGCTAATGTTGAATATGTAACATCTTCATCCAGGAACCTTGTTGCAGACTAATGATACTAATTGGACAACTCAGGGCAACTGTCCAGAACCTGTCAAGGATAACTCCATCCTTGTCACTCCCCCTGAGCTTCACATTCTGAGTGCTTTCTCCTGATGGTCTTCTGCTGAGTTTGACTGTCCTGAATTCCTGTACAGGATAATTTACATGTGTAATACATATACACCTGATTAGGTGTCACGAGGGGAAAGCACTTTCTTCTTGTACTAGTTTAAGTATGAAAGACAATTTATGCTCCTTTGATTGCAGAAGTAGTCCTTTTATGTCTAGATTCTTATTTGACTTTCCAGAAATATTTTGTTAATTGTCTCAGAGCAGTCACTCTTCTTTGTTTCAGTTACCAATAGTCACTAATCCCATATTCATGAGTCTTCTGATTTAAGGGTGAAAAGGCTGTTGTGATCTACTATGAAGCTGTTCAGAATGTATGTCTTGTAAAAAGCATTGCTCCCTTACTGCCAATCCTTCAAGCTCTCTGCTGTTGTTTCTTTTCACAAGCTTAGTGATGAGCAGAATTCTGGATCAGCAGATAAGCAGTTTTGTAAGATTTCATCAGTTTACTAGAATCTAATCTTAATATAATCCTATAATGTTTCCTATAAAAGAAACTGTCCATGTCTTTCAATGTCTTCAACACATGCCAAATACTCTTTTTGTGATATCTTACATATTGTCTGTTTTGATCTGACATTCTGATTGCTCATTTTTAGTATGACTGACAATAAACTTTAGCAGATAGAGAAGAATATCATATTTGTTCTGTACTTGGCATGCCATTACCTTCTTTGTGTGCAGCAAATCTCCTTTTAGCTATTTTTTTCTCCATGTATTTGTAAATATGGAGATGTAGCTCAAAAGTTTTAGAGACAAAACAAATGATTTGAAATTGCCTGTGCTGTACCTGTGTTATAAAAGAAGTTCATTGGGTTTTGGCAAACATTTACTTGTTTGCTGTCATTCCAGTGTATGCTTAGGTAATAACTGATGGAATAAAGGAAATTCCAGGTTTCCTTCACTGCTTGGAGTTTTGGAGTGTTTTGTATTTCAGCCTCACTTCTGTTCTCCATCTTCTCCTCTCTGCTTTCCACTTTGGGGAGATATTTTGTCTTTGGGGCCTAGGACAGTATATTGTTTGAAAGATCATATCTCTAAGGCAGTAGCTTGGAAGGATGCAGGTCCTCACATAACTATCCATCTGTCACCCATATTGTCATCCCTTTATGTCTCCTGTGAGCCAAGGAACCAATTGCTCTGCTCCTGATGCAGTCTTATCGGTGGGAGACAGTTTTCCCTGTTCCTGTGAACTGTCAGGAAATAATTTGTGCAGTCATTTCAGTTTTACTACAAAATGAGTCATTCAATATAATGCTTCACTCCTCCTGTAGGTTTCTGTAATTGGAAATAAGTAAGAGACTGTAACTGTTGCCTTGGGAAGTTGCTGTGCCAGTGACATCAACCCCATTCCTGACAGTGATCCATGAGTGCTGCTTGCTCAATTATTTACAGCAAATTTTCTTTGCAAAGTCAGTTTTCTCATTTATTCTTCAGTTTAATTCCAGACTTTCTGTGGGCCAAATGACCTTGTCTAGTTACAGACTGAATCCTGTGTTCTGGTTTCTGGTACAGCTGTAAATTGCTTTAGTTGTCTAATGGAGTGGCAGTTTTCACTTACACACTTACTGTGTTTTGGCAGGCTGCAGTTTTACAAATGCTATGGATGTAAGGCTTCATTTTTCAGGGGGTGTGGCAAATCATCATCAGATTTTAACTTTATGATGGGTCCTGCCATCAACATCTTTGCCGTTTCACTAGTTACCACTCTGCAACAACAGTATAGAGGAAGAATTTAGAGCTTAATGACAACAGTTAAATTAGAACAGATAAATAATTAAAATGGGGAAAAAAACTCAACTTTGTTCATTTTTTTTTCTTGTGGGGTGGAGGAATCAATACGACTTTGCAGTTATTAGACTTCTTACTAGCTTGGAAAAATGAATCCTCTATGTCACTTTGGTTTGTGTATTGCATTTCTAGGCCAACTGTTGTATGCTCTTTAAGATACTGTAAGTGCAAAGCCATTATTGCTTAGTTTCTGCAGCTATGTTCATCGCCATTTTGTTCCTTGGAAGGAAGAAGACACAAAAGTAATTTTCTGGACTCTTGTGACTTTATAATTTAAACACTTTGAGATCTGAGACTCATATATCTCACAAGGAAAACAGAGAAGGAAAATTTCTTTGATATTTTCCCATGATGAGTGCTCTAAAACAGACTTCATTATAAAGAACTAAAACCGAAATTGCTTGGTTGTAGTCTAAATAAACCAGCTATACTTTTAAGCAAAAGCGTATTTTGGAAGACAACTTTCAAGTCAGTGGAGACAAATTCAGTAAAAGAAACTCTGAGCATCAGTCCTTGGCAGGTGAGGTGAGAAAAATGCCCACCACTTGCTTCACAAGTGACCTGAGCAATATGGTTGTCTGGATATGGACTTTAGCTATGGCTCAAGTATTACATTGTGAAATTCAAGACTTTAACGTGAACCAAAACTTAAATTCAGAAGTTGTATTTCATTCATTATATACTTTATAGCTGCAGCAGTTCAATTATAGCATAAACTAAACCTGTACGTTTTCTGATGCTCTTTAGATGAGCCTTTGCCAGTCTCCCAGTTTAGAGAAATAAATAATTATGAAAAACCATGAGATGAAATGTAAAATGCTTTTTATCTTCTCACCTCTATGTAGATGTTAGGTGGAACAAAAACAGGTAATAATAACCTTCTTTTCAGCAGTATTGTGCCTCACTTGGTTTTTGATAAGTGAGTTAAAAGCCTTAGCTGTCTATGGATCTAAGGAGCAATTATGGCCTACCTTCACTGTTTCAATATTAACTGTAAGTTGCTTCTTTACTTGAAGAAATGATTAATGAAAAAGAAACTGTCATGAGTAAAATTAAATGGTATAATGGAGCATTTATTTTGGTATTTTTGAATCAGTTGGAACACCTGGAGGCTCCCACAACACAAATAGTGAGGAATGTAGAATTTATTGTTTCCACTTGCCTTTAACTGAGAAAATTATTAAATTTGCATTTAGAAATGTTTTGCAATATTTTTATTATGTAGTGGCTGTTAGAAAGAACTCTGAGACTTAAAAGTATGAGATAAATCTAGGTACCATGTAATTACAATTAGATTAGCAATAAAGACTTTGTTAACTTTTTTTTTTACATAATCCCGCACAAAATATTTAGATATTTAAGAGCTCAGTCACTAAAATTAGAGCCTTTAGTTTCTCTCTCTTATTAACAGTTGAACTGTTCTTCAGTCTACTGTGAAATAAATCCCAGTGAGACTTCAACTTGAAACTATTCTGTGTTGGAACTTACTTGAATGCCATTAAAATATAGAGGGGATCACCTGGTACCAGTAGCTGGAATTTTACATTGTAATTCCACTCTGTCTCCTGGTGTGGACATCTCTTTGCTTTGCATTATTATCCTGCATACTTATTTTATTTATTCTGTGTACTTAGTGTTAATACAGGAAACAGTGTGAACACAGGAAATTAGTGTGTATTACCTAATGAATTTCAAATTCACCTGTTAATTTCCTGATCTAAACAAGGCTATAGTTTAACAAAACACACACATTCAGGTGCATTTTAAAATAGAATTTACAAGTCAAAAGAGTTTTGTATCTCTTTCCTGTAATTCCATGAGTTTTCACAGAAATAAAGGCAAGAATGGATACTCTCATTTGACTTGTGTATTCATGCCAATGAATAACTATAAAAATTCTGACCCATTTCACAGACATTACATGCCATATGTACCAACATCATATTTATAGGGCATGTAAATATGCATCTATATGCTCTTTTATATGTACCTAAGATATTATTGAGAAAATATAATTTACATTTTTAACATGTTTGCTCCTGAATGTCAAGATGTTAAAAGACCTTCTGCCTTCTCATTAGAATGAAATTAATTTTGATGTACAAGTATACATATCAGTTACCAAAATTTAGCCATGGTTTTATTTCAAAATTAGCTTCAGCTTTCTTCATTCTCTCACAAAGGTAGTTAGAAGTACCTTTGTAGTGTTTGAAAATCTAGTAGAATCATACATCTTCAAACTAATAGCAATTCTAGTGTGATCTGGGTTGCAGTTTTTACTAATCCACAACAAATTCTTCTCCAGAAATGTTTATTCAGTTGACAGTAGACAAATGGGAAATCTCTCATAAGTGCATGGCTCTCTTGTATTCACTTCAAATTATTATTGGAAGAATTTTGTATTTTAGAGAAAAAACTATGGGCTTTAAGGTCTTTTTTTGACTAACATACTGAATATCTAGAGCATAAAAATGACAATCAATGCTATGTATGTTCTATATAATACATAAATTATTTTTTCCTCTTGTGACCATAGGTTGTTTGTTTCTGTTAAAACAACAATCAGCAGTGTTATAACATGACATGGTTATGTATGAATGGCTAAAGTATGAAATGTTACAAAACAATTGCAGGTCATTCATCACTGTTTCTGCTTTGATTTCAGTCATTGCAGTCATTTCAGAAAGAAAGGACAAAAGGCAAGAATAAAACTTTTGTTTTCTTTTGGGGAAGAGAATGTTTCTATCTGCTTGCAACAAAGAAAAAGAAAGGAGGATTGTGCTCAGCTAAAAACTGCAGGTTTTTTTCTGAATAGACCTGTGTTACCTCCCAGTATTGCTCCTAGGACAGTTTTACAAATTAAAATTACACTATGAAATAAATCCCAGTGAGACACCAATGTGGAAACTATTCTTTGTTGGCACAGAAGATTGCAAGTATCTTGTAGGAAGATCTGTGAAAGGAATAGTTGTTTGTACACCAAATTAAGCAGATCACTGCATGGAAGCTGCTTTGTTTCAAAGCAGTACAATAAAAGCTCTGCCTATATTCATGTTCTCCTTATACATGTTGCCACTTCTCAGCTATTTATCATTTGTTTCCCTTTAGTTCAGAGGAGGTATTCAAATATAAAAGAACAGCTCAGAAAAGGAGAGTATGTTCTAAACACAGTTTAACAGGAGGAAGTCTGGTGCATAAACTCCCTTCCAGTTATTAACTGAAAATAAATAGAAAGTGCCTTAGGCAAGGAGAGGTCCTGAATTCCTCACGGAAAAGAAGGAAATCATGTTACTATGTTGTATTTCTCTTCTGAAACTTATATAGAACTTGAGAGATCTCCTGAAAATAAAATGCATCAGTCAGAATCTAAATGCTTCAATACTAAACCTGAGAGCCACAAGTCTGTGTGTCCTCAGTGAATACCAGTAGCCACAATTAGTAAATAACACATTCAGTGCATATGAAAGGCACAACATAAAGTGTAGCTCAGCAGCCTTAAAGTAAATTGTAAACATGGAATTAGCTGAATGCAGCAGTGTGATCTAAGTTCTTACTTGCATTCTCTTCATTCAAACAAAATGGAAGCTTGGAAGCTTAGGAAGAGGGTGACATACACCTCTTTTTATGTGTCTGTGGAAACCATGTACAAACTCAAAGCAAGAGTCATTTGTAGTAATCTCTGTGGCTCTGAGTTCATTGAGGGATATCTTCCTTTGGATTGTGCCCTTAGTCCTGTGTCTTCATGGAAACTTTGCTGCCTGTTTGCACTGGACTTGCAGCTGCATGAGAAAAGAGCCTAGATGGAAGAACTACTCTTGTTGTATTGAAAATAGACATCATCATAGCTACAGCTGTGAGAGAGCACGTGGCCATCCTGAAGGGTCTGCACTCTGTGAAAGAGCTGAGCTCGTGTATTTAAAGTGGAAGTCACAAGCTTGACCTTATGGATCAGAAACTGTTTGGAATTTCCTTAATATGTGCCAAAGTATTTAAAAGGATTGGCTAATTTTGTATCAACACAAAAAAATTCCTTTGGAATCAGAGATGAAATGGTATTGTCCAGTAGGAGTTTTGGCCCAGGAAGAACTGTACCTCTGTGCCCAAACACTGAATTACATCAGCTGTTCTCTCCTTATTTTCTTCATTTTTTGAAGTTTTAATATGTCGAAAAGGCCAGGGTAGTGCTTTTGGAAGTAACTATACTTCAGACCAGAAGAATATTTCTGCTGTGGTCTTCTGCTCTCCCTGGGGAATATTACACTGAAAAACTGAGGTTTCAAATAACTGAGAACAATCTAAGCCTTCTCATGGGTGACGAGTAGGGGGAGAATATCTTGCAGATTTCTTTCTTGCCTGGAGTGATGAGGGGCTGGTAAACATGGCATTGAAGAGGAAATGATTGAACGAAGTACCAAAGATTGTAATATAACAGGATTGAGTGGAAAAACAAAATTTAGGATTGTGCAGTGGTGCTGTTGGAGATGTTTTGCTTGCTTTCAAGAGAAAGGGGATAAGAAAGATTGCAGGGGAGTAGAAGAGATTGTGTGTGGTCCACACACCAAGAACTCTTAAAAAATTTAATTAAATGAAGCAATTAAAACATCTTATCTAAAAAAGAAGTAATCTACATGGAGTATAATCTGTTTAGTGGGTTATGAATCCTTGACCCTCCAGGAATATAATAAATCTGAATGATGTCCATGTAATCTGATGTTGCATCTGAATCCCATCCTAACTGACAGATATGTAAAATCTCATGAAGACAGACAGCTCCCCACTGGCTCTGCATCTGAGGAAGGTTCCTGTGCAATGTTTTAATTAAGGTTATTTATTTCTTTATTATGATGATTGCATTTTAATTGCTCATGAAGCACCCCAGGGGTGGGGGTGGAGGTGCCTTATAAATATTATACGACAGTAAGTAAAGGGAAAATGTTGCATTTTTAGGAAATAAACCAGCAGCTATATATTTCTGATGCAATCTAAGAATAAAAGCAGAAATGCTTCTCTAAGCTCTCTCACAGCCTTTGAAGTGAATAACACTATCTTATTAGTCTTCTCCATTTAACACAGGTGACTGGCAGTGTAACTCACAGTGCACATCATGGCCACAGGAAAGCTGCCTCGTGTGCATCTCCACTTACAGAACTCAGTGGGACCTTCTGTATAAGGTCATTTACACTGCCTGAATAGATCTCTACGAGTGGAGTAAGATGTGAAAATAGCAAAATAAGGGGAAAAAAAAGGAAAAAAAATCCTTCCTTATGACAACTAGTCCCTCAGTTACTTCCTCTTCAGGTGTTGTGTGGGTCATTGCTTTCTAAGTGGACAAATTAAGGATCTGGAGGTGAAATCCACATTGGACAAAGGTATGCTCTGCTTTTATGGCTTTGTATGAGCCTTAGACTTTCTCATGTGTTGAATGGTTTTGAGACCAGGAACACAAAATCCTTGTTTATATTTCTACCTACCTCTCTTCACATGCCCAGAATCTTGCAGTTACAGATTCTTGTTTGTGGCAGAAACTTGTGTAATGATACACTGCAAAATCTGGGCATCCAGATAAAGTGGTGCTCTACAGGTTGGGGGTTAGTATTTTGTATTTGCAATTTTTGTTATATAATTCTGGAATCATAAAAGGTTCTTGTACACAGACAGAAATATTTATTTTCTTTCTTGCCCAGCTTTATTTTCTTAGCTTAATTTATGAATTTAGAAAGTGATTTTTTTTCTTTCTTCACAATTTTTTTTTCTGGCCAAATTGAGGTTTTGGCTTGCTTCCAAAATTGAAAATCTTTCCCTACAGAAAAAAAACCAAAAGCCTGAAGCATTTCAGCAATCTTGAATTATTTGACTTTGTACAACAGTTTGAAATTTATTTGAGAATTTCAGGTTTAAATATGCACATTATTATGAAGAGATTTCCCATTTTTTTCACACAAAGACTGAAAAATGAAGAGATATCTCACTGGGTTTATAAACATGAACTCTAGTACCGTCTATCAGGGGATATTTTTATGCAGCAGTAAACATAATATTGTATTTGTAACTCTTCTTTTCTCCATCACATGCAATAAAGCACTGGAGCCTGGCTTACTGCCCAAATAGTAGTTTATGTGCTTGTGTGACACCTGAAGAGAACTTGTTACCCCTCTTCAGCCACCTAGAAAGCTCATTTAAGCAATGGTATGGTCAGGAATTCAGCAGTTCTGCATCATCTTGTAGCAGGATAGTTCCATGTAGTTTCTGAACCTATCAGTAACACTGTGGGCTGATCAATCTCCTTGGAAACAGGCTACTTTACAGTGAATTTTTTTCAGAGCTAAATTCCTTATCTTAAATAATATCATAGTCTGCACATGCTAAAGTCCAGCTGGATCCTTGCTACTAAAAATGCTATCACTATTCATAAAACCACAGCTTGCTGTACATAGGTGGGTGGTTTTCAAAAAAATCGAAACTACAACTCCCAAAACAGTCTTTATATCTAAGTCTGTTTTTATTTTATCTGCCTCTGCTTTATTTTGCTGACAGTGCATCAGAAAGGATGTTCTACTCAAAGGATGAGTAAGGACTCTCCTCAGCCCCCAAATAAAAGTACAGTGGTGAGGGTTTTTTGTTTTTTTTTTTTTTTTTCCTCTGTTACCCTTTGTGCCAAACATCCTTGATAATGATTCAGTTGTCAGAAGTGCAGGGCTGTCTCTTTCTTGGCCACTGACTCTACATGAAGTTGTTGTAGAGCCAAGTCTTCACCCCCGGGAATTCCTTTCTGTGCAGGTTCTGTACTTTGAGGGCTATAGGTTCAGGCTAGCAGAGACTCTGGAAATAGTTTTTCTATCACACTGTGCTAATTAAGTCATTGCACATGAACAATTTGCATATGAATCCTGACAAAAATTGTTCAGTCGTTCCCCCTTTGTTTCTTTGATTTTCCTTACCCGCTTCCCTTTTTGTCTTTATAGCCCCTCAGTTTTTCTTCTCTGGTCTTTCTCCTTCTTCCATTTCCTCCTACCAGTTCCGTTTCCATCCCAAGCCAATGCTGTGTGATGCAGTGCCTGCCATGCTCAGACATCCTCATCCCTAGAGACATGGGTGAGCTAGCTACAGGCTAGCTCATTTTGGGATCCATAGCACAGTTGCTACTTTGGTCTAAAAGTCCAAACCTGTGCCCAGCTCCTCCCCAAATACTGCACATGCAGCCACTGTGCTGCTGTTGTGGCTGAGCTGGTTCCTGGATGTGCAGGCACAGTCCCTGTGGTTTAGGGACACCTTGAGGGTAATGCAGCAAAGCCTCAGAACATTCACTGCCTCTGCTTTTCACGTGCTTAGTTATTGCCTACAGGAATAAAGGCACCTAACTTATTAAGGAGCTATTGGCTTTAATCAGTTACTTAGATGCAATATGTATTTACTCTGCAGAAAGCTGGTCTTAAATTCTGCAGGAATCCTGGCACCCGCAAGGCCCTGACTATGCTTTTCTCAATTGTCTGGATATTTTTTAAGTGTGCTGGAAGTATCAAAAGGGTACAGCTAGAGAAAATGTTTTAAGGTATTTGAGTTTTTCTATTGATTAATAATTTATGGAAATGGTTTCTGAGCTTGAAAATAATTAATTCACTAATTATTTTATATTTATTGGATTTTTTTTTGCATCATCACCTGCCTTGCATCTCAAACTGAGCTTGATATTAAAGCATCTTTATTTGATTTATTGGTTTGTGCATCTGCATCCTCAAAAGTTTCAACATCTCTGTGAGAAGGTTCACTGGCATTCCATCTTTGCTGAATAGACAAGGACAAGGCATTGCTTGGTAGTGGTCAAACCTGCAGCAGACTGCTTTAGTTTTAGTGGGAGAGGCTGATATGAGTGAAAAAGTCAACTAGTCAACCACTTTACTAATCTAAACCTGTCTCAAAGCAGTTGAGGACAGAGGTGACGCTTAAATGAATTCATGCCGTTACTTTAGGTAATGGTGGTGTGAAGACAATATCCAGAGCACTGGTTTACTCGTGACTCTCGATGAAGAGTGGGAGATGTTCAGGGAAAAAAAGCCTCAGTGTTTTGTAGGTCAGGGCATTTCCCTTCCATCACCATCCTCTTTTTGCAGCAGCACACTACATGTACAGCAGCATGCCATTCCCTTGCTCATGAGCAAACTGGCAGCCAAGGATGGCCTTAGTTATGTTGAGAAATACCTTTGTCTTCCTGATCTTTCTGTTTCTACAGTATCGGAATAGTTTGGGAATTTGTGACAGGCAGGGGATATGGCAGCATATCAAATATATTGATTGCTGAATGCCTCAAAGTTGTTTGTTTGTTTGTTTGTTTTTTCCCTTGGAGACAATTTTAAATGAGTTATGGAAGACTGGGTTTGTAGTCATGCTCTGTGGCAGACTGGGACAGTGCCAAGTTCCCTAACCCTGGTACCATTCATTTGCTAGATGTGCCTGTCTCTGCTTTCATGGAAGTGCTCTCTCTTTTTTGTCTTAGCCACTATCCCACTCAAGGCTTTTTTGCATCAGGGTCAGGATTTCATACAACTTATTTTTGTTAATTGCTGAAATGATTTCATTGCACTGGCAGTAGATCTATTTCATATTGGGATTCAAGTAAAATGTCTTGTAATGTATTAGAAATGCCAGGGTAAATTATATTAGCTCCAAGAGCATTTAGCAAATGATGATGCAGTCTGATTTTAATTAGAAAGACCTTGAAGGGTCAGATGCATAAGACATATGTGCTCAAGGTGGAAATTCCTTTGAAAAACCATGTTTAACCCAATTTAGCAGCAGGTCAGCTCAGAAAGAATAGAAAAGGCATATTCTGTATGTAGAATGAGTGCAGAATATATCTGATTCATTGTTATTCTTCTAGGGTTTTTGAAACCCATCTGTAGCCTTCCATTGCATGCTTTGGGCACTCTATGTGATGGATTAAGAATTACAATATAAGCTTTGACAAAACTTATTATAAATATACCTCCATTTTCTGAAAACTTCCTCAAAAACCATTGAAAAGAAGGAGAAAAATACAGCTGGGAGAAAATTGGTCCATTTGGAGACTAGGAAGTAACTAACTTTTAAGGGTTACCATGTTCCTGTTGAAATAATTCCATTATAACTGAAATACTCATAAGGTAAGGTCAGGGCCTGTGTGTGTTTTGAGGGAAGAGGATTGTTGTGAAAAATTTAAATAGAACAAAAAATTAAAAAATTATATGTTCAGTCTCTCTGGCAGATATTTTTTTAAAGATCATCTGAGGCCTGATGGAATATTAGGTTTAAGCTTTTTCCATGAATTGCCTACTCCAGTTGTGAATCTGATGGTTCTTCTGCAGAGATATATGTAGCTGCAAATCTCTAATTCAAGTGTATCTTTAAGCTGAGAAATCTTTGTTCTGGCTTTTCAATCATAATACTTGAAACATTAAGAAATACTTTAAATCTTTACACATACAAATACCTAGTCTTCAACTTTCACACTTCAAACATAGGATGACTATTAATAGAAACAAATTTTCCAAGTGCTGAGACAGCTTTTTGTCTTGGCCACACATTTCACTTCGTTCTTGTTAAGTGCTACATTTAAATCCTCTGAAGTACATTTTCTCTCCCTTTTCTCATAGCCTGTGAACATGATTTTTAAAAAATAAACAAGACTCTATTTTAGTTCAATGCATCAAGGCTGTTTTGGGCTAGCTTCCCATTCCCTTGGTTTTTCTTTGTGTGTGCCTGCCATTGTCCCTGTTCTGTAATGTCTCTACAAAAGACACCATTCTCTTTTTACAGTCTTTCAAGTCTCTGCACTAATATAACTGAGCATGTTAAATGCCAGGCAACAAGAAAGACTGCTTCCAAAGCTACAAGTTTTTCCTTCTCTGGGTCTTTTGTGCTGAAAATTCAGCCATATATATGATACAGATATTCAAGAGAGGTGGAGGAAAGGAAGAGTTTGTACTCATTAACAGTGGTACTTGATGATGTGGGAGGTCATTTCCAGCCTAAATGATTCTATGAGTCCACTCAGAAATTTTTATTCCAAGGTGCATGGAGAACTATTTGCTAATCAGAGCTTGTTTGCAATAGACACAAAACTACACAAAAACCTTGAGGTCTTCCAGGCTCCAGGTGTGTTCTTTCCTAAGCATTTGATAAGTAGATGCAACCAAGTGGTAGTGCAGTAATGTCAGGTGGGGTGATGAACAGTGACTGAGGAATGCCAGCTACTCATTAACTCTCAAGCATTCTGTAGGAAACCAGACAGGAATATGTTTCCATAACGCTGTTCATTTCTCCCCACTGTGGTATGTTTCTCCAAGTAGTTCCTTGGCTGGAAAACCAAGATAATTTTGAGTTTTCCCACTCTTCATTTCAGAAAAGTCAGATACTTGAAATATCTTATGCATCATATTGTCGTCTATACTTTCATGAGCCTGAATGTATAATTTTATTTCCAGATGAATTTGGCTGTAATTCTCTTTCAGTGGTTCACGAGTATTTCATTTAGCAGGCTTTGCTGAAGAACACTGTGAAAAAGTGTGTATCTTTATTTAGTCTTTTTTTCAAGTGAGGCCACTTTTGACTGGTTGGACTAAAGACTCTGCCAGGTGAAGGTCTGGTTGAGATTTCTTGAAGGTATGACAGTGAAGCTTGTTTGAGTTCTTGTCTTTTCCAACACTCCTTCCTTCTGCATTGCAATTTCCTTTGGGGAAACCAGATTTCTTTGAGACAGATGGGTTGTTTTTTCTTTTTGTGCAATTGGCTTGAGGGTATTTTCAGTCTCTGTCTGCAAACCCAGCTGTGTGAGACTGTCATTTTCATTTTCTGATGTTGGACTAATCTGGAGGTGTTTTGCCTATTACAGTTTCTGTTGTATCCTCCCAGTATCTGCTTTCCAAAAACAAAATTTCTGAAAGTAAACTTATGCTTGCTATATACTTAGATTTGTTAGAACAGACTGCTGAAGTTCTTTTCTTGATTTCTACTGTTCCCACTTGCCTTCAGATACAGAGATTTCTTCTAAAACACTGAAAAGTAAAATAGCTGTTGTAATTGAGAGATATTGTCCTTCTGAGACATGATCAAGTGGTAGAAATATAATTAAAGTTATTGATTGATATTAGCCATAACAGAATTGATATTCAGTAACAAAACTGTATCTCTCTGAATGCTGAAAGCATTAGCAATATTTTAAATTGCGAAACAATAGTTCAGTATTTGCATGCTTTTTTAATCCAGTGTAATTTGGGCACATGGTTATATGTTCTTTGAAAAAGCAAGGGTACAGCTCTAGATACATATCTTCATGGAAGTTCAGAAATGTAGCCGTATGTGTTAACAGTTCTTCTAAATTTCTGTATGCAGCCCTGAAGATTTAGGCTTATATTTTCTGTGGTTTTTATTAGTATCACTGTTTCAAATAATAAATATATGACTATATTCAGAACACAGGCTTTTTCTGTGAATGTCTTTGTAATGAGAAAAGTACAATCCCTGTATCTGAATTAACAGCAGCTTTGCCTCCCATGACTATTGGGTAAGAAGATGACACTTTGAAGATTGTAATAATTTTGGCAGAATATATTCTGTTGAGCAACATCACAGTGCATGGAAATGCTACATGCTGTTATGTGGTGGTGTTAATTGGCATATAACAATGAATGCATTATAAGCCTCTTGCATTCTTTTTAAGTACAATCATGCTTTGTGTTTGGTCGTGGATGTATTTAGAAGTTTAAATAGACAAGCTTTGAAGAAGCTCAAAGTGGTTTTGTTTTGAACCACATCTAACAATTATGTGTAACTTACCTGAATTAAATTAGCAACCAAGAAAATATTTTTTTCATCCTGGCTTCATTGAAAGTCCTATTAGAATTATTTTTGAAGTAGCATTTACACAGGTTTATTTTGGGAGAAAGAGAGAAGCATGCTAAGTAGTAAAGGTGATTCTTTTCTTGTTCAGTTCTACATGTCACCTTTTAGAGTCATATTGTGGTTGATCCTTTTCATTCTTCATAGCTATTCTGCTCTATAGGGTTGGTCTTCGGTGAAATCCTTAGTGTGCAGAATGGATCCCATAGTGTGATTTCATGCTTGTATGTTGCTCTCTACATTGACTTTTCATGACTCTGCTTCTTATTACAGAAAAATATCATTAGTAGAAGCCATGTGTCCTACATAGCTTTACTTTACTGTTACACAGCATGCTCATGCTAGAAGCAAGGCCTTGATGGAATTACTAGAAAGAAGACAAATGCTTATACAAGCATTTCTGAAACTCTGACAAGTGGGCACTGCTTAATTCCATCAGTCATCAATCAGTTCCAAAATCTGGTATGTGCAAACTACATGCAACGAAGGATTTAAAAAAAGAAAACTTTAAAGGAAGTCTAAGTGTGTGTAAAGAAATAATTCTTGTTACAGTTGAGGCTGAAGCTGTTGTATAAAGCAGTTCTCCTTCCATTCAGTGTAAATTAATGAACAGTTAATTCCCTTTTGTTCAGCCATACAAAAAATAGTAGAAGCTGAACAGTGGCCGAGATAAGAATGAGCAGAAACCATTTAGGCTAAGGCCTTTGCTTAGGAAGTGATAAAACATATGCAGGAACCAGGATTGACTGCAGAAAGGAGAGAAGGAAAAGGAGACACAGACAGAGCAAAAGCAAAGAAGCTGAAGTCACAATGACCTTCAAAAAATTAAAGGAGAGGCAGTCTTTGGTTGAGTACTTACTGCAGCAAGGCAGGGAATGACTTACTTTCCTGATTCAGGGAAACAGGAGTTTATACTCCTGTTGTGTATAAATGAAGTTAGGACTAAAGGCACTTGTGCTTCCATTAGCAATTATTCCCCTCCAAGGAACTAACTTGAAATCTGCCAAATGCTGGTGACTAGGCAAGGGCTCAAAAAAGTCTTCCACTAGTAGCTCACGTGATCTGGTCATCAACAACAGGAAGGCATAAGAAGACATTAAAAAAAAATGACGTGTGAGGATATATTGGGAATATGTGTAACTACTTGTTGGCTTGCTTCCAACATTACCTGCTCAGACTGTGGAGTCAAAAGGAGCATTTGGATGATGTAAGGGTTTCTGCTGCAATTAGTGATTCACTCACTAGGTCCATTTAGGAGGCCAGCTATTTTGTAGTTAAAACTAGTAATGGCAGGGAACTTTCCATGCTTTCTAGGCTTCTCTGCACTTGCTTCTCAGCAAGTGAGGGATGGGGGAAAAAACCCCACCCTTAGTTTTCTAGCCTCGTTTTTCAGCTGTCAGAGCAAGTTATAGTTTTCTCTTATAAACTGAAAAATGCTGACAGTAAAAATGGACAGATCAGATTTTTCTATTCTTGTAAATGGATGCAGTTCCATTGAAATCAATACAGTGTCCTCGAAATTGCCTGGAAGTATCATTGCGTTCCTGAGGTTTTGGTGTGCAGTTTGGAAATATGATATTGCCATTACTTTCATGTAAATGATAACTCCTATTTGCATCTCTTCCATCCCTTTGCCACCTCATCCCTGTAATTGTAACTGAATCTGTCTATAAAAGTATTCATATAGTTAAGAAGGTAATTTACCAGCTCAAGGAAAGCTTGTTGTAGGAAAACCAGCTAAAGCTGAGGGAAGTATTTAGTTTTGATCCTATGCTTGTCAACAGTCAGAACTATAATAACTTTAAAATAATTATACTAGAAGAAGTCTGAGACAGTCTATGATTGATAGTAAAAATGTGGCTGCAATAGTATGTTTCCCACAGAAACAGAGAGAGTTTTTGAAAGTATGTTCCAGCTTAGCCTTTCAAGTCAGCTTTCCTGTCATCAACACAGATCACTTGACTGTCTTCTTTCTAAGCTAATCCTGACATTCCTTCCGCAGTCAACCAAATAGTATAGCTGCTGAAAATTCTCTTTGGCCTCACACAGATCAAATTTACTCTGGAAGTTTTGACATAATAGAAGTGAAAGAGAGCATTCTCTGTCAGCATCATACTAGCTTAGAGGAAAGCACACTTTTACTAGCTGGGTTGCCAGCAAAGTAAATAAGATTTGAGATAACTTTTGGGAAATCTTGAAAGCTGTGATATTAAAGACCAAGAGGCTGATTTGCCAAAAGAAATGGGACATATAAACCAAGTAATGAAGACAAAATCCAAACTTCAAACTGTACTTCAGTGCTGTGGTGTTTTCACTTGTCCCCACACTACTGCTGTACTTTTTTCACCCCTCGAATTACCATTTCAGAAATTCTTCAGGTAAAATGACTTGACACAAAGTGCCCAGAAGCAAATGTTTGTAAAGAAGAAAGAAATCAACAGGTGTTGCCTGTGTAGCAGCTTCCTCTAGGTGCTGTTTCTGCCCCAACAACAGACTAGAGACAGTTCCATTACTAGTCAGTATTTTCTTCATTTACAGTCTCTTTTGTTCATATGAACTTCAGTTCTTATGTTCACTCTTGTGTTCATATTTACTTCAGTGAACTAAATCCTTTTGCATACGAGAGAATGAAGAATCCTGGAAAAAGGAGAGTTATAAATTAGGAGTAGCAGTATAGAAATGACTAGAGCTCCCAGCAGTAAATTGTCAGAAGTCCAATGATACAAGAGCATAATTGCAACACATGAGACTTTGTGCAGAATTTGTCCAGCAAACTTTCCTTATTACAGTTGTTATATTTGGGGACTTTTTAAATCCAGTATTGAGAAAATTGGCATGAGTCACATTTGCTGCTTATTTTTCCACATAAAACAGATCAACTACCCACATGTCTACATAAGAGAGTAATACTGTATAAACTGTGAGCCAGTATCCAGACAGAGAAAATAAGCATCTCTTTTCATCTCCAGTGTATGCAGATATGTCTAGACTTGAAACAGACTTGAAAAGAGACAGTGACTAAGTAATTCCTGTATTTCTATTGTTGGGATTCAGACAGCTTGGTCAGCAGTCAACACAAATAAATTCCAGAAGGGAATTGCAATCAAGACACTCGTGTTCTCCCATTCAGCCCAAACCAACACAGAACACTTACTTCCAAGATGTATCCCCAGAAATGACGAGTGATAGGGAACAGGAACCCCAGTGAAGAAGTCAAAATGGGAATAAGTAGCCATGTTAATTTTTAGTTTCAAAAGTTAATTTGATTTTAAGACTGTACTCATTGTGATCTGTTCTAATTCGGTTGTTTTCTTTGGAATGGATCAAGTAGAAATGATTTTTATAGCTTTCTTTGGGTGATTATGAAAATATTTCATGATAGAAAATGTTCTATTTTTACTTAACTTTTAGTTGACACTTTAATCTTTCAAGGCTTTACCACTCTTAAGAGAACCTAAAAAAGTGACTAAGGGAATTTCACATTGTAAAAACAGTGGAAGTTTCACACTGACTCAGAAACATGTTACAGTGCACACTACAACATACTTTGTTTTAGTTCCTGTAATGTGTGGCTTTGCCAGCAAAGTACATCAGTTTTTTAAAGTTTTACCAGACCATGCTTTTGTAATATCTTGTAACACTAGTTCTGTGTATATAAATAAAATATTTAAAATAGATGTAAGTGAATGCTACTTGTTCTGACATTGTCAGGGGCATACTACTAATTGGGCTGGTTTGAATATTTGATAACTTACGAGACTGTTTTTGGAAGAATTGTATCTGAATGTCATGGATTTTGAATACCCAAACATCCAAACATGTTAGATGCTGCACAACGAGAGGCAAGCTGGAGATAGAGACCTTCATTTCAGGGTCTGAGGAATGGACTCTACTTTTTGATGACTGGGGCCTGAAGAATAGCTTAGAAGATCTGATTATGCTCCTTCTTATTTTCTGTTTTTGTGGCATAATATTTTTCTTCTATCCTTTTTTTTTTCCCCCCTCCTTCACACACAGGCTCTTTACATACAGTGAAAACCTCTGTCTTTTTTCATGTGACTATCCCTATAAATTGTGGACCTTTATTTTTCTCTGCCTCTGTTTTTGTTGTCTGTTGAGGTTCTCATTGTTAAGAAAGGTCCAGTAACAGTCTCTACCTTTCTCTGAGGCATAGTCATATTTTTCTTTATTCCATTTCTAGTGTATTGGGTTTTTTTTGGGATGAAATCACACACCTACATGTAATATTGAAAGTACAGATGCACCAGTGATTTAGTTATTAACATTATAGCTTTAATAGTATTCTGTATTTCCTTCTTACTGCAACTTATGTGTTATCATGATTATTAGGTACTGGCTGTATATTGAACAAATGTTGTTATTCAGTTCTCCTTGATGACTCCTTCTTTTTTTAACTTTTCCCCCACTGGGATCTTATAACTAATTCAGAAGTTATCAGTGCACATGAGTAGTTTAAATTGTTCTTTCCAATGTGCACTACCTCGCACTTTTCTGCATTCAATTTAATATCATTGTCATAACATCCAATTTCTGTGTTATAATAGGGCCTCGGGGGGCTCTTCAGAGTCCTGAGCTCAAAGGTTCTGGAGCATTTTCTCCTGCTGCCTCTTCTGTCACTATAACCAAATGCAAGACTTTAGCAGGAGTTAGGAGATCAATATGCAACCCCAATGGGAAAGTCTGGTGCAAGCTAATAGAAATAAACCCAGTAGGTCTCCACATACATTATCATCATAAAAAGCACGTTTCTCTTATTAAAAGATGACCTTTTTTTTCCTATGGGTTTTAAAATTATGCCTAATATAACCCTTTATTTTTAGATGAACTTTAGTTGACAATTCAAAAGGATAAGACACCATGGAAAATTGATGTTTTTCTAAATGACATTGTAAAAATCTCTTCCCTATGAGTATAGTCACAATCAGCACTAAAATATAATGATGCATTTGAATAACAAGATGTACTTTCAAGGAGAAAGTAAATGAGAAAATATTCATAAATTGTAGAAAGACCTTTTAAATAAATAGGCCCTATAAATAGAAACAAAACAGATACAAAGTATTTCTAGAATATGATAGTATTGAATGATTTCTGGCTTGGTGGATCCCATTTCAATCTTGACTCATTTACAGTAAATGTGAAACCCTTTATCTGAAATATCTTTAGTACTACCTCAAAACCCTTATTGTTCTTGACATTTGATGGTTTTCCAACTATAGTTAGAAAATATGACCTTTTAAAATTGTACTTATTTGCATTTACTTGGCAATGCTGCTGCTCTCACTAAGACTTTAATTAAACTAAAATACAAAAATATTCTATTTTGAAGTTTTAAATTAAGCAGTTTTCCAAGGTGTTTTTTTTTCCCCCCAGGCAAATGTTTGGTTTCCATTGTAAATTGAACCTGACCTCTTTTTTTCATTTGTGTTTGGTTTTGTTTTTCTTCTTGCTTATACCATGTTCCAATCTGTTTGTTGATTGATTCAGGAGAATCCTGAAAGCTTTTTACACAATTCCTTGAAATATAAATGTGCTGCTATATTCAGGGTAAATTATTCTAACATGAAAAATAAAATGCACCCAAGCTCAAGGCTTTATTGAATACTGGCTTTAAGTTTAGATTCCAGTCAATTTGCTACTTCCCATGCAAGGCTATCTCTAGTTTAATCAAGTTATCATGCAGTAAACCACTTGGCATTAATGGACTTGTCTGGACTTCTGTGGCCACAGGAAGCTACATGTGTCTGTAAGGCCGTTGCTACTCTTTCCCTACTTGAGCACCCAGTTTTAGGTCAGTAATGAATTTTTTTATTTGATTTTAGTAACATTTTCATGACTTAATTTTACATAAAATCAAATCTCAGAGGTTTTTTGTCTACGGAGTCATGAACCTCCCACCACATCCATATTTATCACTTGCAGAAGAAAATTAAGTTCAAATGCTTGTGTGGTACATGTTGCATATGTAAAAAGGAATAGAAGAAGCTGGATATTCAATCAAAACGCTGTTAATTGCTAATAAATGCAGGATGCACAGCTGGAATGACATTCTGTCATTGCAGGTAGAGCCAAGATTCTTGTTATTTACACATTTAACAGTAACTGCAAACTTGGTGGCTTTTGTGTATTCTTTCTAATTACAGTGTTTCATAACGTGGAGTTAGAAAATGTGAAATTCCAGTTGATGTCTTATCCTCCCTCTCCTCACTCTGGAGACAGAAGTAACGTGAAGCTACAGAAGAACGCTGCATTAGGCAGACTCTTGCTGTTCATATAAGTTATTCATTTGCCTCAAATACAGGGGAAGAATATTTTAAGCAAAGATTCTTTCTTACTCCAAATGCTGGCTATTCCCTTACAAAGAATATCCAGATATAGCCTGGGAATGATATCACCACTTAGATTCTCAGAAATATGAGGATTTCACAGAGCACAAATGCACTCCATGAAAGATGCCAGTCAGTTCTTTCAGTAAAATAACCGTCTGCTTGCCCATTATAAACAACCCACCAAGCCATATTTCACAAGTGCATAATAGATGGAAATATTTTTCTTTACTATTTTAAATAACAGCCCCATGAGAACTCCATTCTGTCTTTCATGATTAAAACATTTCTACAGAGGGAGTTAGAGATTGAAATCTATTCATTATGGAAACTATTTTCATGTTGTCGGAGCTTTTATGAAGATTCCAAGTTTCCACACCATTTATTAGGCAATAACATCATAAGAGAGAAACCCCAGGAATATTTTAGATTAGAGGAAATCTAATAAGGACTTTCAGAACTGGGGTGAACAGGAGTTGAAAATACTGTTTACAAAATCTAATCACTGCCTTAGAAACAGGGAATAATCCCTCTGCTCCACCCTCCCATATTATCCACTTGGACCACAGTCATATCTTTGCAATTAAATACAAATTATTATGAGTCATATGATGACTTTCCATTCTATAATGGCAAACAACAAGGATGTTGGAGCAATAGTCATCAAAAGGATTCACTGAACTGGAAAATGCAGTTTTAACTATAAACTCCAAATCATTTAAAACCTATGGAGATGTGATGATGGGCTTTGCTGGCTTTTTATGGAGAGACATTTAAAACTGTCATCTGTTTAACAGTAATTTTGCTGGAAGATACAGCAACTGAGCAATGTGAAAACATCTCAAGGGAAAAGGAGATAAAAGTGCGGTTTATTTTGCATTTGATTGCCCTATAGAAAGGTCAAATGTAGACCTGTGACCCACTGGGCAAGAAGCCCACCTCTTCTTCCAGGGAAGGTGATGACTTTTTCTTTATGTTGCTAACATCCAGAAAGATAACTGTGCTTTTCTTTTTCATTCTGTCAGGAAGTTTATACTCATTTTTTGGCGGGGGAATTGAGGGCTTGTTTGTTTGTTTGGGTTTTGTGTTGTTGATTTTTGGTTTGGGTTTGTGTGGGGCTTTTTTTGGTTTTGTTTGTTTGGTTTTTTTTTTAATATACTGTGACTTTAAAACTTAGAGAGGAAAAGAACTGGAAATCTTTTGTGGCCAGAACCACTGCAGGATAGGACTGCTCTTTTGACCATGATAACGCCTTTTAGTCCAAGTCCCAGTGTGCTTGTGAAACCCTCAAATATAAGTGATTTTCCAATGACAGACAGATAGGATGTGGAGCTAGGAAAAGGCAATGTAATTCCCTCAAATTGCCCAAGATACTGAAGAGGACAATACCCTTAGCTGTGTTAGTATAGCTGCCTTGTACAAGCAGGCACTACATTTCTTTCTTAACTTTATTTGTTGTATTTTGGTCTATTTCTCTAAAATACCACAATTTCCTTTAGCTCAGCAGTTGTTTTCTGGGAGGGCCACCATCAATAATTCTTAAATAGAATGTAAATCATATGCACAGCAGAGAAAAAACTGTGTTAGGTGCATGGCTCATGTAGATGCTTTGGTATCTTATTTTATATTTTATTTTGTATTTTATTTTAATCATAGAAAACCCTGAATTGGAAGGGATCTACGAGAATTATTGAGTCCAACTCCTGGCTCTGCACAGGGTCATCCCCACGAGTCACACTGTACATGGGAATGTTCTCCAAATGCTTCTTGCACTGTCAGGCTTGGGGCTTTGACCACTTCCTTGGGGAGCCTGTTTCAGTGCCCAACCACCCTCTGGGGGAAGAACTTTTTCTGATATCCAGCTCAAACCCCCACAACTTCAGGCCATTTCCTCGGGTCCTGTCACTGGTCACCACAGAGCAGAGATCAGTGCCTGCCCCTCCTGAGGAAGTTGTGACTGCCATGAGGTCTTTCTTCAATCTCCTCCAGACTGAAGAGACCAAGTGACTTCAGCCGCTCCTCATATGGCTCCCCCTCCAGACCCTTTCACTGTCTTTGTATGCCTCTTTTGGATTTTTTAAAAAATTATTATTATTTAATGTTATTTTTAAACAGTTGCTGTTTAAAGGCTTAGTATTTTCAAGTACTCAATGAGGAAGCTCAAGCACTTCTTTAATCTACTGCCATTGGCTTTACTTCTTGGAGGTGTTAATTTATATTTATTTGCTCTTCTTTTTAGCACGTGGTCAGTGAAATCTCTGCAAAAATTTTTTGGAAAGGTTAATGTGTGTGTGAGTGTATCCATGTGCTTGTGTTTGTGCAATCCATACATTACAATTTCATTTCTCTTCTGTGATATATTTCAAAACCTTTCCAGGCAGGCTCTCCTTTTCTGTTAGCATCCACCTGCTCTGGATGCTTTTAGCCATATTATAGTCTCCCAGGAGCAATAAATTTCAGAGTCATCTGAAAAAGATGGTGTGTGATAAAAAGGTGCAGTGTTTGGCCTGGGTCAGCTCCGTGGCCATGAAGCTGCAGCCACCATGCGGGGACAGCTGCACAGAGCACGTCCTACAAATCACACCCCCAAAGGAAGGGCTGTGCTGAGTGCCATTGCTGAGACAACACCTACAGCATAAGACCAACAAAAATGTCAATAGAAACTCTTGCAAAATTAATCCAGCCAGGAACCTGCCATTAGCAGCCAGAGGGCCCCTTGTACCGTCACCAGTGAGTTCCTGGAACTGAGCAGTCATTAGACAAATTAGACAAATCTGTTTCTTTGTAAGACATAAAATAGTACAGAGCAGACTGAAAGAGATTCTTCACTGTGCATCAATGTGTGCCAGAGAAATCATACTCCTTCAGTATTTCCTAGCACTGTATGTTATAGCGTTGTTTACTTGTTTTGAAAAATAATATGAATAATACTCTGCAAAAAGATAATTATTTATTTTGAAGAGTTTCTGGTATTAATCAGGGGTGTGTCAGTTTGTTTGCCTTTTCCAGGCACAATGATTCCTTACCAGATATAATGGCTGCGGCTGGTGTTGGAGACATTTGAGTTATACATTTCTTTTATCATTGCCCTGGATAAACTATTCCATGCTCTGGGAGAGCTTGTGAATTGAGGGTATGTTCACTGCAGGAGACAGACAAAACTGGATGCACAGCATCCAGTCATTAATTTAAAGCTGTATCAAAGATTTGTGAGAGTGTGATTTTGACTTGTATCTAGATCAATGTAAATTCACTGTACTGAATGAAGTTACTAGATATTCATGGCAATGAAGAAGAGAAAAAAACAGGAAAAGAAAAGGAAGAGACAGGATGAAAAGATAACAAAAAAACCCAAACCAAACTAAAACCCAAAAAAACCCCCAACCAACCAAAAAAAAAAAAAAAAAAAAAACAAAAAAACCCCCAAAAAAAAAAAAAAAAAAAAAAAAAAAAAAAGGAGAAAAAAAAAAAAGAAAAAAAGAGAGAAAGGCTTTTAAACAGATTTTGAAATTGTTAATACCTGAGCCTAGGTAAAGGTCATACATAGACAAATTATGAGGACAGGATCATTAAATATGGTTATCTTTTAGGGATTTGTAAATGAAGAAATAAAAATCAAGCTGAATTGTAAATGTGTAACAAGCTTCACAGTGCTCCTAACTATCTTTTGAACCCAGACCAGAACCCAGCTGCTCAGTGGTTGAGAATTCAGAATACTACTCAGGAATTGGTAATAAGACTAGTAAATACAGCTACAAATAAATGGAAAGAAAAGTCAGAACTTAAAAATTGAGTTTTGTTGCAAAAACCTTTCGCTGAAAATGAAAACCTGAAAGCTACTGGAGGCTGAGGTGAACTGAAAAGGTGACAGAAAGCTCAAAGCACTATAATTAAGAATGAAAACTCTGCAGTTCCTTCTTCAAGGAATGTTTCTAATTAGGTAATTTTGTTCCACATTAAGTCAGCCAGCACCCTTCTGACTACACTGTCCCCACTGGCAACAGTGGGTGCACAAGCAGGGAGCCCTAAATGCAATTCCTTTGTAGATCCTTAGATGCTTTTGTGGTGACTTCCCCTGGATGTTCTAGGTCCGTGGCTGCTTCCATCCTGAACCCCTGATTCTCCTCTTGCTCTTCCCAGTGGGGGCACACAAAACCTTTTGGAAAGTCACTATGAATTTTCTAACTGGGACTGGATTCATAGCTCAGAGTGGCTTAAAAGGATGGAATATTTGAGTCTTAGGATGGTGTGTTGTTGAACAGTGACACAAATTGGGAACATCCATACTCCACTTTTAAAGTCTCTAGTTTCTAAAGTCCTTCTGCAATGGGAACAAGCTGTTTGTAAAACATAGACTTCATTAAGAGAAATTACTCTTTGCATAAGTTGTTTCCTAGACATCAGCATCTTCCCTGTGGCAGCTTAATTACAGACTAGCATTCTTAGTTATGATTAATTTCTTATTTAAGAATGAGGACACAGAATAAAGTCGCAACAAAATAAAGCCAACCTGCAGCTGGCTCCTTTTTCTCTCAAGGGGCAAAAATTCACAGACTAATAAAGTTTATTAGAATTTCCTATTCTGTTGCTAGAAAGAAGAAAGTACTGTGAGTAACTAATTGGAAAGTAGTATGTGTGCTGGTGAGTGATGTGTCTCCATAGAACACATCACATTTAAATATATGGGCTTTCAGTAAAGACATGCTCTCACAATTAGCTGCATTATAATGCCTGGGCTGGTCTTAAAATAGCAGAATCCTAAAATATTTAATGTTAGAAGGGCTCTGGGAGGGCATCCTGTCTAATATGTCCCATGCCAGCAGTTTTCTTAAAGCCAGGCATGACTTGCTGACAGGGAAGGTCTTGTGTGGAAAATGCTTTATATACACAATTTGGTTACAGCCCTCAAGAAAGGAAGGGGCACAAGATTTTACACTATTAAATCTAGAACTGTTACAGGAAGTGAAATTTATTTCAAGTGAACCTGTTCACAGTATCCCAAGAAAAGAGACTTTCTACTCACATTCAAAATTTCAGTGTTTTTCATCACTTTTCATCAATTCAGGTGGAGTCTCAAATGTTATAAAAATAAATCAGTGAGTCTGACAGACAGACTCATTTGGTGAGTATGCATGAAAGAGATCCCTAATTTTTTAACCAGTCATGATATATTTAGAAAATGGTATATTGACACATTTCTGAGCTGCAGAGTAATTAAATAAAATATAAATATGAACAAGAACTATTATCCAGCATCAAAAATATTAGCTATTTTATTTTCTCCCATTGATGTGTTTATTAACGTGATCAAAGATGCAGAAATTTTTTTCTGTGTAACACTGCAATTCTCAGCAAGATACCTGTATTTTGTTATTAGTTCACTAAATCTTTATGCTATTCATGTTTTAAATGCTTTAAAATAGAATATAAATAAACCCCATTTCTAAACATTCAGAAAACTCGATAATGGTCCAAAACAACGAGTTGATAAAAATGGAATGCAAAGACTATTCATGGTATTATCACAGGAGCAGAACAGGTGCTCATGATCCTCACACGTTCATTAGATCTGGAGGAGAGTTGTTTAAAAACTATAAACCTGTTTACAGGAAAAACCTGTACAAAATCTATACCTTAAATTAGGCAGCCAAACACAGACCTACTTTCCCCCCTTCTACCTCCTCCACCCCAGAATGAATCTTGAGATAGCTTGAAGTTCAAGTTCAGATCTTGGCTGTAGAAGCAGTTGGTCCCTCTGGAAGGGAGTGCTTGTGGTTGCTCCTGAGGGTGCTCAGACCTGAGGAGTTCTGAGCAGCACAAAGCTTTGCTGGAGGCACAGGGCACTTGCAGTGCCCACACCATTCTGCTTTGCCAGGCCAAGTGGGCCTTTGTCATGCAGCAGGAGGTGTGTTTGCACTGCAGCAGTGATGGTCTTGTGAACACAGTGGAATTAGTTATAAATTAGCTAGTTTGGCTGTTGCTGCCAGGCTCAACACAGAAGAACCCTCGAGGTGTTTATTTTGTTTCCCAGGGGCTTTTTGTGGTTTACACTGAGCTCTGTATTATTAAAGCTTGCACTTTGACATTTCCTATATAGCTTCAATGTAGCTAAGTGATTAGTTTGTCAAGTAGTTACATATCTAAGCTGTCATCACTGCCATTGCAGTGCAGGTGTCCTGCTTTGCACAGAGCTTGTTTTGGGAGGTTGATGAGGCCGTGCAGAGACTTTGACACGAACTACAACCATGTCATAGGGGTTTCCAGGTGTTGTTTGCCACAACACTTGGGTACTGGGATTGTCCTGCAGAGGTGGCTTTGGGGTAGGACTGCTCCTGCAGAGCTGAACACGTGCCCTTGATTTCAAGGGTACTTATATCTTTTGTTAAATGATGTTCTGGATTCATAACTCTTTCTGGGAGCCGAATCTGGGAATGCTTTTCTCTCCAAATAGATCTTATCCAGCTGTGTAGTAAATCTTCTGTAAAGATGCAGAAACCTCGCCTTTCAGTGCTGTTTTGCAGATCTGAAGATCACCCAGGAATATTGCAGTTTATTCTAGGTGCGTTATGAGGTTTTCACCATTTTATGCAATTCTGCCTGGCAAAGTTACATATCCAGATAAGAAAGAAATGATCTCTTCCTTTTCTCCTCAGTGTAACCTACCATAAAAGGGGGTTTGGATGTGTGAAATGTTCTCACATGAGTATTTTAACTCTGAGAAAATTACTGCAAATCATTGCTTAAGCAACAGGGATTCCAAAGGTGTTTGACTGTAATTTGTAATGATTGATTCACAAAAAAATTGACAAACATTTTTGAAAATTCCAGAGTTGCCCTTACATTGATAATTTTTCTGTCTGAATTTGTGAAGTGTAATTTCTTTTAGAGCCTTTACATGAAGTGGGAGAAATGGTTTCTGGTATAATTTTAGGGGAATGATATCAGAAAGCCATTAACTAGCATTTAAAACCTATGGTTCAAACTATAACTCTATACATCTCGAAATTTAATATGGTTTTAATGAAGATTTCAATTTCAGAACACACATAATTTCTTCTTGCAAATTAGCCATTATTAGTGAATCATTCTCTACATGATATGCATTATAAATCCTGATTTTTGAGAATGGGTGATCTTGACTTTTCAACTGCAATCTTTTCACCTTCCGCTGTGTTTGCTTATTCCTGTGGGATGCTGAGAACCCTTGGCTCCCTCTGTCTTTCCCACAACTGAGCTCTGAGTGGACTTAGATTCTTTGATTAAAAGTTTGTTCCTTCATTTGCTTTGTGCTCCCAAAGGCTTTCCTTCCAGGCAGCTCACATTCATTAAGGGCTCTGTGGAAAGCACATGGGACAAACTTCAGTGAGCAGTGCCAGTCCAGAATAGCGATGTGTGTTCAGTAAGAACAGGGTGCATGACAGCTGGCACCTTGGGAACTGTAACCCATCAGCAGGGCCCTCAGAGCCAGGGGCATTTGCTGCAGACCACACAGCCTGTCAGGGAATATTGAGTGTCTCTTTGTAGAAAACAGTGATTTTTAAAGGTTATTGTATGTCTTTCCCCACTACAAAATATCACACTGCTCTTGAACTATATACACTGTACGGTGTTGTCTTCATTCCATTGCTCATTCTGGGTGGTTTAGGGGTTTTCCTGTTGTATGTAACAGAAAGAGGCTCTGGCCCTGTTTCTGCAGCTGCTGAGGGGCATGAAGTTTTGTCATCCACTTAAGCAAAGGGCAAACTGGATGAAAAAATCCTCAGCTGTGTATCACTTGCTGTATTTAGTAGTATCTGTACTATCTAGTGTAATAAATACCCCATTGACAGCTAGCAGGTACTTTTACATGTAAATTAGAAATGAAGTATAATGCAATTAGTCATCTCTGGTCTAAAACACTTAGACTCTTAATTGAAATAAAACTACAAGTGAGATTTGCACAAAGCTGTCATAAATACTACTTAATTAAAAAATAATAAATACGAAGTAGACAAGTACGTTTCCTAATAAGCTGATGTTTGATCTTGGTGAAAAAAAAATCTGCATCTATTGCCCAAATGACTTTTAAGGAACAACTGAATGAGGATATTTAGTTTTGAAAAATTTTTTAAATTGTGTTAAAGTTCTTTATTTTCCCCTTAGGGATAGAATTTCTTCTTTGTGGCAAAAAGCTATAGAACATGACATAATTTATAAAAATACTTGTTCTAAGTAATTACAGTAGAAACTGCAAAGCTATTTTTAGTCAATATACCAATATCTTAAAAATATGCATAAGGAAATTAGACATCTGTATGTAGAAGCACAAGTTTTTGGTGCAGTTTTTTCATGTTTGCAGTGAAAGAGATTTTTGCAGCTTGTGCAGACTCATGAGGCAACAGTAAGAAAACAGAACCCCAACTCAGACAAAAATTTCAAGTATCCTGAATGCAAGACCCACCCACCAATAAACACCAGTGCTGTTGGGGATGCAGGCAGGTCACTGTTTTGTTTCATAGCTACTTTTTTTGCCTATTTTCTGAAGAAAGATGGATTTCCTTCTTCTCAGGGAAAGGAGGGGTGATGGAAAAGGTTGTTTCAAACCCTTTTTGGAAGAGAAGGAATTGGAGTTCGGTGTGTTTTAGACTCAGAATGGATGTAGTATAAAGCTGAGACCCTTAGAGCATCAAAAAGATCTTGTTTAATTTTTCATCTCATGACGTGTCCAACACTTAAAAGAATCCATTAGCTAACATTGCCCCAAATACATAAGCTGATCTCTGGAATTTTCAGCATCTACACTAAAATGAAGATTTGCACTAAAAAGCACAAATATCTAATTGTTTCTACTTGGAAAAATTTCTCAATATCTACAGAAGCCTTTTCTCCTCCCAATATTATTGAACCAGCCACTGATGCTTGGTGGGTTAGGCATATGCTAACTGCTAACATATCCTGTTGCTTTACTTGTAAACCTAGGAGTTGCTTGGAAGTCTATTCCATATTTAAATGGATTTCAGAGACATTAAAGCAAATTGTTTGGTTTCTAACTGGAAGTTCTATCACCACCTTGACGAATTTAAGAACAGAAATAGCAAAATCTTGGTTGTGTGGCTGTGCTTTTGAAGGATCCAAAACCAATCCGTTGTGAAGGCAGTGCTGGGTGAACTTGATCACAGGTCATATGGACAAAACATGAATATACTGTTGAGCATTTCACTTCTACCCCCTTATTCTACTTCCACGAGCCCCAAAACTCTTAGGAATAGGTTACAGAAAACTTTTTTATATGTTGTCTTTTGTGGGGCAACCAGCACTGCACTGGGGTGATTGATATGGCCAGAGAAATCATAGCATGGTATATGCAGTTGACATTTTTGAAATATTTTGCCACAGTCCCACATTTGCCCTATTCTCAAGAACAAAGTTTTAACTCTCATGCTCTTGGACATGATATAAATAAAAGGAGAAAGTGAGATTGTAGGGAGAGTTGAAAATAAACTAAATAAGTTTGCAAAGAATCCTGCATGGAAAAATTGTACAGAGTTTAAGACAGGTGAATACAGTACTATCCTTAGTATTTAAGTGTTTCATTCATTTCTGAGTAGTGAATGACCAGCGAACATCTTTCTTGGATGCCAAGGCAAAAATGTAATTTTCCAGGGGTGAAACCCCAGAACCTTCAGACTTTACAGTTTCTTCAATCAACTGGTGTAAAATTTAAGATTATATTTTCATCAGAAGTCCTCTTTCTGGCTATGCAAAATATGAGCTAAGTACCGTATAGCTCAAACATTTAATCACCTTCTCAGAACTATTATTTCATATTGAAGAAAGTATATAAAGACTTTGAACAGCCGTTTGGGGTTTTTTGTTTGGGTTTTTTGTGGGGTTTCATTTGGTTTGGTTTTTTTGCCATTCATTGTCTACTATAGTTTATTTCATTCCTTTCAGAAATTACACATGGTTTTGCCTTTCAGTTATGTTTGATGATGAGAATTTACTGTGGTTTTAGGGCATAACTTGCCTAAGTTCAAGGTCCTGCTTCCATGCCAAGAAGC
The DNA here is from genome assembly GCA_013399695.1 of Formicarius rufipectus. Lineage (NCBI taxonomy): Eukaryota > Metazoa > Chordata > Aves > Passeriformes > Formicariidae > Formicarius > Formicarius rufipectus. Next base: position 2,342,407 of record VXAU01001358.1, read on the forward strand.
TGGTTTTTAATCATAGAATCACAGAATGGTTTGGGTTGAATGAGACCTTAAAGATCATCTCTGATTTTCCTGAGCCACAATGTCATGATGTATTAGAGGTCAGTAACCAATGGAAGTCTCCTGATGCTGAGTAAAGCTTAAGAAAAGTTTCTTTCTTCAGCAGAAGTGCATTGTTGGATATTTCAATGACCACGTCAAAAATTCATTCTGTTGAAGTGCAGTTGGGTTGTACCATCTGCATTTGCTGATTTTATTTCTCTCAGCATCTTGCTCTGGTAGCAAAGCACTGTTTCCTCCAAAAGCATTGACTTCAGGCTCCCATGGCCAGTCATTTGATGAAACAGGTTTATTATGTGGGCTTCTGAGTAGGAAACCAAAACAGCAATAAAAAGCAAGCAGATTGGCAGTTGCTATGGCAATTCCCTCCTTTGTTAGGGCTTCATATAAGTCTTAGGATCTAAGGGAAATGCTCAGAAATGGTAATTATTTTTTTTCAAGGGAATGTAATTTTCCATTGTGAACAGAGATTATAAAGTCAGCAATTTAACTGATGCAACTGGAATCTAAATTTTATATTATCCATTTCTTATGGGAGGGAGACATTTTCTGTGAAATAGTTGTATTGTTATCTGCAATTCCAATTATGTAGTGTCAAATCTTATTTCAGATTATTGACTTTTTTTTTCTGAGTGTATATTGGTGACAATTGTTACTATTATGTGAGCAAACATAAACCCAATAAAGTGTGTTATTTGTTGCAAGAGGTCCATTAATTTCAATATAAAACACAGTGCTACAATAACTTAGCTTTTCCCAGAACCTGAGAGGAGATCATTAAGTAGTTTTGAGACACACCTTTGAGGGATGACCTCTGGGGATGTTCCTGAAAATGAGACAAAGTTACGATTATGTGGTATTTATCCATACTGTACATTTAGTAGATAGCAAAGGACTTCCAGACTGGAAGTTTGACACCAAGGCACTTTTTCTGCAGAAGAAAATTCTGGTGACAATGTACATACTGCTGCTGCTAAGCTTTGAAACAAGGGGTTTGGGTTGACTGGTGGAGTATGCAAGGATACTCTTCCCCATTTATTAGTCCAATTACACTGCCTACAGCACAGGCATCTAAAGACTCTTGTTTAATACTCTGAGACTCTTCTTACATTAAGACTTATTAAGCATTTTCCAGGGATGGATTTTTTATATTTCTGTGAATGATGATGGAATAGATTTGGGGGTTATTTGGGAAGTGTAATACTCAAAACTTGCTGTAGAAACTGCAGCAAAACCACATCAGTTGAGTATGTCTTGATATTTGCTTCCAACGAATTTGTAGGAGATGATGTTTGTTGTCACTAAGAACAATAGATTCCTACCCCCTCTTTTAAAATCAGCACACTTATGAGAAAATTTAAATTTTTACCATTTGGGAATTATTTCATTCAGTGCCCTCTATTTTCTAACAAGGATGTAACACTGAGCAACACACAATGAAGTGGCCTCACTGCTGTGGCTGTAATCACAGAGACATTCTAGAAACATAAGCTAAGTGTGGAGAAGACAGACATTTAAAAAATACCAACAGAAAAACAAACAAAACCTGAGTCTTTTTAACAGCTGAGTCACTGGATAGACTGAAATGAGCCTGCAAATTCAACCAAATAATTGTCTGGCTTTCTATTTTCTTCAGGTTCTCTTCCAAGAGATTCTACCTGAAACTACATTGAAGGGGTAAGTTAAAATTAATTTTTAGAACCTCATTTTAATTAAAATATCTTTCCACCTTAGAAGTAATTTTAAAAAATATGTGACAGCAACACCCAGTCAAATTTTGAATGATGCTTTTTTTTCATGCTAGAGTTGTATTCTAAAAGGAACTTCAAAGGAGAGGAATACTATAAACCACTACCTTCCTATTTTGATCCAAGAGATTATGATTTACAAAAAACCAAACACAAACAAACCACAACACAGAAGGGAAGAAATTAATTAGCACTTCAAAGGCTGAACATGATGTCTTTAATACTAGTTCCTTCTGATTCACACAAATGAGAGAAAAAGCAGCATTCTTGTGTGCCTCAGTTCAGGGTTACAAGTAGGAGTATTGGACACCTGTCTGGAGAGATGGTTCTTCATGCACATGTATGCATTCTTCCTCTGAGGAAGTCTGTCTCCTCATTGTCACCAAATGTATAAGAAATCTCAAGCCTTTGGCTAAATTGTTTAAAAAAACAGTATAAATAACCTCTGGATGCTGCACAGAGTCATATTTCTGAAATTAGGGGTTATTATACTAAAATCCCCGTATACCTGCACTATACTGGGAGGTTTTCAGTGTTCTTGGAACAATACTCACTTTTTATTTGTTATGGGATATCAATTAACCTCAAACATGACCCAAAGATATGCATAACCTCCTTACACGGGTTTTCATACCCAGGTCTGCTCTGTAGGGAATGCCCAGGCGTGACTGAGGGCTGCACTTGCCCAGTAAGTGACCCAAAATGTAAAAGATCAGATGAGGCCACGCCTGGGGACTGTGGGCTGGCAGCAACAGAGGTGTTACACAGCATTTTGCAGCTCTGAGAATCCATTAGGGGATCTCACAAAGAGTACTTCTCCAAAAGAGATTGTCTGACCAGAAGCCTCCAGCAGAGTTCTTAGAGCTCCCAGGGAATTACTCCACCTACTCATGTGTGTAGACTTTTTGAATAATTCATGTTGCAAAGAGACACCTCCAAAATGGGTCCAGAGGAGTACTTTCTCAAGACTCTGAGGAGGAAAAGATCTATTCAATTATGTTGATTATTGTTCAATAAAGTTTTCCTTGTATTATCATCCAGGCAGTAATTTCTTATTGTTTCTGTGCCATAAGCCACTGAAACACCTTAGGACAGTGGAGCACACAAGTGCCAGTGTTGGTGAGAGCACTTTTTCCTCTGGCTGCATTACAGGTTCCTCACCAACTGGAAAAAGTATACAAGAATGCAGATCTATTTTCTCTGTCATGGTCACAGACTTGAATATGCTGAACAGCCAAGTTTGAAAGGGTCTGCAATACTGAAGTCAGACACAGAAGGGCATCTTTAAGTCTGTACAGTTGCACCAATGTTCTTTGCCATCTGCCTCACTTGAAGGTGCAGAGGTGAAGGAGGCTGGACTGATCTAACAAGAAGACTATAAAAGTAACTGTAACATTGAGAGTGAGATTTCTCCTCTTAAATCTCTGGTTTTAACAGAGATGACTCTGAGCATTAATCCAGAGTTAAAATGTGGTAGTGGGCATTAGGCTAAACCTATAAGAGGCTGTGCTCTGCAGCAGTGCTCAAGGTAGGGTTTCAAGTCTTACTTGAGTCTTCTCAGCCAGATTCCACTGGCTGCAGAGTGTGTAACGATTACTTTTATTGGAAACATGACATGCACACAGTCATTTTCCACAGCATCCTAAAATCTGGCACAGCAATGATTGCATTCCACTGAGCTTGATCCTGTGTGCCCTGACAAGGGATGGAAACATTCTGAGTTGTACCCTGCGTAAGCAAGGAGGCTCAAATCCTTCTGGCATCCTCTGTAATGGAAAAAGAGAACAAAAAGTAAGGATGGGGCAAGTGGAAGAGCCAAGGAGTGGAAGGAAACAAAGCAGTGGGAGGTGTGGTAGAGCATCTAAATGTCTTGATGCAAGAGCACCAGCTCCATGACTTTATCTTTTCTGCCTTGAACAGTGCAGGTTGCTGAAGTGAGACATGGGTTCCAGTAGCTTTGGGAGAAAAAAAAATAGGAACAGGCAGGATTTGCACACAGGGAGATACTTCCCAAGAAATTAAACCTCTTTAGTTCTGCAGGTTTCTCTGTGATAATGTAATTCTGATAGAGTTTTACAATGTGATAAACGTGTGGAGAGCAGGATTTCACAGTAAATGGAGGTACAGTGAAAGTGCCTTGTAAGGTTCACAACCCATATATCAATGTATTTAAAAACTCGAGTAATTTTGGATGATATCTTACATTTTAATGTATTAGTTAAAATATGGTTCATGGGCTAAAATTAAACAGCCTAGGGTGATCATATGGCAGAGGATAAAATATTCATCTCATTATAATTACAGACCTTAAATATAAAAGATTTAAACCTGGTAAGGTTGCATTTTGAAGAAATATTGTATTGTAAATTCTGGAGGGTTATGTGAGTAACATCCACTCTAGGTATTAAAAATATTATTTCCTAGCCTTAATAAATGCATTTTGTGTTGAACTGAACTTCTTCCTTCTTCTGTTAAACAAGCAAACTGACAGTGTCCTTTTCAGAGTGGTACAGAGAATCATAGTACAGAGAATTTCCATATTAAAATGTACATTTGCAATAATGCAACATAATAATGGAAGAAAATGCTTCCCTCTCTGCCAAGCATAAAAACACAGCAGAAAACCCTCTTGAAGTCTACACAAGAAAGATGTGAAAAATAGCCTGGAGAAGAGTAATCACAGGCAAGGTAACACCAGCTTTCAAACAGGCAAAAGGTTGCTTAAGAAGAGACATTCTGGGTTAGTCCACTCTGTTATTCTAAATGTAGCACCCTCAGATGACATAAAAAAGTCTGTAATTGTACCAAGTAGCAGCAATCCACCTTCATTCTGTAATTTCTCCCCTGTTTATTTCACATGTTAGACACAGGAGTTCTAAATTAAGGTGAGACTATGGCTGGGAGCTATCATGGAAAAAGCATTGTTATGAGAGAACTACAGAACCTGCTTGACTTGAAACGAGGACAGCTCCCACTCAACCTGTGATTTACTGCTAACTGCAATGACATCAAGGTTTCCTGACTCAGTAGCTTTTGAAACTCAAGTTTCTGGCCTATCAGTGGCCATAAAAAGCCACAATAATATAAAATTGATTTTATATTGGTGAAAGGAATATAGGAAGCAAGTTCAAATACCACTGAGCAGGTTCATCATAAGAGAATATATGGCTGTAGACAAAAGATCAACTAATCAAAATATATTTAAACATAAACTTAACTCAGACTTCAAGAAATGCTTGTAAAGGACAGGACGCAGTCAGATAAGCATAAAGAAACCTATTGCCAAACACCTCAACCTTTTGCTACCTCTTTTCGAAGTCCAGAAGGGAAGATTTAAGCATCAACTCTAGTAGACAAGTGAAAATGGTAAGGGGTGTTAGATGTAGATCCCTTTCCTCATTTTAGCTTTCTGTTATTGCTGACAGGTGCTATTCACCTGGAGCATGCTTAATTTTGTTGCATTTATGATGCTTCCTTGGAAATATTTTTTGTCATTTGAGCAACTGCTTCAGTAATATCATCAGCTTCTGGGTCTGTTTTATACTCACTTTATATTCCTTTTTAAACCTTGACAAAAGCTAAAATGTTTCTTTCAATTGGCACTGAGTCTTGGGTTCTGCTTCTGCAAAATTATAATATTATATTATTCATACTTTAAGTAAACCTGCAGAAAGTAATATATGAACATTACTTTTTTTGAGAGGAAATATAAATCAGAGTTCTGACTTGCTTTCTAATATGAGGAGGAGGATACACTTTTGTAGGGTTTTTTAGTATTTAGTATTGGTTGTCAATCAGGTTGTCATCAAATGTAGTCAAACATGACAATCTTTCCTTCAGTCTTGTCAACAAAGCAGATGGCATTCCACTTATCATTGTTTCTACAGTTTTCTGTTCAAAATACTGTAAATTACATGAAATTGAACATATTCCTTTTATCAAGACTGATTTTTGGAGGGAGTAATTAGATATTTGATAAGCCTCCAGCCACCTTGATTCTTTTCTCCTTCTCCTCCTTGTACAACAATCAAATCAAATGGAAACCTACACTTGTGTCACAGGCTGGCATTGACTGCCCTAAGCTGTGCTTTGTTGGTGTCATGAAGAACAGGAGAGTTTGAGCAACCCTTTCCCTCCTACAGGAAACAAGAATTCCTCTGAAAATAGATTGCCTGATAGTAAAGGGTCACTGGAAGTGGTCTCACCTGACTACGAGTTCTTTCCATGCAACCCATTTGAACTGCTTGCATTTTTTTGAGTCAGGAAAAAGTATTAATCATGGACACTCCAAGTGACAGAGCAACTTGTGTGCAACAGATTTCAGGAGCAGATGTGCACGTGGCAGTTTTCCTGCCTGCCTGCCTTCTCCATAACAGTTGAGGTAAAACTTGATCTTGTGTCCAATTAAACAAATCCAGCTGGTAATAACCAAAAAATGGCATCTCTAAGGGTTGCACCCAAACCTATAGTTGCAGCAACAACAACAAGAGGGGAAAGACTGCATGTCCTCTGTTTATAGGCAGTCCTTTGGCTTTTCCCCATCTGCATACCAAAGCAAGTAAACTGCTGTTAATCTTTACATCAGCAATCTGAACCGGAAATTAGACCTTGTCCATTATTTATGAGCATGGGTGGAAAGTAAATTTTAGCAGTAAATTGCAAGTTTGAAGAGAGATACGCTGTGTTTGGATGACATGGCACAGGGAAATAAATCTTACTGCTTCCTCAATTTAATGCATCAGATTCTAAAGACATAAAAGTGGTTTTATTTCCTGCAACCCTTTCGATTCCTTCCCTCTTTTGGTCTTACATTTTAATGCTTTTACTCCTCATTGTTTTGTAGGAGACCAAAGTAAAGCTTGGGTATCCTATCAAGATGGAATAAGGAAACTATAGGCCTTAAGCCTCCTTTCAATTATACCAATGTAAAGGAAAAGTTAATTGAAATTACATTTCCCTGGTGCTAGACCTGCTGACAGCAATATAGTCTCTATTAAGGGTCTAGTAAAGTAAGAGATAGTTGGTGGATTTGTTTTTTCACTGTGGGCAATGGCAGCACCTGCTTTTCCATTGCCAATACCTGAACATTAGGCCATGATAAAATCTGCTGCTAGTTAGTTTGTCATTGCAAATCTGGTGTTTTGATATAAAGGAGAAAACAAAATAGGACAATGAAGTGCTTGTTTGCCATTGGGAATTTTTAAGGAGTTCTTATTTAACAAGAAGAGACATTCTTTCCTCACTCCTTCATGGTGTTTTTGTTCCCTCCTTCACTCAGTGTCACTTTTAAAGCCTTGTTTCCTGAGTGATGGTGGAAAGATTTATCCTTCTGTAGAGAAATAAGGACAACTTCCCCAACAACTGTACTCCAGGCTGCTTTCCTTGTTGCCATCACTCTGCAGCCACTCTGTATGAAATGGTCCATATTGGCAATCCAGAGTGACAAATTTTTGAGTGTGTTGGAGGCTACTGATCCTAGAAAAATAAGCTAACATTTCCATTTAACTACTGCGCTTGAGGCTTCTCATTTGCACGTTATGGTTCATTGTCTGCACAGAAAATCGAGCTCAAAAACATATACAAAAGGGCTGAATATACAAGTGTAGAGCAAAAGGGTTTCTTGAATATCTCAGCACATCTCAAAGTGCTTTCTGGGGATGCTGATGTAAATTCAAACAGAAAGTCCAGCTTTCTAAATGTCAGTGGTGTAGCACACTCCCAACTGTGCCTTCAATTTTTGTAGTTAATGCTGGTTTTCTGCTCTCTCCACCACCCAATTCCCACTGCCACCTCCCCTACACTCCCCCCTGCTTCCCACTCTGCCATGTTTAGTTTTGATGCATTAGCTTTTTAACTTGGTGTTCTCCCTTTTTGCTTTCCTCAGGGAAGCTACACTCTGGAGTACAGCCTGGAGTAATTTAGTTCTTTTTTGCAAGATGTTGCCTGTAAGAGTATATCACCACCGGGAAGATATTTTTCTACTCCATTGTGTGCTTTTCCCTATGCAGCACTTCCATTATGGAAGAATTCATTAGCTGATTGTCTCCTATCTCAAAGAGGCTGGTAAAGTTATCTATCAGCATTCAATTTAAACCCCAGTCCAACTCATGGTCATGAAAGAGCAGGCTAAGGCTATATCTGTACTAGAGGATAGTGAGATCAAGCAGGAGGAAATTGGGTCTTTGTTCAGGAACTATGAATTCCTTATATGCAGCACTATGTAGTTTTGAGAAAAGAAGTTGATAGCTTCCTCAGAGAGTAGGGCTTATCTTCTGGTAATGAAAATGGACATTTATCCACTGACATTACTAGAGCTAAAACAATTAAGAACCTGGCCTGTAACCCTGTTTTTCCATGTTTTTTTCCCATGGAGATTATCCCAGTCAGAATACCACCAGCAGCAGAGATGGCTTGTCATCACTGTTCAAGGCAGAGACATCTCTGTGAACAGCATGAAGAGAGCAGGGCATCCCTGAGCTGCAGAGACCATCTGTGTAGGCTTGGACACCCTTGCTGCAGTTGTGCACCAGCTTAAACACAGCACTGAGCCATATTATGCTGCTGTATGCTCTCAGAAGCCAACTGCTACTTCCACATGTGACTGGAGCACATGGAACCTCAGTACCACCTCAGTTAGAGCTGCTGTGGGAAGCAGTGAAATAAGCGTTCCATGGCTGAGGTCTGCCCTGCTGCTAGCACTTAGCTGTGATGGAGGGTTACACATCAAGGAGGGACTTACCTTTGCTGCTCTGAAGCAGCAGTGAAAACTGCTATGAGGTTTTCTTAGGTAAGCTGCATATAAATTTCCCCTAAAATATAAAACAACAGTTATTTCATTAGTCCTTTTAGGACAGAATAAAAAATAACATAGGTTGCTTAGGACTAAGCTTTTTCTACATCCTTTGTAGTAATATTATGGTCTCTAAAGACAACTAGGGCTGCCAGGCAGAAGGGCAGATGGGGTTCAGTTTCTTGTTCAGCAGGAAGGTTTCTTTGACTCCATTCTAGTAGTTTCTTTGCCCCATGGCTTGGGGCTCTTCAGCAATAAAATCACTTAAGTTCCAGATATATAATCACCACATTCATCTCTTACGCAGTCTTTCAGAATCAATAAATCATTTGCATTTGAAATATTAGCAAATTCTTAGCCCATCTGCATAATTTTAGACTGGCTGCAAAGTTACCAACTCCAACCTTTGGGATGCACTTGGACTTCAAAGCTGTGTTGTCAGGGTCATTCCTTCTCCAGATGTATGCAAGTTCCATCTGTTTAATAATAAAACCAGGCTATATGTGACTATCGTAGATTTGCAGATGATGACACAGAGGATATTAGCTGAACTCTTGCTTCTATTTACTGCTTAGCAAATATATTTTGCTGTATATTGCAAATGTCCTTCTCCTTTTAATGCAACCAGCACAGATAATAGGCTGATAAACATAAAAGGCAGCTGCCAGATTCAAAAAAGGTCTTGAAATAAATTTGGAGCCTGTATAAAATTATGTCATATCTATCACATATAAGGTGCCATATATCCATTTTTATACAACTAGTTTATGTTTCATACTTAAAAAGTCCTTTAGCTAAAAGTTTTGAAATTGAGAGCCTATAACTTGGCATTTACAACTGTATTTAGACACATAAATAAAAGTCCATGACTAAATTAATAAATAAAGGTACATGACTTGCTATTTCTTTTAGACTCACAGGTTACATGATGACTGGTGAGTTTGCAAATAACATTTCTTGCACAGAACAAGGCAACAACCTTCCCTGGTATCTTTGGCAGTGTCTAATAGTGGATGCTTCAGAGAGAACATTAAAAATTGACAAGCATACGGTGACATTATATCAGTACATCCCCCCAGCTTCTGTCTGTTTAACACATCAGAGGCACCTCTTAGATTGGAGTTTGCATCTATAGAAATGTTTGGTAGTCATTTAAGGATTTTACTTACATGAATTTATCTAGTAATGCTTTGAATGTCTTGATAAATTTGTCCTCCTGTGACCATGACTTCCTCTGCTGAATTATTTATTGCATTAAATTGTTCTCTTTTGTTTCTTATTTAAGTCCCTACCTTTCAAAATGATAGTGTGGCAACCTCAGTCCCTCCTGGCCTCTAATTATTGCTTCAGTATTTTAAGAAGAATGCAATTTTCACTTGGGGAAAAAACACAGTTCTGTTCTTTCTAGCATTCTTTGGTGCCAGCTAGGCTCAAATTCCCTCTCTGTACTCTCTGCTATCATTCAGAAGGCAGACAGTGACAGTACCATATGGCAGTTTGTGATGTTCCCAGGTGGTAGGTAAGTGATTTCCAAACACAGGAACAGATTGGTGATGTTTTAGACTCCTTAGTCTCTAAGGAAAAACCCTTCCAATATAGCTCACTGTTGTAAAAGCAAGTCAATTTCTTCGAATCTCCTTAAAAAGCTGTTTCTCAACATGCTAAAATTAGAACACACCTGAACATTTCAGATAAATCAGAAGAAATGAATCCTCAGTAGGAGAATTTGTTGTGGAACATCATAGATCTTCTCCCTTTCTAACTTCTGCTATACTATCATTCAAGGGTTTTAAAATTTACATTTCTGACAAACAGGAACCCTCTGAAACCTATTAGAGAGATGGAAGCAGCCACCTGAAATGAGGGTGGTGTTTGCTAATGGTACACCAGTACCTCAAACTTTGCAAGGATTGCCTGTTCAATCTGCACACCAAATTTTATCACTAGCTCAGAAATACATTTGCTTCTGGCCTTAGGGTGCCAGACTTACTATTTATTCCTCTTTAATGCATCTCTTTCATATTTATGTACTATTTCAAACTGCTTGTTAAGGAAAAGATCATTACGGCACAAATATGTGTTCAAAGTTTGACTTTTTGAGAAAGAAACAGTGAAATAGAAATGTGCCCATTTTGGTGGAAAAATAGGAGCTTTTTAGGTTCAGGATAGAGACTTCTGCAAAAGGGGCATATGAGGAGAAGAAAGATCCCACAGCAGCTAACAGCCACTATCCCAGCCACTCATTTGGGTTAAAACAGGTCTGGTTAAAACAACAGTATGTTGACTATGGAGCAAGGGCTCAAGCAAATGCCATCATATCTGATGAGGACCTTACTTTCACATGATTGGCTTTTCCAGGATGGATGTCTCACACACTCTCTGGATTCACTTACTATGCTTTCTGGAAGAACTGCACCTCTTCTGGCACCAGAGAAATGAGCCCTTGTGATGGATGCTTAGATTTCTCTCCTGTCTGGAATATGAGGGACTCAAATTGCTTTTTAAGTAAAGACTGGCAGGACAGTGGAACTCTGCCTCTCACAGCTAAGGTGCCATTTGCCTTGGTTTAAATAATCTGCCTTCAGCATGTCTCTCATTATTCCTGAGAAAATACTGTCAATTCTTTAAAAAAAGAGCAGTCAAAGGTTGAAATCTCAGAATTTTTCATGCATTTTGGTCTTCTGATCAGCTGTACAAAAGCATTAATTGAAGGGACTAAATTGCCTCTTCCTTTGTGAGGGTAATAGGTTTTAGTTATACAGCACTTTTAAGAATGTGAAAACCCCTGCAGTTTGTTGGAGAGCAAGACTTGAGCATTGTCCTTAGAGTTACTGCTGCCTCTAGACAGATATGCTTTTTTCCCAAGAAAGGTTTCTGAACAATGCCATGAATGTATAAAAACACTCTGTAATTCATGTGGCATATGCAATATGCAGCATGACATAGTGTTCAAGTGGTTCCATATGGGATGGTACTCATGACTGCAGCACTCCAGAGTAAATAATGCAATTCACCATGGCTTTTTAAATCTTTTTCTAGCAATTTCCTTTGAACAAAATATAACTCAATACAGTTAGCCACTTTTTCAATCCATTTAACTATTGGGTTCCAATTGTTTAGCACAGATTCTGCTCCTTTCTCCATAACATACACTCATCCTTGATGGAGATCCAGAATGAACTTGTATCTGCAGTAGAATGCCAGTCATGTCTGGAAAATGATACAACAAGGAATTTAAAACTGTGATGCATAATCATCTTCTAAAAACAGCATTTGGCATTGCTCAGAATTAACTGCTGACTCTTCAGATCTTATAATTTTTGGTGAGTACCGTAGTGGAGGTCATTGCATTTTTCATTAGTGTTTGCATGACCATGAGATGAGAGAAGTGTAATTTGCATCATTTCATCAGAAAGATGTCTCTTCTGGTTTACAACTACTCTTTCTGTCCTGTGATACATTTTTCAGTTTTAAGGTAATCAACTTTCACTTACCATGTAGACTAAGGGAAAATTGGCAACCTATAGGCAGTACATGGAACACTTGCCATCTACCGAGAAAGAAGTAAAAATCAATTCCTTTTTTCCCCCACTGTTAGTCTGCAGATAGAACATTTATTTTTTCAAAGTATTTCTGTGTAATAAAATTCTGAGAATCTATTTCCTTCTTTATATTTCTCATTTTACTTATAATTCATGTGAGACTTAGTCTGTTTGGATAGTTAAAATAGAGAGGTAAATTGAATTCAATTTTTACCAGCCATGCACTGTGATTTGGCTGAGTTGAAAAACCTGAATCTGGTTTCACATTCAACTCTCCTGATGAGTCAAAGACATATGACAGCACTGGAATCACAAATTCTGGAACAGCAAACTGTAAATAAAAGGCAAGTATGGATATGGAGGGGAAATACCAAATTTCATTTCAGAGTTTGGATCTGATGTTTTTATTCAGGTTAAACTCCCTTTATCTCTTTCAGCTTTCAGTTCAGAAAGGGAGGCACTGTATGCCCTGTTGTTAGACTCCCAGAAATTAGGCAGTTCCTCCTAGCTGCATTCCATTTTTTCCTGCTGTCCTCCCCAACATCGTTTTCAATAAATCTTCTAGGCAAAGTAACCTTGATATTTAATGTAGGGATAAACTTGTCTATTGCTACTGAGATATTGGATTTAAAGCATGGAAAATTGCATAGTCTCACTTCAGTGCATTTTGCCATTGATGGTATCTCTCAGTTTCCTCCTCAAATATTGGTGGTTGATAAAAGCTGAATCAGGACCTGAAGTCACTTTGTGGTTTTCACCCTTACTTAGGCAACCTTCTCTGGAAATCAAATCGCTGAAAACAAAAAGGAACTTAAGCAATACTTCAGAATTAGGCCTGTTGAAGAAAGGAGCAATGTGTGGCATCAAAAGGCAGTGCTGGTTTGTGTTTCTCTTAGCTGATCCTGGCAAAGCTACTTCACGGGATGACACATCTCTGTTAGTCTCATTCTTGTGCAAAGCCAGTGGAGATGCTACATGTTGGATAAAGCAGTGAAGATAAAGATGATAATAGAACTGTGAAATAAAGCAGGAGATCAGGTGCCAAGAAAACAGTCTGGTTTTCCTCCATTTGCAGATAAAGCTGTGACTGACTTTAATAATTTCACTTGTACTACGAATTAATTAGGACCTTAAGGTTTGACCAATACTGAATATTCTCTCTAATAATCTACAGTGTTCAACTTAGTTATGTCATTGAAAGGGCAGTAATAATTACAGGTTATAAATAACTTGGTAGGCAAAACATGAAGACATAGACCTCTCATTGTGTTTTTATATGAAATCAGTACCTCATGGTCTTTTTTTCCCTTTGATTTCCTATTGAAGGAAAGATAGCAATCTCACATTAATATACTGCTTTTCACCTCAAAGCACATCAAAAAGTATCCACACATAGTAGCATGCGTGTGTAATGCCTATGAGCTTGTCTCTTACATAAATATGAGGTATTTTATTTAATAGGAAGTAGCAAGGAGATAGAAGCTTATAGGGTGAAGTGGGGGAAAAACTCCAAATAGCCATTTTAAATTTGTTGGGCATTTAAGTACCTAGAATAGAATTATCCAGGTTGGACTGGTTCAGAGAAAGGCATTTCTGAACTTTTTATGCCATGTAACATTCAGCATTTTGGGTTTGTCAATAGGAAGCCACCATCTTCATGGTAATATGGCTGGACAGACTGGACACAAATAACTTACCGTGACACTCATGATACTGGAATTAATTTCATCAGAGCAATTGGAATTTTCAGTGATCTGCAAAGGCCATCAGTGATGGCCTGATCCTCCTGAGCGTGTGGAAACCAAAGCCTCAGGTCTTCCACAGGAGAGTAAGCTGGAGAATGAAGGAGCAGTGATCCCTCTCTAGAGATGGTCACTGTGTGGCAGAGAACATATAATTTAGGAACATTTTTGTTATTTCTTACCTGCCAAGAGCATTATATGGGGCAGCCAAGGTAAAGGTGCATCAGGGAGCTCAGAAAGAATGGTCTGAGAGGCACAGGGTAATGGGCTGAAAGAACCAGCAGTTGTGTTCTTCGTGGGCAGAACAAAAGCAACAATAAACACACCAGAATATAGAAACTTTAGGTAATAATATATGAGGTTTCTTTCTTAATGTTCTTCGCATGTTAGAAATAAACAGAAAGGAGAATGCTGGGTGGAAATCATAAATGGAGAGCTCACCAAAGTTCGCCAATGCATAGAGTTAGCAAATAAATTGAGTAATGGAAAATCATAGATTGGTTTGGGTTGGGAGGTTGTTTTGGGAAGGGACCTTAAAAATCATCTAGTTCCAACCCCCTCTCAAGGACTGGGACAATTCCCTGAGACCAGGCTGCTCAGGGCCCAATCCAGCCTGGCACTGAGCACTTCCAGGAATGGGGCATCCATAGCTTCTCTGGGCAACAGTGTCTCAGCACATTCACAGGAAAGAATTTCTGTCTAATATCTAACCTAAACCTGTCTTCTTTCAGTTTAAAGCCATTCCCCCTTGTTCTGTCACTGCATGTCCTTTTAAAAAGTCCCTTTCCTGCTCTTTTATAGGCCCCTTTAGGTACTGAAAGGATGCAATAAGGTCACCCTGGAGCGTTTTCTTCAACCCCAACTGTCTCATCCAGTTCTCACAGGAGAGATATTCCATCCCTTGAATAAACTTTGTGGCCCTAGTAACATAGTAGAATCTTAGACAAAAGGAGGAAGGCAGGGTCTGAGTATGGTTGGGGAAGAGGGGAAGAAACATCCCTCAGGGTGTGCTCAGAGCTTTGCTGGAGCGATCTGAAAGCAGCACCACCATGCATGGAAACATCATGTATTTTGATGAAATCTGTCCAAGCCTTCCTTCCTGCCCTGGACTTCAAAGAAAACATCATGTATCACTCCAATGAGTAACGGGGCTAGAAAGGTGGGAGGTAGAGAGAGCATTTCCCCTTGTCCAGTCAAGGAAATGCTGCTTTACATTTCCTTTTAATCTCGGCTATGCCCACTGCATTGCTGTGGTGTGGTATGGCAGAAGCCCTTGTTACATCCTTGGTTACAAAAAGCATTAATTTTCTGAGATGACCCATTTCCTTTTGGGACAGCAGCAGTTGAGACAGGGTGGTTTCCCCAGGGCCCAGAGTGACTTATCTTTGAACTTTGAACTTTTTCCAGTTGATAATTTGGCTTGATCCTGTGATCATAACAGCCAAGTTGTTTGGTGTCTTTGGTTGCTTTTTGTTTGGTTGGTTTTCGTTTTTGTTTTGTGGGTTTTTTGTTTGTTTTTTAATCTTTTTTTTCTTGTTTGGGGGTGTTGTTTTGTTTGTTTTCTTTTGTTGTGGTATGGGGGGGTTTTGTATTTTGTTTTGTTTGTTTGTTTGTTTTTTCCCATTAGCAGCATAAGTGTCTCCCTCTGTTCTATAATACCATCCACCTGGGACCTGCTCTGGAATCACCAGTTCAGCAACTTAGTGGTCCATCTTAGTCTTTTCCATACCAAGTGTCTTCTTCTTTTGGTAGAAGCTCTGCTTTAATCTCCATGGTAAACATAAGGTTGATACAGGACACCCTCTGCCTCGGACTGACACATAAAAAATATCCTTCACTGCCTTGTCACCTACCTGGACAAGAAATTCTTGAATTCACCAAGAAGAAACATCAAAAGAAATGGACCTTCTGCAGTGACAAATTCTGTGATGACTGCTAGAGTAAGGACATAATAAACAAATGTCTTGAATTTTATGTAGTCAGACTCAGAAATAGGGTGTATTTTTAGCTGAGAGTCAGTAAAAAAATGTTTTAAAAATCTTACCTCTTGATGATAAAATGGCAGATGAGTGAGGGCTTATGGACACTGTTATACATGAGGATCCAGATCCTGCTCAGGGGCAAAAAACTGGGGGGAAAATGTCTGCAGAGGGCATCTGCAGAGCTTATTTTTGTGATGTGTTCCCAAATACTGCATTGAATTTTGCCTTTGCACAGCTCTATGCCTCTCTGTTTGGTGGCTGTTTGTGCTGGTGTTTTTGTTTTTAGTTTTGGTTGGGGTTTTTCCTTTTGTTTTGCTTGCTTTATTTTTTTTTTTTCATTATTCATTGTTCAAAGCCTTTTCATTCATCTGCAGAATGAGTTACCTCTTGATCAACTTTTTAAAACTGTGAAAACCATTCTGTGTACAGTACTCACATGGTCTTCCTACAAGCATTTCTACTGTCTTTTTCCAGCTGTGAGAACAAGCACCTTAAGAGCAAGAGGCTGTAAAACAGACCAGTGTCCATCATGGAATTACATGTCCATCTCCTGCTTCCCTTGTTTTTTTCAATATTTTAGCAAATCCTCATTTTTTGACTAGATTTTTCCTATGTATCGCTTTTTTGTCATCAGAAAAACCGTGAGTTTTGTCCTTTACACAGGTGCTTCCTCTTCCCAGACTAGTTCCTTAGCTTTTCCAACACTTCCCATTTATTTTTCCCCAGCTGTCACACCATATCAATAAATTCATGCAGTAAACATCTCAACAACAGAATAACCTGAAAGAATGTAAATCAGCACAGAGCAGCTCAAAATCCATCATGATCCAAATTTATGAAGCCCAAAGGTCTATATATTTGAACCTCAACCACGGTCATCTCACAAAGAAATTTGCAGCCAATTGTGTGTACCAGTCTCTACTTTACAATAATCTCCATAAATAACAAAATCTATTGTTCAGTTTCAGGGACATTCAGTGTTCTCTTTTAACTGTTTTCCTCACCTAGTACCCCCCCTTCCCCTCCTCTTCCTTAACAAAACCTGGAAATGCCTTGCCAATAAACCCTCATTTTAAATTAATGTGCAAGGCACAAATAAGTCCTCTGTGTGTGTGTGTGACAGAAGGACAAAGCTTTTAAAGAATGGTATTAAACCAGCTAATACAGTTGGGACAAACAATTAGGCTCCAGATGCCTGGAAACTTTTCCATTTCTCCTGACTGTATCAATTTGATCTAGTAAAAGGATGTGTACATCCTACAGACCTTGCTTTACCAGAACTGTAACAGTACTTTTATATGCATCATAGTTTCCTCAGCTCATGACTTGCTAGCAAAGCAAACTCATATCCAGTAATTAATCTGGCACTGCAATCCTGTCAGCACAGGGTAAATCTGAGTGACACGAAGGAGTGGATGTGAGAGACTGAACTCCAAAACATCCAAATCATTCACAGAAAACTAAATCGAGATTTAAGAATACACCTGTTCATCAACCCTGAGACAGCAGTGAGTAAGTGTGTTCCAGTAATGATCCAAAGAAACAAGAAGGCAGCTCTCTGTTACTAGGACTGACAGGAATAAGAGCATAGGAAAAAATTGCAGTGAGTTGCTTGCTGCCTGGATTGGATTAACAAGGGAGTTATCCAAAGATGGAAAACATAAAGTGAACTGGTCTTTCTTTCTATGCCTGATGGAGCAAAACCTACAGGCTTGACATAATGCTGTGCATAACCTATTTATAACCATGCTCCTGCAGATGCAGTGGCATTTTCCCTGTAGTCAGACGTCCATTGCAGTATCAATGGACCTTCAGTCAGGACCATGTCACGGAGATGGGCTCAGTTGTTTAGAGCACAGTGCTAATAACATCAAGGTTGTGGGTTTGATCTCTTAAGTGTTGGACTTGATGATTCTTGTGGGTCCCTTCCAACTCGAAATATTCTGTGATTCCCACCTTTCTATTCTTCAGTGGAGCAACACCTGCAGATAGGTACTTGCAGTGTCAGTAAGTGTGTCAGAGTCATCATCTTTATTGTTAGCAAAGTGGATAAAAATTAGGAATTTGACTTACAGCAACCTCTTTTTATCTGAATTATTTTTTGCTGTTGGAGGTCATTATAGTTGGTCTCTGGTTTATAAAGATTTATGTAAATACAAATCAGGATGACAGAATTCTACATGCTGAAATGCACTACTACTGTTTTCATGCTGGAGAGCCAGCAAATCAATAGGAGCACTGCGTATCCAGTAATTAATTCAGAATTACCAACACAAGCAATGACTGATACAACTATCTTCCTTCTGAATACAAAATACCTCAGAATTATTTTCCCTCATAAAGAAAATAAATCCATTTTTCTTGTAAAATAACTCATTCCCATTTCTCTGTAATATTACTAATATTTTGCCCCAGATCTTTTAAAGATGAGACAAATAGGCAACATTCTCAGAAGCCTGCAAATCCTAGAAACATTTAAATCCTAGCAGATGATTTCTGAGGAACAGTTTTTGAAACAAAATAAACAAGGCAGACTGGGAGAGCAGAACTGTGTTTTAACAATGAGGATAAAAAGGCTGACAAAATGAGAGAGATGGAATTGAACTGCTTCTGACTACTAAAGCAATGATAACTTACCTGTACTTAGCATGTACTTAGCATGTTGCTGCTCTTTCCAGTGGCATATACTGTGCATCCAATTACACAGAACCTCACAGTGAAACTCAGAGCCTCCAGACTCCCCGGTGTTGTCTTGCTGTCCTAGAGCCTTTAAAATAAACCCTCATGCATATCAACATTTGTTAAATTTGTCTCCATGTTTTCAACAAATTTAGGTCTGTTTTTCAGTTGTGTCTTCCCTCACATGTTCCACTCAAACAAGAGTAGTGTGCAGAAAAATACAAGTGTACTCATTTATATTTCCGTGAACTTGGGCAGCTCTTTCAGTATGCAGAAGCAGAATCCTCCTTCTAGCAGAGAACATACTTTGTTGAACAGGAAATCCCTCCCAAGTGATCCTCTTCAATCATCCTAATTGCTAAAAAGAGTGGTGGTAAGACCAGAAAACTTGGTATGACCTTTACTTTATTAATCAGAGTGTCTGATGCAAACGGGTAAATACTGTTTGCTAGGGCATACTCTAGGTATGTTTTCTCATGTCGTTTCTTTTTTCATCAAAATTGCCTATACACAAAGATTCATGTCTTTAATATTTCACAATCATTTGCTGCTTTACAAAACACTCTAGAAAATAAAATTCAATTTTAAGCAAAATGTAAGAGAAACTAGTTCTGCAAGAGGAAACTGTTTGCTTCAAAGTAAGTACCAAACACACAGGGGTTGTTTGCAAGGGCATAATGTCCTTCCAGACAAAAAAAAAAGTCTGATACGTTGCAAAACATTTGGGAATTTGCATCTTCTGAAGGAATTATTTGTTAGTCTTTCTGTACAACACTTAGCACTGTTGTTGGTCCCATGACTGACTGGTGCAGTTTCGTGCTATTTTTAGTATTTCCGTAGTCCTTCATTTCTCAGTTCTCTTTAATTTTTTCACATTATGAACAAAAATATCCCCTGACTATTCATACGTCTGCCATAAACTTATTAACCAAGGCTGTTGGTGTTAGGCAAACAAATCTAATTTCAAAATGAGATGTAATTTGTTACCCTCCCTGATTTATACTCCTTTTGTTTCTTAAGTCTTCCTTGTCCTTAAGTCACAGAGTTGGGCAATGGCAATTACGCTGAAAAGGAGACTGTCTCTAACAGTTTTGGATCTCATGCAAAAGATCAGTTTTCATTTAATTTCCTCTTGTATTCAGTGGCATTAATTATTTATAACCAGGTAATTATTTTTAGTCATTCTACTGAACGAGACAGGAAGAGAGCAACAGGTAAAGAGAAGGTAAAACCACTTTTGAAGCTAACAGGAAATACACTGTTTTGAAAGCAAAATTCTGACTTGCATATAAAATATAGGTTTTGATCCTTGGACTTGACAGCAGGGTTTGTATTAATGTCAGCTGGACAGTACCATGCCAGAGGTCTTGTGATGCCACTACAAATGTGCAGAGGGATGAGAGAGCCAGTAGCAGCAATGGAAGTAGAAAAAATACTGGTAGCTCAGCATTATGTACACAATGATTCTGTTTTTAACTTCTAATGTGAGATTTTTTTTCAGTAATTTCTGGTGTTGTTCAGACAGAGATTTGACCGAGTTTGTCTCTTTAGACTATATTTTATTTTCCCTGGGTTTATTGTGTTTCCCATATAATCTTTCTTTCCTTAGCTGGGAGAGATAGGAAACAAAAATCAGGAGCAAACAGGAGAATCAGTTCTAGTTTGCACAGAGTGATGGATTCGGAGCTGATATTAATACAGGGAAAGCAAGAACACAATTTTTCCCTCGCAGACAGAGAACCTTTTGTGATTGGAAAAACCTATAGTGGGTAAGGAAAATATATGTATGTGCATATATCCATGTACACGCAGCTGACAAAGAAAAACAGGTCCCTTCACTCCTCACTTTGAGACATGGAGAATTTAAGTCTCCACCAGGTAAAGCATTTCTTGGAGGAGATGAACAAGCAGGTGCCCAGCAAGCCACTGGTGAAGGCTGAACAGGGCTGAGCTGAGGCAGGTGCCACACTGAATGGCATTATAAATCCATTATAAATCCAAAGCCACCACAGAAGTGAAACTGCTGGATGGAAGAAGTTGATTATGGGTTGGCTAAAGTTTGACTTGAGTCTGTGATGAGGCTGGAGGGGGAGAGGAAGAACAGTTTTAGAGATTTCCTGTTCAAGGAGGATTAACTCCAAGGATTTAGCTGTCAGGTACTGAATAATTAAGGCTGTAAGTTGTCCAGGATACAAATGGTTACATCAAAGCTGAAATGTGGTCAGTGTCTCCTAAAATAAATTCACACAGAGAAGGGGAAATTTAGACTTTTTAATTCAAACGTGTTGCACGAGTGCTAAAATTCCAGGGGCAAATCATATTAGTTTTACAAATGTCCTTTGTTTTCTGTTCATTTCTTCATTCTTTCCTTCAATCATTCCAGCAACAACTGCAGTGGGAAAAAACTACTCATGATCCTCCTTTAAGACAAAGCAAATAGAAAGGAATAGCACTAAAACATACTCGTTCTTTTTGACTGAATTTGCCTTTTTTTTTTTTCCTTTTTCCTTACTTTATTTTTGAATGGCGGCTTAGAAAAAATAAATTATATACTGAGGTAGTACTCATTACAAGTGCAAACTGTTAACAGTGTGAATCTGTTAAAATTTTGACTGCTCCTTTACATGCCTATGACTTAAGTTGAAACTCAGCATATTTAAAAACTTAGATGTAATTGTTGGGTCCTGAGGGAGCAAGGTTTAATAAGTACTCATGCTTCTTCCCATTTGGTTATTACTAGATTATTGCTTTCTTATTCCACTATCTTAACTTGTATGACTTGACTGTTCAAATAGAAACTCATTGACTTCAAAATGAGCCCTGTTCAGTTGGCTCTACAATGTCTGCCTTAGAGGATAATTTTTAATAATGTAAACCTCATGAAACCACAGACACTTACATAGGAAGAGAAAAGAATGAGGCAAGTATTTCCACTTTGTCTTCAAGAGAAAAAAGGATATGCAGGGACACTGTATTTTTTGTTTCTGTGTCCACAGTTCTTAACCAAAAGCTTTAACATTTCTGAAGTCCTTAATCAAAGTGATGACCTTCAAAGTCCCAGAATACGGCCATGGGCCGGTAAAACCATTAGGATATTCTTGCTTGATATGTTGTTGGACTGGGGATTGCTAGAGGGTTAATAACAAGGTGGAATTAAGCATTTGAACCAGAACCAGACATACAGATTCGAAACCTCCATTTCCCATGTGCAGTAAGGAAGCTGCAGGACAGATGGAAGAACTGTAAGCTCTTCAATGGCCTTAGAAAAATCTTTTGCTTTTGAGCTGGAAAGCTTGATGCTAGTGCTTCAAAAATAGATGACTTGAGCATGCTGATGAAAGAGGACACAGATGCTATGTTTGAATTGAGCTGCAAATCACAATATTTATTTACTGCTGCATGTGTGCACATTCACACTCAGATATAGTTTGCTGTCTGTTCTGTGAATTAAAGGCATGGCATGACACCTATAGTGAGGCATTCCCAAACTCTGCTTGGGTTGGTTGTTTGAGCTGAAAGGAGTCTTGATCCTATCAGTCCAGGCTCACCATCTGCCAGTCTGACTCCTTACACTGCTGCCACAAGGCTGGGTGAATAATTCCTCCCAATTTCACAGCCTGAACATACCTATTTTCTTTCCAAGGACTGGTCTGTTGCCATCCCAAGGCATTGGATACCCTTCATTTCAGAGCGTGACCAACGTTCAGCCAAACGCCTGACATGACACACTATGAACGGATTCCCCCACATTTAGGACCTCCCTTTTGACTGGACATGAATAAGAAACCAAAACATTTGCTGTCCTTTCCAGGAAGATCCCTACATGGCTCTCACACATAGCAGCAGTTGTGCTGGAAGCACTGAGTAACCTGCACTTGCTCTGAAATCAAGACAAGGTGGATGGTGTGCTTGCTCTCAGTTTTGGATCTTCAGAGGGGATTGAGCTTGCCAACAGTCTGAAGATGTGCTTCCAGGCATCTGCAGACCTGTCACCCTCCTGCTGCAGCTGGTTGGCAGTGGGAGGGTTGTTATTAATCCCTAAAGAGTGCCCTGACAGTGCCTCACTTGAGGCCAGCACTGTCCCCAATGTGAAATAAGGGAATGGCACTTTGCGAGACTCATTTCTCTGATCATAACATGGTGTTGGGCAATTAATGTCAAAGTTAATTAATGTAGCTAATTCATACACATTACAAGATAAATATTCAAAGAGTATCATCAGAACTGATGAGGCAAATGTAGTATTTGGTGGAGATTTGTACTGCAGAGCTGTGGACTGGTCTTTCCAGAAGTTTGGAAGAGTCATACACCTGAACCCACAGGAAATCGATGGGCAGAGATTGCTCAGGAGACTGGCCCTGTAAAAGTACCTGAGAACCTTCTGAAAGGGATAAAAGCAACACAT
Organism: Formicarius rufipectus; assembly: GCA_013399695.1. NCBI lineage: Eukaryota > Metazoa > Chordata > Aves > Passeriformes > Formicariidae > Formicarius > Formicarius rufipectus. The sequence continues at coordinate 2,365,352 of VXAU01001358.1, forward strand.
AGTAGAAATGGTAGGAAAAAGGAGGATGGCAAATGGATGGAAAACAAAGAGGGTTTTTTTTACCCTGAAGGGTACTAAAAGAAAGGAAAGGTCTCTCTGAAAATTGTTTTATTTTTCCTACCTACCAAGTAAACAAAAATTTTACACTCTGTGAATAAAAACAATCAAAAGTAATCAATATACTAGAACGTAATTCACCTGCCAGGTTTCAGGTGGTTCACTGTAGTACACACTTAATTTTTTTTCCTGGAGAAAACAGCCATATTTTATTTGTTTTGTCAATGTTACACAGTTATTTTTAATAATAAACAAAAGGCCATATCGCTGAAATACTTCCACACTTTTATTGGATGAAACATTTAGGAAAAAAACCTTCTTTTTCTTTTCCTAAACAAAGTGAGGAAAATCTACTGTTGACAGTAAATGAAGGCTTGTTGTGGAACCCTTCTGGAAAGCTGCTTTGACTGGGACATTTCCAGGAATCACACTCGCAGACAACTAGTGCACTGCTGAATCAAAATCCTGCAGTGCACTTTGTGACCAATTGCACTTAAAAATCCTTACAAAATGCTAATGTTTACATGGCTGAATTAATAGCCCTTGAAAAAGATTTATAAAATTGTTTTGTTAATGCAGTTGTTCAAGTATCTTCATCCAGCTACAAAGAGGAGATCCATTAGGCTCTAACTGGTTATATTCTCATAAAACCCAGAAATAACAGTGCCATGATGACAGGGGGATAATTTTCTAATTGGATGAGGGACAATTTTAATCAGACATCTGTTTCTAAAGTCTCACTTCCTAGATTTCTAAGTTATGTGACAATTGATTTTCATTGCAAAGCATCCCAACCTTTGAGGCTGGAAACAAGAATTTTCTATTCCTCTTTTATTCCTTCTCTCCCTGAAATGGACGGTTCAGAAGTAGACAAATAACACAGCTTATTTTAGTTTTCTTAATTCGGAGAAATGTAATCATTGAGTAATCCAACACATTGCTATTTGGAACCTGATTGCAGTTTTAGAGATTTTTACATTTAGGATAAGAACTTCACCATCTTTTCATAGGAACTTTTAGATTTATATAAACCTTTGCAACTTATTCAAAGTCTCTGTTCAATGTATATACAATTTATGCTTCTGAAAAGTTATGCAAAAGTTATGCATCCAACCAAAAATTGCTGTGTGATACTCTAAATTGGGACTGAACAACTCCAAAGGAAAAGAGAAATAATTCAGGAAGAAAAAGCAAAGAAAATTTTACTTTACCTGTATTTACATGACAGATGGTGAGCAGAATCTTGGGTAATCCGTTAGTCCTTGTGAGCAAAATCAATTAAGTTTAGAAAAGCTATTTATTGCCAGGGAGATTAAAAAGTACTTAGCAATTATAAAGAAATCTGCAAAGGTCCTAATTATAACGAGGCAATGAATTTAGTTTCTGAACAGAAGAGAGGTTCTAAATACAAGGGAAGTTTGTATCTTATCTGTTGTTTATTAAGAAAATAACAAGCCCTATCTTTTTGCTGAATTGGTGATGATCTTTGGAAAGGCCTCCTGGGCTTTTTATCACAATGCTGACACAATAACAACAGCCTTAATATCAGTTTATTAAAAACTAAATGCAGTATTATGTACTTAGTTAAGAACATTTAGCAATCTATAGGAAAATAATCTTAGATTTTTTATTATTATTCTCATATGCTTTCATCTTTTCCTGCAGCTGATTTCAGTTTTATTTAGCTATTCACTTCTGCAATTACAATCATACTTTTTTCTGTTTCTAAGAGCTGGGCATAAGAAGAATAATTTGATTTACACCTTACATTTCCACGAGATGTACATCTGCCTCCCAGACTAAATTCCACCTATTTGAGCCACATATATTTTGGTAAGTTTTTGTGGTAAGCAAATCTTTCTCCTGTTTAAAAAGTTCATTGTTTTATTTATGTGGATCTTTTAAATGAAAGCATTCAAGCAATTTATCAGGTGATCACCAGGGACCTTTGACTGCTGGAAAGCACATATTTAACCCCAGCCAAAAGGTGGTCATGTAATATTTCTGTCAGTCATATAGACATAAACTGGGGAAACACCTAAGATGAAGGAAAAGGCAGCAGGAACAAAACCCCAGAGTTTATGGGACATGTGAAGATACACAGTTTGTTGAAGAGCCTTAGGCAAGCTGTGAGGGGAGGTCTGAGTTTCTTCCCTGCTATGCCACTTTTGTTATTCCTGAATGTGACAGACATGGTAAAATGGAAATTTAAGCCTCTGTTAAAATAGAAATATAATTGGTGTGATGTGGTGACCTTTCAGGAAGATAGCTCCCACCAGCAGTGGTTGCTCAAACTGTACTAGGAAGTCTTTGTGGTTTTTCTCCATGTAAACCACTCTTGGATGACTGTTCTGAACAAAGTAACCCAATTTTTACTTTCATTTACAAGAGACCATCCTTATAAATGCATTTCATTGAGACAGGGGTGAGGTATAGATATATCCTCAACACCTCTGGTTTTGAATATTCTCTTCAGCGTATTTATAAAAGAAACATCCACATTTTGAAGCGTGACATGTAATATTGAGAGACAGAACTAGAATAGTTGTGACAAAGACTGAAAATGTTATGTTCTAGTTTACTCTTTTCAGTGGTGTACTCCCGTGCTCTTCAACAGAACACCTAAGCAGCTGTAGTCTTCCCCAAAAGACAAGTAGTCTCAAAGTCTTTTGAATTCTTCTGTAAGTTTTAAGGATTTTTCTTCCTTCCATGAGAACTTTTAAAGATTTGGCAAAGATTGTATTTTGTTGAAGAGTTTGTATTTTTAATATATTGCTTCTTTTCCATTTTGAGATATTATTTGGTTAATTAAATGCTCAGAGGCTTCTGTTATGTTCATGCAACCAGCACAAGAACAACTTTCCCTTAGTAACAGCTGCCTTGTGAGAGCCCATCTTGATCAAAATGCATCAAAACAAAATCTGTGAATGTTTTCCTCAAGCCATTCAATACGTAAGCAAGTTCTTGTGTAAATGATTTTGGCATTCATAGATGATCATCTTTTGCTTCTTCAGTCCTTCCATTTCTCTTTACAAATTCTGGGGTGCTCTCAAATGCTTGTGAGAGACAGAAAGGGATAGAAGATCCCCAGCAATGAAGGTTAAGGTTTGTGAAGTCTGTAGGCTTTGATTTCCCAGCCCACGTACAGACCTGTAAGTCAGTAGTGCTCAGTCTTAGAGGTGCTCAGTAGTCACACTTCCTATGAGTGAAGTAGGTGAACATTCAAGATGCCTGAAAAGCAAACTACTTTAATTAAATATTTTAACCATGGATTTGGGGGCCCAATGTTAATCATAAGCATAAACACAAAAGACACTAATAAAAGAATGCTCCACTGCCTGCTGTTACCTAAACCCCCCATCAAAATCAGTCCTGTGGATGCAAAATTAGAAGTGTTATTTTTAAAACTTTCTAAAAAGGTTCAGGTCAATGTTGTAGTCCAGAATGAATGAAAGTCCAACATTTTCCTTGTTCTTCACAGTATTCTTATTGTTACTTTCATTGAATATTTCTGAGGTCCTTCCTTTTAACATACTACCTTATCCTGCTTAGTACATGTATAATTCCACAACTTTGTAGAGACCTAGAGATGAGTTAAATTTGAGATGAAAGAAAAGGAGATTAGTAGTGGAAATGAAAAAGCTTTCTCCTTTTGTGACTTGAAAAAAAAAGTTACTCAAATACTACAAATTCATTGCCAGTGCTTTTCTGAGGAGTATTTATGATCACAGATGTTTGTACGCCAAGACATTTTTGTAAAAAACCCTATGTGTTTAAGGGATAGTTTTATGCAAGTAAGGAACATATCCTTAATGACTCATCTCCAGGTTTTATTTTTAGAGCAGTGCCACAATATTTTAGTATAATTTATTAACAAATTTAATAGGCTGTTAGCTCTCAAGTTGTAAATGAAGCATGTAGGAGGAGAGGGATTACTACTGTGCAGCTCCTGCAACAGAGAATAATTATAGTCCTTCTAGAATAAGAAGGGTGTGGAAAAACACTGTGTAATAAGTTTTGTATAGTTTTTCCTTTCAGTGACAGACTGATTCAGTTTTAAAAATTGCATATTTTTAAGCTCCTGCTGGATGTTTGTAAGCAACCATGTGACTGGTCTACAGAGAGAAGGGATGGTTATACTCTCAGAGGGCTCCTCTGTTATTCCTCATGGCTCTGAGGGTTTGCAATAGAATCATTTCTGCATTGTCTAAGAGAGCAGCCTCAAGGGGATGTATTTTCAAAAGGACACTGAAAAAAAATTGGAATTAGTTATTTTTCTGGCTCCAGTCCTGTAAATTTGGTGAGTTTTTTTTGTTTGGTTGGTTTTTTGTTTGTTTGGGTTTCTTGTTTGTTTGGTTGGTTGATTTGGTTTGGGGTTTTGTGTTTTGTGTTTACAAAAATGTAAACATTTGTAACATGTTTACAAAAATGTTTACAAATTTTGTAAATTTGGGGTTTTTTAGTATTGTATCTACTATTCCTCGCTGAAACTGGGACTTTTTTGGGTTTGTTTTTAAAGACTGTGTCTATCCCAGGGAGCTGGAAGACAAGCTGACCAAAGACAGGAGCAAAAAAGTGGAACTGGGGAAATTAGATGGCTTGACAGAAAAGGCTCAGGAAAGGAAATATGTCTTCCCCTGGCTCCCACATGAATGTCTTATTCATACTGGATCAGTGCTGCCTGTGCACCTCATCCCTGTCCTTAGAAGCTGATAGGGATCTATCAGCCTTCAATTCTCTTGAATGCTGAGGAATACTTCATCTCACTTTACAACTTCCATCTGCTTTGCAAAGAAAAAAATGACTTTATATCCAAAACACTTCAATTTGGATTCTGGATGCACTAAATTGACATAAAATTGACTAAAATTGACATATATTTTGGCTTGGAACCCTTTCTTTTCTTTTTTTTTTCAACTTTAATTTAGTAGAGGGTGAATAATGTCTTGTGTTTTGACAAATCCCATAAGGATTTTGAAATTTTCTTGCAACTATAGTTATAACATCAAAATTAATTTTGTTCCAGTGAGAAAAAAAAAAATCCAATCCTTTTAATTTGTCCTTTATAATTACTTATGACAGTGCCTCAAAGGAGCCAAGCTTGCTGGCTTTTGACCAGAGACAGGTCATAACCTCACTTCAAAGGGCAGATCTCTGAGGGGGCTGAACATCAGTCTTCTTCAGAAGACATCTTTTAACCTGTGAATATCTATTGCTGGCTAGTTGAAAACAAACTACTAAACTGCCTTAAAGTGGTTAACCTCAGCATGTCAAAATAGACAAGCGATTCCTCTGAAACCTGGTTTCCATATGTGGTCTGTGTGAACCGTAGGATAATGTTTTCTCAGTAGCTGAAACTTTCCTGAACTGCACCAAGCAAGTAAAGAAAAAGCTTGTACAGAACAGTATTATTTATTTTTAAAGTTTAGCAGAGTTGATAGACATTCTGCCAAACAAACCCCCTCTATGTGGAGCACAGGAGTGCTTTGGAACTTCAGGCTGGTCTCTTATTCCAACCGGGGGGACAGGAAGATTATGAGGCAAGCTGGTGCTTCTTTTCTCTTTGGCTATGAACCGGAGTACCCACAAACTGGCAGAGACAACGGAGGCTGCTGATCTGTGCAACTGTCCTTCTACCTATTTGCTCATCACAGAGGAGGCTGAAAATCTGACACTTCCTAGTCAGTAATTGGTTATTCTGTTATTACAGCTTAATTAGCAGATTTGTCCCAATTATTTAATATTTGTACTGTGATTAGAAAACATAACTAACTAGAGCTGTTAGTTGTTGGTGTATGACATGGACTCAGCCATTCATTTTTGTTATCATTACACAGCAACTTGAAGGAAGTACTGACCAAAAGAAGAAAGGAAACACGGCAGTGGCTGGTAATTTTGCACTGACAAAGGAAAGTCTCATCAAATAATCCATAGTTTCAATGTCGGTAATATTTTACCAGCAGCAACTCTTTAATTGGAAGGAAGACTGGAAAGATTGTAAAACTTCTTGAATGAAATGCTGAGCAACCAGGCAGCTGGAGACCTTATTTTGCCCTTTCAATGCCTAAAAAGGGGCTTATAAGGAAGGTAGGAACAAACTATTTAGTAGGGCCAGTTGTAATAGGACAATTGGTAGTGGTTTTAACCTAAAAGGTCAGTTCAGATTAGATATAAGGAATAAGTTCTTCACAATGAGGATGGTAAAACACTGGCACAAGTCACCCAGAGAGGTGATGGATGCCCCATCCTGGGGAACATTCAAGGTCAGGTTGGATGGAGCTCTGAACAACCTGATCTAGTTGAAGATGTCCCTGACCACTGCAGGGCAGTGGGAGAAGATGCCCTTTAAAGGTCCTTCCCAACTCAAACCATTCTGTGATTGCTAAGACCTCACCATGTATATCTGAAACTCTGTACCACTTTGTACTCTTAAATCCTGAATTCCTGACACACTCATCATTTCCACTGAAGTAATAAGAAATCAAAAGAGAGATAGTTTACACTGTCAGAAGACAGATAGAGCAGGATTGTACTGGCTGATAATAATCACACAGCAATGGAAAACCTAAGGGGGGGAAAAAAAGGTAAGTAAAAAAGGTAGGATTTTTCCTTCTATTGGTTACTGTAGAAAAATACCAACACATAATGATTATGGCTAACGAGCAGAGAGGAAGGAAGCCTTAAAATTTTCAGCAAGTAGTAGTATCTTGGGTAAGGCATTGAACTGGAGGGGACCTGGGCATTGTTCCTGATCTTAACCTCCGAGGCTGTTTCTCTTGGAGCAACCACACCAACGCCCCTACGAATGCTTCCTTCCCTACGGGATAAATCCTAGCTCAGCAGCGGGGGTCTCTTCCAGCCAGGTTCTAACCTTTAAGAGTCTCCCCGACAGCACACGAGCCCCGCTGTAAACGAGTCGTCAAACACTACTGGGAGCAGAGGGACGGTGTGGAGCGAACCGCTGTGGCAGCCACCTGTGATGCCACCGGCGCGCCCCATCCCTGTGCTCAGATTTTGCTGTGCATTTAACCTTCCCAGCCCGGCCCCACTAAACGCCGGGTTTCCCCTCTCGCTGCAATTACTACTAATCCCCCTTCCCTCCCATCTCAGTCCCGGTAAAACCCAGACGCGTTAAAGCCCTGTCTCGGTAAAGCCCTGCTCCGGTAAAGCTCAGCCCCGGTAAAGCCCTGCCCCGGTAAAGCNAGGGACCCTTCGCGGGGAGGCCGGGCCGGCGGGAGCCCCGCCCGCACCGCCGGGAGAGAGCCCGAGGTGCCCGGCGGGCAGCAGCGGCGGAGGCGCGGGCAGCGGTAAGCGCCAGCAGCGCCCGGCTCCTTCTTCGCGGGGCTCGGCAGAGCGGCACGACCCCGGGTGGGAGAAGGGTGAGGGAACGGGGCTCCGCTGCCGAGACGCGTTCGCTCGGTGGGTTTGCTCTTGCGGTGCTTGTTCTGTGGGCTGCGGTGCGCAGCGGCAGCTGCCTGATGGTTTGCGCTGAGAGTTTCGGGGGCGCCGCGTTGTAGATGTCCTTGTGCGGCGTAGCGGGCTCGGTTGTGTGTGAATAAGCAGTTTCGGGGGCAGGCACGTAGTGGGTTATTTTCACTCTTTTCGAATGGGTGGGAGCTGCGAGGGAAGGTGACATTAGTCTCTGTGACTGCATGGAAAGCATCGTATCTCTGGTAGAAGGCAGGATTTCAATTTTTCTCTTTTGAGGGTTGTCACGACCAGTTTGCAGAGATGTGTATCTGGTAATATGCAGCCAAAGGCACGACAGTGCTCTGTAGCATTATGAACTGGGAGCCTGTGGCTGGCGTGGTGTATTTCTAGTAGAACACTGCATGTTAGACAGCATCCTCTCTGAAACATGAAGTGCAAGCACTGGAAAAGCCTGTTGTAGTACTGTGGTAGGCAGTACCTTTAATCTAGGCAGTGTACGAGAGATAGCTTTCATGTATTTCTCTCAGTAGGAGGGGCCAGATGACTGTTTCAGGAAAATATTTTAAAGCATAGATTGAATAAATGGGTTGTAACAGAGATAAAACAACTGTGGATAAGTAATCAAGGATTGAACTGATTTACAGGGGGGAAATTAAGAAGGAAAGTGAACTATGCTATGAATAAATGGCCTTGCTTGTGCAGCAGAACTACAAAATATACACTGTATCAGACTCAACTGCAGAAAGCAGTCAGGCATTCAAGGGCTGTGGAGGGAGTCGTTTATATGGAGAGGCTGCTGTGGAAAAAGCCGCTAATTAAAGCAAGTAGGATCAGTTCCTCTTTATCCTATTGACAATTTAATGTTTAAAAATGACCCTTAGACTGCCTCGGGAGGTAAATCAGCAATGGGAATGTGCTTCTGATGAATGAGGGTGTCATTTTACAGCTGGTCTTTTCTTTTGTAGAGGTGGGAGAGGGGAAGGTGTGCAAATTAGTAGATTAAGGAAGGCAGTTTGAAAGAAACATTATTTTAAAAGCTGTCATTTTCTCCTAGTGCTTTGCAGCACTACCTCTTGAAGGTAGATGCTACTGCTCAAATCTGTATTAAGATGTGACTTAATGTTTCCAGAGTGATTTTAACCAGATAAACTGCAGGAATAGTTAACAGTATAGTAACAGTGACACTACCTGTATCTGAAGATATTCTGGTGACTTAAAAACTCTGTTAAAGACCTAAATCTGCAAGAAGTTGGCTATTACCTACTATGCTGTTGTCCCAGAGTGACCTATTACCCTTCAGTTTATGTGTCAGCCTTACTGGAAGTCATGATCATAAAGTAAGCTTGGATGAAGATGCAGTGAAATTATTATGCTACATTTCTTACCAGCTATTCTGAATGTGGTGACCATGCTAATCAACTGTGTGAACACCAGCTATTCCTTTAAAAAAATATTTGTTACTTCTGGGGATTTGAAAACTGCAGAAGCACCTTTAATCCTATTAGAACTGATGGAATTTGCTCTAGCCTTGTAAACTGATGTTCTCTAGACTGATGCCAGGTATGGAATAATGTGAACTTTAGTCTTTCTGCCAGAGAGATAAAAGAAAGAGGGAAGGCAATTACAAGTGCAACAATGGTAAAGATGCAGCTATGGGATTCTACCCAGGACCTGCAGTTACAGCAGCATGATGCAGAATAAAATAAAACTCAAGCCTATCATTGACAGAGCCTTTTATTTCTGCTAAGAAAACTGATGTGCCAATATAATGTTGAAATATCTGCAATAATGTGCATATATTAAAGTCATTTTGTGTAATGACACTACCTTTAAAAGTTTGAAAACACTGGGCAGTCTTTCCTCTCCTGGCAACAGGAGGCAATATTCCTAAGTGCTTGTGCTGTTGTATCTGCTCTGGTGCTGCCTTCCATTGGAGGCCTTGCCAGGGCTGAGTTTTGCCTTAACAGATAAGCTGAATCAGCACAGATTACATTTCTTCACAGCCTGCAGCTCCCCATGGCAAGAGTTCAGCTAAGCTGAATCCCTCAGTGGCCATGCAGCAGACCTCAGTTGCATCAACAAAACCCAACTAGCACATGCTCCTGTCTAGCTCCTTGGATTAGAAGTAGATCAGAGGCTGTGGCTGTGCTGTAAATTGGATTAATCAATTGTCAGGTAAATAGAGGCAATAAATGTACACGTAAATTCTAGTGTATGTATTTGCAAATTATTTATTCTCCTAAGAGTTAGTGGATCTGTGTAAAAACTTTCCCTGAATTGTTCCATTACAGCCTTGTTTGTGTAAAATATGAACTGATATGTGTGGCTGCATTAACTAAATAACTGGATAAATTAATAACCAACAAATGATTTTTTTTTTGTGGATAGTTACTGAGGTTTTGCATACAAAGCTCCTCTGTGTCATGGAGCACAACTAAAGACAATGTATCTACAACAGCTCTTCCTTGAGTGATAGGGTGCGATTTTAAGACTGTGGTACAGAAGATATTAAACTTAAAATCAATAGAAATTAGAGTGAACCAAAACCTAGCTTGTTATTGCCTGAATTATTCCGAGGAAACCACTAGACAGCACAGTTACTGTGGGGTAAACACAAATGACTCATCTGGAGGCATGTGCTGGCCACAGTAAATATGCAAAGTAGGAAGAATGAAAATCTGTTAAGTTTCTAATTTAACATCTGCAACAAGAAAGCTTCGTAGTTGACTCTCTTGTCTGACTGAAAACTGAGTTATTCTTCAGAAGGGACAGGAGTGAGCCCAAGGTGTAATTTTGGACATACTTGGTAGTCTGCTGTAAATAAAGCTTCTCAAACTTTGGGTTTGAGATACCAGAACTTAGAATGTTGAGATTAGAGTTGTTCTCAATAGATGATCAGAATATGGTAGCTATTGCAATAAGGAGTGTTGGGTGTAGGAAATACTGACCCATGTCTTGCTCCTGGCTGATGGAGGAGATGGATTGTGCAGAACACTTAGCCACCTCTTTGGGCAAGAACATGATGTTTCTCTGCTTGAGACTGGGTCATCCTTGCCACCGATGATGATACATGTAATGCATAGATAAAGCACTCTTTGTGACCTTTGGTATGCTGTAGCATTCCCTAAAAAGAACCATATGTGCTGGCACACTTGCCAGTTTTCCTTTGAAGAGCTCTCTGGAGCACTGAGTAAAGGTCCAACTTACTCTTTATTATGGTGATGAATTCTCTGTGCTCTCTCATCATTCTTTCTGCATCAGAAAGCAGGTTTTATCCAATGTGCTGGGAGGCTGGGCAAAAGGTTTGCTAACTAAAGTTGCCTTGGCAGTCACCGTTTGGGGGCATAATATAAAGGGCAAGACATAATATAATGCCACAAGTGGGCAATGGTTTAAATGCTGAAAGCAGAAATACTGATCTTTCTGAAAGCAGCAGTGACCACTGGAGCTTTTCTCCTAAGGAAAGCACAAAAGGAGCTTTATGATTCTTAGAGTAAGGATCATCTCTAACATCCAGGTAAACTTTCAAAGTAATTCATCAGTCCATTCCATCCATAAAGTGTGGAGACCTCAACTGAAATTCTTGCACCAGGACATATTTTTTCACTTAACCAGGACGGTAACATACTATGGTTGCAGGGACCTGTGAAGGTTGTGTGGTCCAACCCTCTGCTCAAAGCATCCACAGCAGGTTGCCCAGGACTTTGTGCAGCTGAGTTTTGTAGTATGTCCAGTCTCCAGGGTTGGAGACTCCAGTGCCTCTCTGGGTCACCTGTACCTGTAGACCAACATCTCATGGTGAGAGTTTTCTTCTGTTTGAATGGAATTCCTTGTATTTTGAGTTGTGCCTGTTTCACCTTGTTCTTTCAGTGAGCCCCTGAGAAGAGCCTGACTTCATCTTCTTTACTGTTCCTTCTTTGTCACATGGGTACTTGTCTTGCTTCTTGTCTGTGGCCAACTTGTCCACTGAGGGTCCCAGGTCTTCTTCTGCAAAGCTGTTTTGCCAGGCAGTTGGCCTCCAACCTCTGCTGGCACAAAAGGAGAGGGAGGACTAAACAGAAAGAGCAGAAGAAGAGAAAATGACAAGAGGAAAAGAGTGGAAGATGTGGTGGGGGCTGGGTGGGAGTGTGCAGAGGAATGCAGGCACCTGGAGGTATTAGACTGGTTGCACCAGTCTGGTTTACCTCAGCCTCACTGCAGTGCTACTGTGGGAAGACCACATGTCAATCCACAAGTGCTCCTGTGCCTGGTATTTGAAGCAGGATTTAATACATCCTGTCGTTATAAACAATTACATGAATATAAATCAAAATGGAATGTGAGTTTTTTTCTCTGAGGTTGGTAGATACACCTCCTGGGCAGCCAGGACGTTTTCAACAGTCTTTGCAATGGCAGGAGGTCTGGTAGTTTTTGTGTGATTTCGTAAAAGGTCTGACTGGGCAGCCCACTTTGCCTTACTAAGCACTGTCTATTAAGACAGGCTTTTCCAGGAAGGGCCTTTAAGAAAAGCATCACAGTGTCTTAAAGGAAAAATCATAGTTTTATGACAGGACAGTAGTACAATATGTTAGTTGTGGAAGACATGGGGGAATCTGTGGTGAAAGAAGCTGCCTGTGGTCACTTAGTCCCTGGCGTTCTTATTGTACTCCATTGGTAGTCCTCTAGAATAGATGGTGCAGGAATACATTTAGGAGTCCTTTATGATGGTCCTAAAATGGAGATTGTGCAATAAGATTAATTGTATTGTTTCCTAACATGTGTATGCATGTACATTTGAGAATATAACTTTTTGGTGTTAGGAAATCATACAGGTGTATTGGGAATCTTTCATAGCTGAGAAGTAGTTGTAGCTGGGTCCTTGTTAGTCCATATCCACATCCACTGTAAATAGGTCACTCAAAGTCAATGGAACAGTACCTGTCTGCCCTTTGTACTTTTTTATTTTTTCTTCCAGAAGATTGACAATCACACAAGGAACATGAAGTACAGTTTTCCTTTTCAAAGACTCCAGAACTGTGATCCATGCTAAGCTCTTAAAACAATGGCTTATAGTGTATTCTGCAACTTCAGATTACAGAGGTACAGGTGGAATACTCTCTGTACACAAGCACACACTGAAAAACTAACATCAGCTTTTCACATGGTAAGATTTTAAGAGGTAGAGCTAAGTGGAGCTGAAAGCAATGCACCCACTTTTCCATATTGATAATGCTCCTTTGCTTAGCTTTAGGTTTTATACCTATGTAGATTAACAGTGTAACTGCAATCAGGAGAGTTGCTAATCAAGATGTATGTTATCTCTCAAACAACTCCCCTTGCTTTAGTTTCGGAGTAAATAGGTAAAGGTTTGTCATGTAATCAGACACTTGAAGTCACACGAGGAGTTTGGATAGTTAACCTGCACTTTTTGTGTGTACAGGCTATCACTATGGAGGAAAACACTGAAATATTGACAGTATTATATACAAAAGAATAGAAATTGTGCATGCCCAAGGTCTGAATACAAAATAGCATTGTAGCATTCTATTTATAGTGGTAGATTCAAGGGGATCTCCTGTTCATTGCTGTTTCTGTCAGCATTTGAGCAGGGCCTGTGCATCATGAAGGTAATTAATCTCAGTGATCAGCTAAGAAAAACCCCTCAGTTTTAGATGTCTTTTCACTCTTTATCTTGATTCCTCTTTGTTATCCAACATAGACTATCTTGTGTCTATCCCTGCAGCCACATAAATGGCATGAGTGCATACAGAGAGTCCTTATTCTGCAGGAATTGATCACCTTCTCAGAGGTGGTTGGCTGTGTAGTGCCAAAAAAGCTTGTTGCTTCCCTCTCCTGACCTGCAGGCTCTGGTCCATCCAACAGGTTGAGACAGCAGCAGAGTTCAATGTATTAAGACCAGATCTACCTATTTGAAGATATTTGGCATTGTGTTGAACTGATTCTGAGGAGTGATACACTGTTATGCCAAAATGACAACACAATCACAGTGTCAACATTGTAATATAAGGTGGAGTTGCAATGCACACTGCTTCCCTGTACCAGTCTCTGCATGCTCCACTGTCATAAAGGGAGAGGATTTGTTCTAGTTAGACAGGTCCAAGACAATGGATTGAATGAAAATATAACCTGGAAATGTTCAGATAACCTGCACAGTGTGTCATTCTCTGCATTTTTTCCCAAGCAGTTTGCACTGTGGTGCTTAATTTGCAAGAGTGCCTGTTGTATTTTTTCCCGTGTTAAATTGTGACTGTAATTTTATCCAATACTTCTCAAGGACAAATCTTTTACTTCACAGAAATCAAGTCCTGACACTTCCTGGGACTCAAAGGAGAGCCCTGAATAATGTTGGTCACTACTTGGAGATTCAGAGTCAGGATGTGTAGGGCACTTGTGTATGACCTTTCACATCTGAGATGTGTCTGCATCGAGGAGGAGGCACAGCTCCTTTGAAACTTCTCCCAGGATCAAGGCTTCTTCTGGCTCCACTGGGAGTTTCAGGTTTAAATAGCAGTTAAACCAGATGTGTGCAATCCTGTGTGACATGCCAGCTGTGCCATGCAGGGACAGGGTAGCTTGTAGTGTGCCATCCTTGATGGTGGGGATTTACACCAGGATGTAAGCCTGAAAGTGGTTAATGTAGTGTAAAGTGTCACCACTGATGATTTTTAGGCGTTCTGATTGAAGTAAATTAATTTTCAGTTTCCCACAGTAAAAAATGGGAGGTGGGGAGCAGCCTACATAAGGTGTGTGCTACAAACCACATACACACAATATATACTAACCTTTGAAATACTCATAAAGAGTTTCTGTGGAGAGCAGGGGCAGCTTTGAAACAGCAGAATCCAAAATGTGCATTCCTTTTTCTGTGCCATGGTTGGTGCTGGAACCAGTGATGTCTGGTGAAATCTCATAATGAAACAGTTGTTGGAGCAGTTGAACACAGCTCAGCAAAGCCGCTCTTGAACTAACGTGGAATGTCTGTCTGCCAGTAAACAGATAATTACACTCTGTTGTTAATTGAGCTTTCATGAAAGCTGAAACATGTTTCTGTAAAATCCACCATGAAAATGTGTTCTGCTTGTGGATCCTACATATGGGGGTAGAGGTATTGGGGTGGGGAGTGGTACCCGTCAGGTATGGAGGTAATACTCTGTATGCAGTGTGGGGTCAAACATATGCTGAGATTTAGCTCATTTGGCTGGAACATGATGTCAGGGTCATGGATTTGGTCCCTGTATGGGCCATTCACTTAACATTTGCACTTGATGATCCTTGTGGGTCCCTTCCAACTCAAAATATTCTGTGATGCTTTCTGTGAGATGTGACTTCTGCGTGGCTTTCACAGAGAACTGTATTGCTTAAGCAGAGAACCTGTTGCATGGCTTTTGGAGGTCCTTTTGATTTGGATGACCAGGATACCTGGAAGGCACTGCAGCTATAGATAACACTTGAGGAATCTCACTGTATTCCCTGAATAGTTAAAAAAAAAAAAAAAATCTCTGAATGAATTTTCTTACTGTCCCACTAATTCCCTCTGGTCCTGTAAACCTTTGAACAGTGGCCAAAGTCACTTTTTTTGAAGGTTTATTCTTTTTTCTTTTTTTCTTTTACCTTAATTGCTGAACATAAATCTTGGCCACTCTTTCAACTTCCAATTTCTCAGATCTGTAGCATTCCTATTCCTGAACTAGTATTTAAATTTAGCTTAGTCTCTTTCCACAAGATCAACCTGGAACAGATAAATTGATAAAGACATTGGCAATTCAGAGATGCAAGTTATGCCATGTTTTTTTGTAAAATGTTGGAATATCATAAAATAGGAGCATGCTGTCAAATACATAAGATGTACACATATAGAATGTGATAGTCTGGAAAGTCTGCAAAGAAATTCTAAAGAGTCTTCTCCTCTGAAAAATCAATAACCTCCAGACACATTGTGGTCTGTAATCCATTACACTGAAAGCTCTGGAGAGCAATAGGAGCCACATGGAACAGAGACATAGGTGTTTAAATTGAATGCCTTATAAAATAAGATGAATAAACATCTTGCAATAACACACCCACTTCTGTAAATTTACAGGTTGCACCAGCTGGCAGTTTGAAAATAAGAAAACTAGAAGCTGGAAGAGTTGCTATTACCAGGAAGATCTGAACCGATGGACTGTATGGATATAGATATGTTTGAAGGCATCTGCTCTTCCCATGACAAGGTAAGGCAGGCACAAAAGGATTTCTCTGCTGGCTTTTTTCCTCTTCAGTGCAGTGCAGCTCTTTTGTGGCGCTGCCCAAGATGGTGATGGAGGTGTTCTCCAAAGTTTGTTCAGTCTGGTGGCTCACTGCTAATAACTGTGGCCACTTATTCATAACAATGTATAAATGGATGATATGCACACCCACAAAGGCCTCAGCTTTCAAAAGCAAGTGATAAATGTGGATCCTTGGGGCCTGTAAAATTCAGAATTTTGTTCTGTGAAGTATCTGTTCAGATAGCTCTACAGATTGTCTGGTTTTTGTTTGTGCCAATAGAAGACTTTCCAACTCACTGAAGGCTTTTTTATATGCTTATTAATTGCTGTGGATTGAGGTAGAGTTGAAACCTGGGCTTCTTAGTGTAACAGCTAATCATGACAGTAAGTCTCTAAACTGGATGCCAGAAAATGTCTCTTACTGGAGAAGCAAGTTATTCCATTTTCTTGGTACAGTTTCAGTGTTCTTTCAGTGTTGTTACATGGTTTGTTTACAAAATCTGCTGTTTTTTCTTTTTCTGTCAATAAAAATAATTACATACTGGTCTAAGCAGAGGATGGTGGAGAGCTCGATACATTTTCTGGGCATCTTTTGCCTGGATAGATTGTCACTTATTCTGAATGTTTCTTTTACTGAGTTGTTTTCAGGGAAGGTACAAAATGCAGATTTTCAAAAAGTTACTTGAAACTGTAGAAGCACTTAAGAAACACATGAGCTGAACTTGTTTTACAGTAAAAGTTCTTATTTTCAAGACGATGTAGATCTGCATGGCTGGGGAATGGCTGTGTAGGGGTTCTCTGTATTTTAACGATTCTGATCATCACAAATTTGCTACAGAGCAAACGCAAAATCATCCCAGCTCTATGTTACTCAGAAGCTCAAATCGGGCAGCTGTGCAGTTGCAAGAAGAGGTTGTTACAACTGGACTTAACTGGTGTCTGCTTTAACCTGTAGAGGGGTTAAAGAGAGGACTTTCAGCTAAAGTCAGTGTGCACTTCATTTCTGCATTTCCCCCAGCCAGTGAAAATGATGAGGGAACAATCCTGTGCAGTGCACTGCCACTGCTCCTATTCTGAGTGGAAATGCTGACCACCAGTGTTACCAGTCTGCCATTTTCACAAGCATGAAACAACCACTCTTATTCTTCTTTTGGGAAGGACTAAATCGAAGAGATCCAAAGGTGAGGAATGTAACAGACTGTGGCACTGCATCCTGTAGAAATGGGGGGGGCTCCCTTGCATGCTGAAATACCAGGAATGAAATGTGTGAAGTATTCAGGAAATGCAAAGAGAAGCAATAGCAGATACAATCTACAAGGAAAAACACATTCAAACTCTTGAGTATTTGGAACATTCCAGTAATTCTCCATAACTGGTGTTATGAAGGAATGTACATAGACCATAAAAACCCGTAAGATCTCGTCTAGATAGCAGACACTTCTCTAGAGTTTTATTTCCCGTACCAGATGCTTGTGCAATCCCTGCTGTCCACCCAGGAGTGCTCCAGTGGAATCCGGATTGATTTGAGTTATGACCAGCTCCCAGAAGTACAAATACCTGCCTGGTCTGTGCTTTCTTGTTTCAACACCTTCCACGAGGTGTTCACCGTAGGGGGGGGAGGGGAATGTGGAATCACAATGCCCTTTCCTGTTGCCACCTTGCCTGCTTTAATCACCTCCTTCTCTGAGTCTGAGCTTCAGAGTTTGTGCTTCTGGGCACAGCAGGGAGCCCAGCCTTGGCCAGGGCCTCTGGCTGTTGCGTGGCAAGTAATCCTTCCAAATAGGATTTGCATTCTTGCAGCAGCCATTCTGGGCATAGGGGATAAATACATGGAGGCAAATTCTGCTTACACAGACATAGCTCAAGCCCAGCCAGTCAGAACACAAGCTGATGGCAGACAGAGTTGCACACAAATTGAGTACTTTCTGAAAAGAACTGGTGCGAGTGGCTAAGAAAAATGTACAGGGTCAGAGTGTTCTGCAGTGTCTTAGTTAACTGGATTTATAGGCACTGCTTCACAGCAGAAATGCTGTTAGAGCCCCAGAGTTGCTTTGTTAGGTTTCACTTGCCCAAGGCTGTTGTTCCTGTAGAGTTGCTGTGTGGAAATGCGAGCCTGCAACCCAGCTACGTCTGTGTATGCTCATGGTCTTTGCTTCAAACTTCATTGCCCGTTCAGTGCTGTGCACTCGCTGCTTTAAAGCACCTGAGATGGTCTGGTACAGTGACTCTTGTATTTGGGATGGCAGCAGGAGAGAAAAAATAATTGGGGGTAACAGTGGCTTAAATCAGTGCCAGACTCTGAAGCCCTGAGCATTTCTGTTGAGGTTTATTTGTGGGCATGATTCTTGATCGCTTTCTGGGTGTGTTTATCCCTTTTTTTTGGCTGAGAAATGATTGAAACACCAAACAGAGCTTAGAAAGTCAAGGAAGAAACTGCCTTCTGGTTTATGCCTTACACAGATATTCTGGTATTAACAGAAGCTGTGTGAGTTTCAGTTAAGGTTTTTCAGCCATCTGAGTTTTAAATGAAAGCCTGAGGAAGAAGAACCTGGAAACCTCTGGGAAGTCATAGATTAGAGAAGTTAAAACTGACTACAGTTTTTCTTCAACTCATCCAAATGTTTTGTAGCTCTTGTTTTTTGGTGTGTGTGTTTTGTTGTTTTTGTTGTTTTTTTTTTTTTTTCTCTGCATAACATAGGGATGTGTTTTTTTTCTCTATATTGAAGCTTGTAGCTTGTAATTGAAACATTTATTTTCAAACTTCAGGATAGCTGAAGTTCATTTGAGTTCATTTTTCTAGTTCTCAGTTCAGTGAAAGATTTCCATATAGTTAAATACAATAAATTTATTTTGCTTATAACTTAGTCTTTCCTTTCTCCTTTCTCATGCACTGAATTTTATGTTCCTATTATTCACTTTCCTAGTACTGCTAAGGGACCCCAGGCCTTGATGAGGCCTCAGTTGTGTCATGTACCTTGCTGGGTCCCACATTAATGCAAATGCATCTTTGTGGAAAGAACAGATGATCAAAGAGGCCAGAATGATGAGATGGGCATGACCCAGGAGCACAGGGACAGCGAGACATTTATCATCAGCATGGTAAGCTATGGCTTCAAGAACCTGCAGGCTGCCATTTACATACCCAACTCGATAGCCTTTAGCTGATTGTGTTTTAAGGTGGTGGAGAATCAAAGCATTTCATCCATGCAAGTGGGGAAGGATCTGAAGAATTGCCCATCATGTCACTATAATACTCCCTCCGTGCTGTTTGGAGTTGAATAAGAGCGGTTTGATTTAAATCCCCTTGGAAATGGGAGCAGCTTCTTGGCAGTGGGGGGAAACCTTTTCCTTTTTGGATGAGAATGTGACATACAGCTTGCCTGTCCTGCTGTGTAATTTGTCCTGACATTTGCTGGCACAGTAAGTTCTTACTAACTGCACTGACACTTGCCCCGTGTGACATAATTCGGAAGACTTTTTTATAATACTTCCACTTGAACTGAGAGCAGCCAAACTGTCTTTTCTAATTCCAGCCCTCTTGATCCCTTGTCCTCGATGAGAAGTTCTGCCTTGCAGTGTTTCCCAGTGCTGCCTGAATTAAAAAGATGAGATAGCAGCTTAGCAATCCAAGGCTTTTCCCCTGTTTCTAGAGCTTGCTTGAAGTCATTGATCCTTGATGAGCCAAATCCTGAAGGAGTTACCTTCAGAAGCCAATCCTTCTAAAGCAGACATTCAGATATAGAAGTAACAACAGAGCCACCTAATAAACAGAAGCAAGAACAAACACCCTTTATTATTAGTACTAATACTGGCTGTTAGTCACAGAATATTATATTCAAAACTCATCAAAAGGAAAAGGTTATGAAGCAAGATGAGAGTCTAAACAATCAAAAAGAACTCATTTCTTCTAATTTTGATGTGGGAGTTGTTACAACTTTGGTTTTAATTTGTTTCTGCAAAGAGAGTGTTCAGTATTCATCAGTAAAGAATATATAAACACTTGTTGCTACTTAGTCATCCATTCAAGCAGCTTGTGAGATGTGGCAATTATTTCTTGACAGCTAGATGGAAAATACAGTTGTTTTGATAATATTTTGTTCATGTTGATGCCATTGAATATGCACCATTCACTCCACTTGATGATTTGGCCCTGACAAGTTTGATTGCTATTTCTAACAGTAAACAATAGCATATCTTTTGGGGTGGTAGGAGACTACTGTGTATGGTGGGGTTGAAAAGTTCTGTGGGTGCAGTTAAATGATGTCAAATGTGGTGGGGAATTCACCAGTAAATGGAGGAAGTTTGGGATTATGCCCTCTTGTTCAATATCTGGAATGAAAGTAAACTGGTGTACTGTGTAAAACCAGACTGGGAAATCTGATAAAAGGGTAAACTTGCCATGGCACTAATCTAAGAGGGTCTGTCAGTACTGACACAAAGAAAGAAGCAGGAACCTGGTTATGCAGGATGTGTAGTGTTTCCTTTGGTTTCTCACCAACCTAGAAATGAAAACTGAGATACTTTTAGGTGTCTGCTTATTTTGTCTCAGTTTCCTTGCAGCCCATAATGAGCCACAGTTTTGAGGACAACCTCACATCAGCTGTGTGGGGTGGGGAAATACCCTTGTCCCCCACCCCATACAGATGGCCACTGAGATTAGCCCAGGATCATGCACAGCAGAGAACTAAATTCCACTTCTCAAGCTAAGCACCACGCCTGGCTCTTCACTCAATGCTCTTACACCCGTGGGCTGATCTTCCTGCAGAATGAGCAGGCCATGCCATTCCTGTCCTCACTTAGGTTAAGGATCAGTCTGTTACATTTCAGCTGTGCCTTTCTAGGTCAGATTTGAAGTGAGTAAAATAGTCACACTATTTGCTCTTCAGGAAGAGAACTGAAAATAGTAAGTGGAGTACAGAGAACTATAGAAGTTCAAGAGAGACTCAGTTTTGGAGTTCAGCTTCTTACAAAAGAGGCCAAACTGAACTTTTAAACTCTAATCTGTCTGCAAAGGTGGGGCTGCAGCTGAGACAGCTTCACCTTCTTGTGCTAAAGAGGTCCCTGTAAATGAAGATCCTCATATGGGAAATTAAGTTATATAGAAAATGTATACAATAGGACTTGTGCACTTGTTTTTGTATCTGTGGTATTAATTACATGTTAAATACTAAAAGTGATTTTTTTAATGGCTCTGTTTGTGATATAACGTCTTTTTAGGTTTTTGTTTGTTTTTATGAATTCCTCCTTACATACCTGTGCTAATTGCTTAGATTTAGTTAGTTGTTAAATTGCTTAAAAGACAATCTTTGTAACAGCAAATGAAAAATAACATTCTTTTAAAAAAACCCTGTCTGTTTTAATAAAAAACCTGTTCACCTGGCATTTAGCCCGACCACAGGAGTGCTAAGAAATCAAAGGAATGCCTGCAGGTAGGAAAGCAGAAGCACATCAAGTGAGGCTTCACAAGTGAAAGCCAACATCCTCTTTAGCACATGGTTGGGCATGTTTGTAGCTGACTACTGAGTTGTTGAAGATAAGAACTTAAAAATTGGGAAAGATTTTGACTTCTAAATATTCTGTAAAAGGGTATTTTCATGCATTTCAGTGTGGGATTCAAATTTCAATTGTTGGCTTCTTCCTAAATGCATGGGAAACTGATACATATGATAGACAAGATCTGAGTATGGCCTTACCCACAAGATCTGGTTGGGGTTTTTTGCATGTCTTTAGCTAATTCCCTGATTTGGAGTAGTAGCACTAGTTTTGTTTGGGAATGAACTGAGGCAGAGAAATACATGTGCAGTTGCTGAAGATCCAGACTGCTAAAATTGCAGACTACTGTTGTTATATGACTTTGGTCTAGTTTGAACAACATAATCAGCAGACAGCATTGTCTAGGCATCCTAATGAATTGCCAAACATTTATTTAGTATCCTAAGTCCTCTTTTGTGGCTTATCTTTTGTATACATCAGTCTCTTAAGTCGTGTTCTCTTTTATAGCTATTCCAAGAAAAGACTGGTGCTTTTCTGAAAGTTATGCTCTTTTCTCAAGTCTCTGAAGAATTGTACTTCTTGCTCATTTAGCTGCATCCTCTCTGGTTTTCCTTGCTTACCTTAGTCAAATCCTGGAGGTAGGTTGTATTGTCTCTAAACTTCAGGTAGTTCAGCTGCTCTGAATCTTCTTTTTCTCCACACCATTCTCCAGAAGAAACTTTCAAAGCTAAGAATGACTTCAGAGAGTCACCTTATTCTATTCTTTTTTATTTGGTCTGTTAGCTGCTCTTGTGTTATCTTATGGTAAAGGCAACTGTTCATCAAAAACGGTGCATGTAACATCTTATTCTCAGGGCTTTTCTTTAAATTGAAAGATGTTTTACCTATCACAATAGATAGATTAATTTGCAATCGTTGCTTTCTCTTTTGAGATGTCAGCTTCATATCTTTGAACAGAATCTCTCTTAACATGATGTTGTCTTAGGCAGACATTGTTTACATTATTTCCTGATTTTGCCACACAACCTAATAGCTTTCAGTTGTCAGGTACCAATTGGCAGGAACCCTCACACTATTATTTTGCACTTTCTTTGGCATTTTAATAATACCATATTCTTAAGTTTTCTGTTTCTCAGTAGTAGCTGACATCTTTCTTCATCTTTCATTAAGGCAAGACATCATTTATGTCTTGCCTTGATCTTCCCCTTTTGGAAAATGTGGCATCGTCCACTTAGGCTGTTGAAATTCTTCATCTCCCTTCACCTTCCCAGGTTAATTTTAGTTGTCTGCTTACAGGTGATCAATCTGTTTTTATCCAGCTTTATACTAAGTGGGATCTTCTTTGTGTTTCCCTCCTGGGACTGTCTCATCCCTTGAACTTTTGCTCTGTGGAAAAGTAGAAATACTCTGCTTCTCGGTCACACAAAAAGTTCAAGCACATTTTCATGCTGGTAGGTAGCTTTTGTTTGTCTGATCTAATTTCATATCAAATAAACTTACATTGTGTCTCTTAATCTACAAGGGAATTATGCTAGCATTCCTATAGTCTTGTACTAAACTTCTTAGGCATCATGTCTGTCTCTTGCAGCATCAATTATATGTGTATATATGGAAACGGTGCTTTATGCTGTTCACACACTCTTTATAACTTCCCAGTGACTTTCTGTTGGGTGTCTCTTAAGAGTTTCCACTCTAATTCCATCCAGAATCTTTTCTGATTTATTGCTGCTGCTCTCATGATTCCAGTTACAGGACACCTAACTTTCATGCTTGGAGGAGTAAAGGAAACTTGTTAAAAGAAATCTTGGCAAGAAGTGGAGGTGGTAATTTTCAGATCTTTCCCCTCAAAACTGCAAAACATTTTTAAACTATTTCAGACATCAGTCATAGTCTCATCTAAAGTCTGCATCTGTTTCAGTGAAGAGGAATGTGAAAAAATGTGTTTTAAAAAAATACAGTTTGTAAAGAAGTTTGTGTTTGCATCAAAGGTCCGTTTTTTAAGGTCTTGTAATTCTCCACAGTGGAAGGAATAATGGAATGCAGATGAGGAGAATGGTTCTGCTGCTTCTGTCAAGTTTCCCATGTGACAAACCAGTAAATGAAGAAATTTGAAAAGCTTTTAGGATTTAAAAAACCCCAAACACAGGTTGTTGCTCAGTGTAATTATCAGAAGGTCTGGACAGCTAGCCTTGACTGATTTAAGGCTACCATTAGGACCTATCCCTATCAATATCAGATATAAAAATCTGAGACTAAATGGTGTATTTACCATGGAAGGTGTGCTGTTGAGGCCCAAAGATATGTTTGGGAGTGCCTTAAGATTTGTAGGTGAAGGTGATTATGTAAGAGACATACAAACTGTTGGACTATCAAAGGGGTAAAGGTCTGTATTTAAGATTAAATAATTGGCTACTTCCCAAAATGAGTGTGTAGTTTTCACAAACCATAGTGCAGAGAGTACCAGCAGGTCTCCCTAAGAATTAGGTTTGGATACAAAGCTGCCAGCAGTGACTTTTTCTTGAAAGAATATTATATTTTTAGATATCAGCAACTAATGGTACAAAACCAGTCTATCTCTCAGTCTGAGAGCACAGGTGTTGGGGTTTGGTGCTGAGGCAGGAGCCTGGGAGAGGGAGCTGGGGAAGGTGTTGAGGGGGTGGGAAGATGTTCACACTTTTCACAAGTAACATAAGCTCTGTGTTAAATCTAATATCTTGCAATCTGACATGGATAGCTTCCCCCAGGGGATATTCATGGACTAATTGTAAGTTTTTATGATGAGGAGAGAATTCACTAAAACATTGCAGGAAGGGTAGCTGTGAACATTTTTCCATTGACTTTTTTCAACGCTTTTTTTCTCCAGTTTAACCTCATGTTCCACTGAACCTCCTTCATTTTCTCTATCTGGTATGAAATTCATTAACTGATTATGACAAATGCTCAGATCTGCTGCAACAATGGGATCACTTGGTGTTTTTCTGTGACCTTTGGGCAGCAGTGCTCTGCAGTTGTGGCATACTGCCTTGCAGGGATACAGTGACCAAGTCACGGGTTTTGGGTGCATTAATTAACCTTCACAATGCCCTCCTGAAGAGGTATCTGACCTGTGTTAGGCAGTGCTCTGTGAGTAGTTACACTGTAATTACTCCAGCTGTTTATGAGTGGAAGTGTGGTGTTCTGTAAAATCACCTGCCCTGTGTCATACATCTTCCTCCAAAGGTCCTAACACTGTGTGTTAGGAATGCCAGGAATGCCAACAGTAGAAATCATGGGCTCTTGGGAGAGTGATTTTTGTCAGTGGGCAGTGTTTCTTCCCTTTGGACCTTCTGTGTATTTGCCATAACCCACATCCTTTCTACCTGTGTTGCAGAGGAACAGTCTGGCTCTAAATCAAATTTTAAGTGAGGGGTAGTTCCAGTCATAAATCTTTTCTACAGGACATTGACACTTTCTTTTTTAGATATAACAGGAATCAGACTCAGCTACTCACCAGGCCGTCAATAGTGCATGAAAATTGACAGCATTCAGGCACCTTTTGTGAACTGAATGCCCTTACTGATGTGCAAAGCAATTTAGTTTTCTTAGTTTAGTTCATTGAAAATCAACCAAAACACAACCACAGTTTTTGTTTCCTTCATATCCCTGTGTCACGACCCTCAATTTTTTCGTGTTAAAAGCTAAGATTCTCGTTCTTTAGAGTGGTCGCAGAACTCCACTCTAATATCATCATGTCAAGTATAATACTTTTTATATTGTATAATAATTTTTCCATTGTTAGTGCAGCAAAACTTGCAAGATGTGATCACCAGTGGACTGTTAAGGCTGATTTCTTGTCACGGGAGCTTGCCATCTGTAGTTGACAGCTGGGTATACTGTAACTAGGTAAAGGTCAGAAGTAATCCACCACTCTGCAGGCAGACCCTTTCTAAATACAGTAGCTCACAGCAGAGGTAGGTGGTTCTCAGTTCTCCTCCTGGCATGTACAATGTGCTGAGAAAAGTAGCTAATGACTTTAGGTTAGTTTCTTTGTTTTGAGGGGGCTTGCCCAGTTCCTGGTATTAAGTTGCAGGCTGCTCTCTGATTTGCTGCAACATTGCCATCATCCCAAATAACATACTGACTGCTCCAGAATAACACAGTGACCACAAATACTGCTCAGGAACAGAAGAATTAGCTGGTCCAGTACTGATGTGGGGGCAGGGGCAAGAACTGTTACAGAGATACAGGATGTGCTCACTGGTTTCTGGGACCTGTCCTATGGCTGAATTTATTTGCCCTGTCTGCTTCTGTGTTGTTTTTTTTTTTCTGTTTATTTATTTTTAAGTCATGGTTTGTTTGGGAGTTTGTGAACTTTTATGTTTTTTTTGGTTGATTGTTTTTTGTTTGTTTGTTTTTGTCTTTAATTAGAAGTATCACCTCAAGGGAATCTGTAGGAACATTTTCTCCCATTTCTGCAGTATCTTCTACTGGAAGGATAATCTGGTCCCTACTTAGTGTAAGGTAATCTTTACTAATTTGTGCCTCTGTCTTGGCTGCAGAAAACAGACTACATCCTATATATTTTTGTAAAAACATGGGAGATCTATAACTGATATTAAAAGTAAACTTTCTGTTGACTTAATGGTTGAAATTGTGTTCAGTGTTTTTGTGCAGTTGTTTTCAATGATTTGAAAGGGACTGATCACAGGAGAATGACCAAGTTTTGACAGCAAGGAAATAGGGTTAATTAGAAACTGTGGGGTCCTGCAGTGACCCAAAGATCATTGAAGTTGGCTTGGCTTCTGTTGGACATGATGCTGGTTTCTTATCTCCAAAACAGTGGTACCCCAAAGTGTGGCTAAAGCTGTTGTAAAATGCACTTCTCCAGAAGGTGTCATTCATCAGGATGAATCAGCTTTTTTTGGTTTTGTTTTGGAAATACTTGAATAAACATGAATCAGATACTTTCTCTCCTATTTACTCATGAGTCAATGTGAGAGATTTTGGTCCTGGGCTATTAATGCTCATAGTTTTAATTACAGTGTTTATGTATAGTGTCTTTAGCTGGAATTCTACTCTCAGAGGTTATAATTTTTTTGTTCCTTTCTGTACTACAGCATTGCTTAGCACATTTGAAAGTTATATTTTGCCCAAACTCAGAACTCTTTCTGTCATTTTTGCAGTACAACAGAGTTATGTTACAATATTTTTATAGTCTTCTGAAGAACACCATCCCTTGATTTCAGCATCACTTCCGTGTATTTAAAAGTCTGACACATTATAGTCTACTTCAGATCAGGGATGAATGACAAGTTAGTCCTTTCCACAGCTTTTATCTCTACTGCTTTGCCTTCATGGGAAGGAACAATTCAACTGTTAATATTTTTATTGTCCTTTATTCAGTGAAGATGCCATTCAGCTAACTGCAGAGTGCCATAGAAATGTATTAAGATAAATTACCTTAAAACCTAGACATTTTGGGGCTTATTCTTGATGTAGGACCATGGAACTTCACAGCTGTGTACTTTAGCCAGTGTCCTCTAAGATATCCTCTCACGGTTATTACAGTAGGTCACTTTTGGCAGCACACTGTTTGGTATGAACAGGAGTATCAGAATCAGGTTTCAGCATAACTGATCTGTTCTGATCTATGAAATGAAATACCAGTAGTTTCAGATTTGTTTTTTTTAATTAATAATTACAGTCTATTTATACTGTCTTTCAAGTCACATGATTCAACAGCAAATGATGAAAAAGATGATAGATAACTTGATTCATTGCTACCCCAAAGCAGGATTGTTCCTGGTGGTGTATTTTCCATTGCATTACCCAAAACTCTTTGGGTAACTTGAAGGACAGATTGCCCTTAATTTCCTCCTTCTCTCTAGGTAAGGGTCATGTTCTCACATGAGTTTCAACAAGAGGCTCATTCTTTGTTGCAGTGAGCAGTTCATCAGCGTAGAATGACATTTGCCAGGTTGATCAAGATGAACCTCTACATTTTGTGTTAATAATGGAGCACTTTATAAACCTCAAGAGCTGGATGGTGAAATGGGAATAGAAACATGACTGTTTGACTTCCAAGGGTCAGAATAGATAGAAGTGTTTCTTCTTGAACATTAGCCGGGGTAACCATGTGAGTCCTCTTGCTTTAGGAGAGCACAACCAGAAAAGTGGGTAAGTGTAAACTACGTGTTATTTTAAACTAACAGAGCTTTTAAAGGGAAAAGATGCACTTTGCTGGATGACTTCTGCCTCAAGTCAGCAAGACTGCCTAACTCAAGTTCTCACTGCTTATCCCCTTTGTAGCTACGTAGAGTCTTTTCAGGTGGTTTGTTAAGTGATAGCTTTAAGGGCTAGGCAGTAAACATTGGGCTTTGTATTCCAAGCTCCTGGGAAAATCCAGTCCTAGGTAGGTTGTCAGTCAGGAAAAGTTGTGGTTTCAATCCATTGCTAGAGAAATGGCAGTGTTCTGTAACCAGAGTTAATAACCTTCTTGTGATCTGGAGAGAGAGGATGACCTATGGATTGAGCCTTTTCCCATTTTATAACTCTTAATCTGCATGAAAGAATTGACAGCCTATTCATACAAAGTCATCTTAATCCAGGTAAACTTTTTATTTCTTCTCTCTTCTTTTCCACAGTCCACCAGGCTTACTCCTCAACTAAACCTTTAATTGTATTTAAAAGATTCCTTTTAAAAAGTTTCCTTTGCTTTTCCCAAAATTACACTCAGTTTCTTCCAGAAATAATTTCCAGTGTAAAAATGTTTCAAGTGAGCTCTTTCTTCAAGTGGAAAGTTTTTTGTACTCTCTTCTCTTAATTAATAGAGAACATATTGAAGAAGTTATAAAGCTTCAGCCTCTGTAGCTCCTATTGCCACTTAAAGCCGCTGCCATAAGTGATGACTGAAGTCTGTACAACCCAGCATTTATCTTGCTTGATTAGCAGATCCATCCTGAATTTTGTTCTGCCTGACCCTACGGAAGTGAAGCTGCTTGCCCTTCCTTCTCAATTCTGGCAACCTAATTATCTCTACAGTACTAAAAACAAACCAACCAAAACAGGCAAGTGGCTTATCTTTGGGTTTAAAACCAGATGCAAGATATTCAGTCCTATTTGTTGTCATTGTTGAGAAATTCTGCTGACAAAAGCACTTTGCTCATGAAATAAGAAGAATGGAGGGGAGAGGGGAAGACAAAATAAATAGAACTGAGGGATGTGCACGTGGCTTGGCAAACAGGAGTGGAAGGGGTGGGGTCAGAGTTCCCAACTTCACGGCTGATTGCCTGATTTTCTTGGTTAAACTGATTTGATCTGTGACTCAAAGTAGCTTTGCTCTTCAGTTTGCCCATCCATAAGAAGGTTATGTTACCTGATTTAATAAAGAGTTCTGCAGGTTATTTGTAAAATTCTTTGGGAAATTTGAGTGAAAAGATTTCTCTGTAGATAGGTACTGGTGTAGAAATAAATGTAGACATGCACCTCAGCCTAGTGCAGGTACAGAGCACAGCATTACTGCCACCATGGAGAAGATGAAGTCCTCTGAGAGCTGTTAAGTAATTCCTCGAGTCTTTTCATACATTTGCTGTGTGTTACTTTGGCTTGGCAATGAATGTGGGGTCATATGCAGCTTAGTACATGGAAAGAGGGAGAAATGTGGGGAGAAAATGGTCATTTGTTGAGGTTTTTTTAATTCCTTTTGTTATCTTACCCTGTCATTAGAACCAAAATCCACTCTTTCCCCCCCCAGAGCCCTAGCTATTGACTCAGTGCTAAGCCACTGGCATTTTAAAATTAAAGGATTTCCATACCCAGGAATTACATCCTGAGGGGAAAAGGAAGGCTTTTTCAGGCATTCTGTTCCTTGAAGATGAGCAATGGGGAGGTGGTTTGCTGGTCAGTGTCAGGGTGGCACTTTTTAGATGATTCTAGCAACTCTTTTCTGAACACTTGCATCTCCCGTGGCTCATCAGTTCCATTTGCAAATCAATCCATTTTTAAACCATGTCTCAAAAACTCTAAAGCAATCAGCAAAAAAATAACACCAACCTGCTCTTCCATGGCACTATATGATTCATTCCCCTTGCTTTGTGTCTTCTGCATATTCTCCCTTTAGATTCCTTTTCCTCCTCATTTCTCAATTTCAGCTGTCCTTGTGGCAGTGGAATTCAGATGGAGTAGAAGGCAAGAAGGGAAGTAGTTCCCTTAAAGGACTTTTGCTGCACCATTGATAGGGAAGCCTATTGGTGTGTGCCAGCAGGGAGGCAGGTGAGAGGCTACAGATGGCATCAAGTTTGGAAAGCTCAAAAGCCATGAAAATACAGGGCATTAGTGTTTGTCAAAGAAAGAGAAATAATGTCATCAAAGCAACATGCAGGGCAAGGAAGACAGCTGGAAACCAAAGGCAAAGGTGGTCAGAGCTTGAAAGTGGACTAAACACCAGCCTTCCCAGACAGAGCTTTCCCTCTGCTGAATGGCCCATGGTGAGCTGCTGGCTACTGGGGAAGAACCTTTGACCTCTTCACACTGGGATATAAGACCCAGGTTTCTAGATCAGAAGACACTCGGATGTCTTTAGTACTTTGATTCCTGTTTCTTCTTGGATATTCAGGACGGAACTACAAGGTGTCCTATGCCATTAGTCCGTGGACACAAATTGAAAGAGTGGAAATTCTGGTTAGATGTTAGGAAGAAATTCTTTACTGTGAGGGTGATGAGACACTGGAACAGGTTGCCCAGGAAGGTTGTGGGTGCCCCAACCCTGACAGTGTTCAGGGGCAGACTGGGTGAGGCCTCAAACAACCTGGTCTAGCTGGAGGTGTTGCTGGCCATGACAGGAGGGGATTGAGACTAGATGGTCTTTAAGGTCCCTTCCAACCCCTTAACACTCTCTGAGTCTATGATTCTGTGATTAGGCCATGTGGCAAGGGAGAAGTTACAGTGCTGCAGCTGGCAGGTGGTTTATTTTGCCTGGCCAGTGTGGCTGCATCAACATTAATAAATGTGGCCAGCATGCTCAGGGTCACCCTCGGACAGCTCATCCCTATATAATGCAGCCTGCTTGCTTGGGGTGGTATCTGTAGTTTTCTAACTCCAAAATTGTGTCTGGGAATTGTCAAAACCAGGACAGTGACCCTTTGAATCATTTAAAAGCATTGATGATTGATTTCTAAAGCCCAGGGTGAAACAGGTTGGTCTTTTCTGAAGGATATGGAAAGGGTTGCAAAGCTGACCCTACAGTGATAATGAAAGGTCAGACATAGGCAGTGAGGAGGCACAGTGAGACACGTTGATCTCGACGGTTCTTGACACCCAAAATGTTTTGGATCGACTTTCCCCCACCTTCAGGATCTGAGAGAATGTTTTGAACGAGTTTTACTTTTGAATGTCTGCAGTTTGTTTGGGCATGAGGAGTCTGTTGGCAAAGTGAACAGGGGCAGATTGCAAGTCTTCTTCCACAGAGCTGGTTCAAGTTTTTCAGAACTCTCTGTCCAAGGAAAACAAGGTTATTGGGACTTTATTTCATGAGAATCAACCGTAAAACAAGGTGTAAAAGAGGCATTGACTGCACAAGGAACTGCACTTGCCAATGCCATTATGTGAATGTGATCCTAATGCCTGTCTGCAGTGATGCTGTAAGCAAACTTCTACCATGGTTTACTTATTAGTCTTATTTAGGAATGAGTAATTTGCACACGAGAATGATTGATTGATTTATTGAAAGTCACAGAGACATTTCATACTGCTGCCTCTCTATGCAGCTTATTATCCCCAGAGTGGTCTGGGGTTGCTTCTTTCTGAATTCAAGTATCTGTGACGTTAATGTTACTGCATTTTCTAATTGGTGCGCGATAGTTTAAGTGGATAATGAGCTAAGACATAAATGCAGCTTACCAGGAAACAATTGAAAATTTAGGATAATAAGGCTGATTAGACACTGTATTATGCCAGTCTCATGCTAAGATAATTCTCCTGAGTTGGAGTTGTACAAATAATGCTGTAAAATACACAGTGGTCAGGCAGACCCCCTTCACGTGTGCTTGACTGCTTCTCTTTGAGCAGACACAGCCTGAAAGGTAGGAAGCTCTTTTTAGTGAGAAAGATTAAATGCTCCTCAAGTCTAGGATTCTAGACATTGCTTTGCTGTGATCATTGCTACTTCTTGCATGGAGAAGTCTGAAAACTAGTTAATAGCATCTAAAAAGCAGCCATCATTTCAAATACTTTCCTCCTGTTTTCTAGGCTCTTATTTGAGATTAAAACATGAAGGGAGAAGCATCTGGTCCAGCACCACACAAACCTGGTGGCTTTTAGCATTCATTGGGAATACTCCTTTGCTGCTAAAGCACATATGAATGCTCTGCAGGTGAGGGAACTGCATGGGTTTTTCTGGTGGACAAACACAAGACTGGCAGCATGCAATGTTTTCAGGCTGTTAAGTCAGGGCCCAAGCAGTGGAAGGAACCATGTGGTCCACTGGAGCTGTTAGGTAAAGGTGAACAAATAAAGCTTTAAATTACCTTTGTGACTCCCAGGTACAAGGCTTTGTGGTGACCAATTGAGCCTATGGCACAAAAGATAACAGCCTTATTGCCTTGGATATCACAGGGAGGTGTGGAAGGCATTGTTGATGGTTTCTCATGATGTTATTTGTAGCACAGGAAGGAGACCACTCACTCTTTTGTCTCAAGGACTTCTTCTGGTGCTTTTCCCATGGTAGGGGGATGGAGAGCAAATGGAGGGAATTTGGTGCTGATAATACAAGTATTTTTGAGTGTGTGCTTCCCTGATGCCAGGAAGTACTTCTACTAAGATGACTGACCTGACAGTATCTTGTGCTGTTCTGGGACTCGCATAACCTGAATCATTTGGATCCATTAGTCACATTCCTCTGTCCGTGCAACTTGTTGGGCAGTTAATGCTCTCTCCAGAAGTGCTGGCCAATCCTCTAAGTGCCTATTTGGCATCCCCTTGGCAACTTCAATGTCACAGGGGGAGCAGCAGCTGGAGCTGCATGTTCAGTGGCCATGTGGTGGCTGGGTGGGCTGTGTTACACATACACTGTGTGTTCAGGGCTCTTGGAAGGATTAATTTACACGAGCCATGCAACTGAACTGGAGTTAGTGATCTTCAGTCTGTGCTCATTACTCTGCCATGCTTTAAACACAGCAAACTATTCATCTTATGCCTAGTTTATTTTTCCTCCCAAAAATTCATCGAGGTGGGGAAAAATACCCCATAAAAATAATAGAGCAGCCTCGTGACTGGTTGGAAGGGAAAGAATGAATGACCTTCCTTAGTTTTCCTGTTCTAAGCTCAGCCTGGAAGAAGCCAGCTGGCCAGTGTGTCTGGGTCATGGCTCTAAGTGAGCCACAATACAGGCTTCTCTTACCCAGCAAAGACATTGGGATGGGCAGCTGGGGAGCTTTTCTGAGATAAAGGTAGAGTGGAAAGAAAATTACTGTTTAGAAAATACACTGCTAGTGAAATTATTCCTTTTCTAGGAAATTTAGTGGAATGACTGCTTTTTGAAGTAACACTCTCAAAATTCTTCTTTAACTGTTGATTATATATTTGGTTATTCTTTTAACTCTTTACAACAGACTTCCTTTTCCATAATGGTACTTCATTTATTTTCCCTGTACAATGAAGATCATTTTATTCTGTCCCCTCTTTTGTCGAAGCTTTCACTTTTTGCCTTCTTTGAAGTTAATAGATTTACTTTGTAGTTCTAAGGCTGAGAATTATTTTTTAATTACTTTCTTTGTAGAAATATCACAGAAGTCCTGAAAACTGTTGTCCAAAAAGAACTGGCTCCTGTTGGAGTTTTTGCTTCCATGCCAAAGTAATTTCTGTGAGGAAAGGGAGAGCTCTGGCCTCTTGTCACTGAGAGCAAGTCTGAACTGATTTGGGCAGTATCTGGTAAAATTGGTATAATCCTTAACCTATGGAAAAATACACTTCACATGCTTGGCTTACTTCCTAATAACAGTACAACACCACTTCCATCAAGGTTAGAAGATCTCGAAAAGTTCACTAATAAGTATCTAATTACAGCTGTGCCAGTGGATCAGCATGGCTGTGACTCAGGAAGAGTGAGATATTGATTTTTGAGGTACCAACTGTACCTTGGCCTGTCCTTCTAACAAGCTGCTGTTGCTGCCTGGGCTAATAACTTTCTAATAGACAACTTTTTCCTTTTCCCCCACATATTTGTGGAACGTTTGTTTTATTTGTTTATGCATGTATTGCTTCATTTACCATACATTCAGCAAGATGAAGCTGTCTGAAGAGCAACTGAAAGCTGACTGTAATTCAGCCATGTCACCACACCAGGTTTTTCTAAGGAGAAGTGGAAAATCCCACTCTGACAGTCGTAGCTCAGCTGCACATCTTAAACCCTACAGAAGCTCCGAGCAACTCAATTGTACAATTTAAATAATGAAGTGGATCTCAAATGTTTTTATTGCAACCAACCAAACAGACACACAATGAACATGGCCCTGACACTGTTAACTGACATAGAACATTAGGAAATGTCATATTTCATGGTGCAGTTAAAAACCCAGCAGCCCTATCTTGGCATGGATGTCACACGTGTATTGTAACAGTGTTTTATGATGGCCATGATTTTTATTGATGACCCTTGCTACCCATCTAAAACATGTTTTCTTCTAGCAACTGTAGTGTCAACCTGACATCACTCCCCTTCCCCCTCCTTTCCTTCTCGACATCCACAGCAACTTTTCACAGCAAATTGATTCAGGCATTTTTGAAAAAAAACATCACTCATAGGTTAAAAGTGTAAGATGAAATTGCAACATTTCTTACAGTTCCCCTCACACAAGTTTATCTGGCACAGAACTTTATGGGAAGGAAATGTCAAATCCAAATCTTACATAGCAAGAAAAACAAATCCAGCTCAAGCTAGAGACTGATTTGCGAGATTTGGAAATGAACTGAAGACAAATCAGTTGAAAAATCTGGGCCTTTGCTTTGTTCCTTCAGAGGAATTACACTAAGCTTATTGTTAAATAGCCATTTCCAATATGGTCAGCCAAAGACAGTGTTAAAGGAAGGAAGTTTGGTTGAGAGAAGCCAAATTGGCTTTCTCAAGCAGTCAGTAGGAATAATTTTGGATTAATTTGGCATGTATTACATCCTTATTCTCACAAAACTGGAAATAGCATGTGAATATAGTTCCTCTGGAAAATAATAGTACTTTATTTGCAGCCTGGCAGGAGTGGAAGATCTGTAGCTGGTTAAAATGAAAACCAAAGAAAATTGTGTGGTTTGGGTTGGTGTCTGAAGAAGGCTTTCTCTGAATGCTCGACTATGTATTACTTTATCTTAAAAATGCCCCAGTTGTTGAAAATGTGTCTTAGCTAGTAGGTTCAATTTATTTAGGGATGTCAGCTGAAGATGCATGGGATGGCAAGTTATTTGTATGGTTGGTGGAAAGGAGCTTCATTTGGTTAGGAAAATTAATTATAAATGCCAGGCATACTCGTGGCTGGAGTTTGGTCTGGTAACCTACTGAATTTACAGTCAGAATTTAGTCTTAGGTGGGATGAGAACCAGAGCAGACCAGATAATCCTTCTAGCGAGATGGATGAACGCTGTCTCTAGAAATAACCAACTGACTGACTTTTTCCTTTTCAAAGTGGTTGACGTTCTTCAAGGTCTCCTCTTCAGCCTTTACAAGTGAAGTATAAACGATGAGGGTTGAACCTGCAACTCATTCCCGTCAGCCAGTAAGGAGCAGCATGTCTGTAACTGGATGCTGAGCCCTCACTGTGCTGCGAGTCACTGCCTGCACATGTCCAGCAGTTCTGCTCTCTTCTACTTTTGTTCAACAGACAGCACTTGGGGACATTTGATTTCTAGGGCAGGTCTTGCACAGTTGATGTGGCCACCTACAGTTGTCAGATGCATTGTAGTTATGAGATGGTCCTCTGACCAGGGCTGTCCAGAAATTCCAGACTTAAGAGTTGAATCTGGTTTGGTTTGGTTTTGTTTTCTCCTATGTCTGTACAGTTCCTCAAGCAATGAAAAAAGGACACAAAGAGCAAAACAGAGTAGTCTTAATTTAAGTCATCTGTTGTGACAGGCTTGGAATTCAAGGAAAGGCTGATAATCTTCAGGCTTCTAAGGTCCTTTACTGCAAAACAATTGCAGTCACACTGGCTGCAGGCCCTGTGCTTTCCTTGGCCTGCATGGGCTGTGCAGTTCATAAATAGGATCACGCTCTCCCCTGCTGGCTTTTGTGCAGGCTTGGTGTGGGTTCACTTGGAAAACTGAAAAAGAGATGTAGACAATAAATTGTGTGTTCTCACCTATTTTTTTCTGATGAAAAGCAAGTTGTTTACTGACCTTTCCTTACTTTAATGATCTCTGTGTTCCACCTCTTACTCCAGGAAGCTTTGCTTATCTCCTGGTACCCATGACTAGAGAGCATTACCCTGGGTGCTTGGATGACCAAGATTTGTTTCTGTACCCCTTAAGCAGCTGCAGTGTTGTAGTGCATCCTTTGAGGATGAGAAGAGCACATGATGGACACTAATGGGAAGCCTTAAACAACTGAGCAGTATCTGCCTTGAATTATAACCCTGTGCTGAGCTCCACACAAGATCTGTAAGATCAAGGCAGACAGTCTCACTGCAAGCTAGGACAGAGTTTCAGAGGCTGCCAAAAAAAAAAAAAAAAAAAAAAACCCTGTCAGTCCTTGAAATGCCTCACCAAAGGATGAATAGTAGATGTGCCTCTCAACTGCATCTACCTGAATGAGAGGAAAAAGTTTTGATGTGCTATTGGGGAATTCTAAGCTGTGTTGTGTTAGTTCTGCATAAATTGTAGGTCCTTGTGAATTGAAGAGAGAGCTAAGCCTCAAGACCTGAACAGGCTGATTTTTCATTTCAGGAGTTCTGCAAAGACTGCTTTGGAGATTGTTCTTTTTAGATACCTATGAACTTTACAAGCCACTGTACATAGATCAGTGGGCAAAATGAAAACCAAATACCAGAAGTACAGCCAATGAAACCAACAAAACACCATTAAGAATAGCAGCTTAGTAAAACATTTTGGCAAAGGGTTACTTTCCCTCCTTGGACTTTACTGGAGTTGCAAGGCTGTGAATAGGGTATCATATCAGCAGGAGTAGAAACCAAGCATCAGTTTTAGTGGGACATTCATGACAGCAATGATTGTCACATGAGGGGAGACAGGAGATAACAACCTGATGGAGAATTAATTTGTCATTCTCCTAAGAAAGCAGCATCTGAGATAAGGGAACTAGGAAAAATGCCAGTTGTGTATCACAAGGTGCATTCTTCTTGTAGGGAGCAATGCAGTGATGTTTGCCATTTTCCTTTGCAGTGCTGCCTGGCAGCTAGACTTCTCTCAGGAGCAGTATGTTGGCTTGCAGCAGGGAAAGGATTGCTAGATCTTGGTCACTTTGAGTGGTTTCTCCAGTAGATGCCAGTTCAGGGAGAAGATCCTGTGGGTTTTGTGTATCCTCTTGAAAGGAGTCATTGCCCCTACCTTCCCTTTCCTTTTTAGATGTACACCAGTCTGTGAGGAAACATAAATTTAGACTATTGTCCTGTGCCAAAAATCTGTTCAGTGTTTTTATAATGCAGCTGGAGTGATTTTGGGCATGTGTTTCTTTTCTTTAGTCTGCTTGAAAGTCATATTTGTGCCTTAGAGGAGCACATTGTTCAGGGTACTGTTTGGCCATCTCTGTGAAACCCTTTTCAGTTGTGTCTGAAGATGGAAAGCTTTAGTCTTGGTCCTTGAGAGAGGCACCTTCAGTAAAGATGCCCTCTTGGTATATAAAATACAATGCTAGATGCAAGGAAAGAGTTGTTTGCTTGACTTCTTACTCCATGTTATTTGGATACAGTGGTTTTTACATGAAGACAGCCAGTGCTGGTTTCCCATATAGACATGTTTTAGCAGTGGGTGTTCCCTTACAACACTGCTTTGGGGATTTATTATATGGATCTCTTACCCTATAGGGGAAAAGGTATTTTGTTTTTGAAATAACTCATACATGGCAGGTTTCTTAACCCAGGGAACTGAAATGCAGGTCTCACCCTTGTGGAAATTCCAGGCTTAGAGGCTCATGTATTCCAGTACAACAAAAAACCCTTCGTTGCTATGTGTGTCTCATCTCAGTATGAAATGTTGACCTAAACCCTTGCTTGTGTTTCTCTTTGTATATGCTGGCAGCAGAGTAGCTGATGTTGCTGCTGCACAAGTAACAAAAGCTTCCAATTACCATCTGTCATGTCATACTTATAATTTTCAAGATCCAACTCCAGCCCTCCTGGTGCGATTGACTTTGAATCGCAACTGACATTAATGGCTGTTCCTAAAACTCAGCAACTAAGCTTTGTTTCTGACAAGATGAGCGTGTTTGATTGATACTGAAGTTGTTACACTAATTTAGTCAAGTCCAGGAGTCCTGGTGCAGTGACATTTATGGCAGTTTTGTTTCCCATGCACAACTGTGCTCTGGTTGTGTTGGGCTTGCTCCGATGCTTTGAATTCAGTGCCGTGTTTGGAGAGTGTTGAAGAAGGAAGAAGGGAAGAGGCACCTGTAAAGAAAGTAGACACCCTTTTTAGACAGTTGTCCCTTTTCTGAGTGGGGGAACATAAATGAAATGTAGCTCTTATGCACTGACTTGAGCCTTCCTTCTTTAAGGAAGGCAGTGGAGTCGTGGGGAGCTGAGGTCTTTTCTGCCTGTTGAAAACATCCAAAAACTGCTCTGCGCTGCTAGGAAATCCCTACCCTGCAACAGGCTCATTGTAAGCTTGAGAAAAACAGACCTTTTTTCATTCATACCTGGTTGCTTTTTATTTATTTTACAATAAGGAGTTACGAGAGATAGTTATGAGAGAGTAGTTATTAGGCAAAAATTTTTGATTTGACTTTGAAGCCAAGCTAGAAATGAAATGTTTTTGCCAAAAGGGGCAGGGCAGGGGGGAAGGTAAGAAGACTTGTGTGAACTAAGTTGGCAGAAGTAAATATTGCAGTAGCTTTAGTTGCATTGATTACAAGAAAAAGAAGAGACAGCTGTGAATGAAGTCCAAAGGACAGCAGCTGTGGCCTGAAAAATGATTATATTATAATAAATTGTGTAGAACACTGGCTGTAGTTGAAAAGCATGTTCTGTTGAGAAGATCTTTAGAAGTAGGTATTGCACTTCAGAACTTTGCTTTTTGTATTCAGTAGTTTTTCTGCTTCTGTATATTTTTATTTATTTATGAACAAACTGAAACAAAATTTTGAAGCTTCTCTTTTTCCCTTTACTCTTTTCCCATTCCTCTTTTCCCTTTCCTTTTCTCAGGAGCAACTACTGGAAGAAGACTCCTCAGTTTGGAGATGACTAATGACTTATCTTTGACTAGTTTTGATTTCAGAGCCATGGCCAGGTGAGATGACTGTCCAGGATATAAGGAAAGGATCATACTTTGAAGTTTGTCTTTTTTTTTTTTNTCTGGGTCAAAAACTTTTAAGCATTTCTGCACATAATAGTGAATATTTTTTCAAGTACATGAGTAAATGTTTTCTGTGAAATTTGTAATGACCATTATGTTTTGTTCTTTTTTTTTATGATCACACGTATTAAAAAACTGAGATGCAAGATAAACAGGAAGGAAGAGAAATTGGATCAAGGTTGGCTTTTATTTCAAAAAAACCCAAAAACTAACTAAAATGTATGCAACTTAGTTAGTACTGTCCTCAAGAGCTGTGAGATGTGTTGAGGAAGGCTGGTGGGATTGTTTCCACGGGGAGAACAGAGGTCAGTTACTAGTTGAAGGCTCCCTACTCAAGAGCATGCCCATGCCAGTATGAGTTGGCTCATTGTGGCAGCACTGTGGTTATGGAGTCCATGATCTGCAGATCCTTGGGTATCACTGAGCCACTTCCTAAATGTTCTGCAGCAGAGATAAAAGTACAGTTTCCTTCAGGAGGCTTAAAATTGATGGAAACACAGACTCACCTGCACTGGAAAACACCCAGGGGAGATCTGCAAATGGAGAAAGATTGATAATCACGAGACTAGACAATTATGCATGTATGGTTATTACAAGGAGGTAGCCTACCTCCAGATAAAAGTTCTCAGTGTAGGTTGTTTTAGCAATTGGCTTCCTTTATATACTGGAAAAGAGAGTGCTGTTCTCTTCATCTCTTAGATGAAGTACATTTAAGCATTAAAGAATGTTTGCCCCATCTGGTGGGACAAAAAAAGCAGATTGCTAATGAGAGCTCTCACACATGTCTGATCTGTTTTGAACTATTTTAGCCAACAGGCAGAATGCTTTTATGGTCAGTCATCAACTAACAAGACTTTAAAATCAATTATTTAGATATCAAATGCTACCTTGGCACAACTATTACCTTCTAGCAGTGACTTTTGAAGCAGGTTGTACTCCAGAGAGAAATCAAAACGTGTGTCTGCTGTTTAGCGTGATTTATGCTTCGAGTGTTGTGCTCGACTTGAACAATAATATTTACATACTCACGTCTAACTACTAAGAAGTGAAGCTTTGTCATTTGGGTTACTTTTGCTTACACAGTGGGTGACATGGTTAACATAGACCAAGTTCTATTGGATGCTACAATATTAATGCTTTCAAGAACAGACTTTATGCAATTGAGGTGAGTTTCATACATAAATTTATGTTTAGGTATTCAGTGCTTACTTTTGTCTAGAGACTGAGGGTGATGTGTGTGTAAATATTTGTAGACTGTTTCCTTAAGTGAATGTTTTGTACTAAAGTGTAAAGCTAGACTAGAAATTAATAGCCTAGATTTTCTAGGAGATACCATTATGCTGAATAATCAGTTCTTTTACCTTGGTTTCAGTGTATTTGAGGTACCGCTTGTCAATTTTTTAGCACATGCATAGTGATGTTCTGGGGTGATTTTTTTAAATTAGATTGTTTTGCATTCATGTTTGAGTCTGAATCAAGAGTATTTGTGAGATCTGGTTTTCCCCAATGTCTTTTTAAAGCAATAGGTTCCTGTGATGTCGAGGGGTGTTAGTCCTGTATCTCAGAGTACTTGAAGGATTTTCGCAAGTTCTTCTGTTTCTTCCTTCAGCTGCCTCTGGTGAAGAAGGAGCTTGTGGTGAGGGAGGAAACTTTGTAATTAATACAGATCTCTCTCTTAATCATCCACCTGGTTATGCCTTATTTTGCTCCCTGAGGATCATTTTCTTAGCCCTGGTCAACATGGAGAAAGTGTTGTCTGCAACATCTCTTGTTTTTCCATGCATTCTTCTAATGTCACAAGATACTGTCCTCCTGAGAATATGAGACAGCAAGGGATTCCAAACATGGAAGTTTGGAGTGAAGTAAAGTGAAGTTTTCCATTTCAGAGTTTCACTGAAAACCCTCCACTGGGAAAGCAGTGCTCTAAAAATAGATGCTCCAGGAGCAGCACCTTCTACATTTTAATCACTGACCAAGTACAAAGTCCCAGAATCATACAAATTGGGGATGGAGGTCACCTGGTCTGGCCTCCAGATCAAAGGTTAACTGTGGATTTGCCTTGCAGAATGTTGCAAACCTCCAAAGGTGGAGATTTTGCAACTTCCCTGAGCAAAGCAGCCCTCCAGCATGGTCATTTTGTTCTTGGGCAGGAGGCTCAGCAGGTAATCATTTGGTGTTTCAGGAGCACACACTTCTAGGGGGAAGAAAGAGGAATTAGTCTCTTAAACTGTAAACCTATTCTGTAAATCAAAACACTCTCCAGAAGGACGTGTGCTGACGAAAACATAAATTGAAAATTCCATGCTGGTTTCCTTTAATCACTTCAAAGCTCAACAGAGGAATTTGAAAATCAGTGATACAGACATGACTCTTCTAGAAATAGCAGAATTTCTTCTCCTCGTTTTGCTGATCATGTCATGAGGAATCTGAAGCAGCAATTTGAACAAACTGGAGCTTAGGCAATGTTTTATCAGCAAAACAGTTATGGATTTGTGGTTAGCAGGGTATTGACCATGTATTTTAGTGCATTTGGCAGTTTTATCCTTTAATCTGCTTGTAAATCCTTTTCACTGGCTTGTAAGATAGGCTTTCTCAAAATATGTAAACTGCAGAGGGGATTGTGTATAAGGTTACACTGAGGTGAGCTTTTCTCATGGTTAGTATGGTGCCATTTTTTCATCTTAGGACTGGAGACAGTTTGATAAATAAGGTAGTTACTGATTTAAATTAAAAAGGGCAAGGACAGAGTAGGTCAAGTGGGACAGAGCCACATACCAAAGCAGTTGGTTTGAAAATACATGCAACAGTTAAAAGGAACACAATTAAATGTCTATTGGAGCAAGGAAATGTACTCAATTATATGGCTTCCAGCAGTAATTCCTGATTTCTGCTGGAAATAAAACTGACAGAGTCTGTTACAGAAGTAACTGTGACAGAGAGCCATTGAGACACCTTTGGTTTTGCTGTGTGTAGAAACTCCTTGAGATTCTTTCAAACTATTTTCCACTGGAAACTTTGCGTGCCTTTTGCAAGCAAATTTGCCTATGTCTTGTCAAGAACAAGCAACTGGTTCAAGATGCAGCTCTTGGATGATGGAATGCACCTGCAGTTGTGCAGTGTTTGTCCAAAAACATCCAGGAAGGTTTTGTATCTCACTGTTGGGAATTCACCTTCCTGAGAGATGTGTGCCTGAGGGCAGCTCTTGCTTTGGGAGCTGCTGGCCTGCAGAGCCCAGTTGCCTGGGTCTGCTTCTCCAGACATGGACTTCTTCTCCTTTGCAGGTTGCAATGGGCACTAAGCAGTTCAGAATGTGTTCTCATGTTTTAATAGCACCAAGTTCCTGTCCTTCTGGGGCTGGATAATAAAAAAGTTCCTGCATAGAAATGGGTGGAGGACAAATGAAGTGCTGCTGAAAAGCTGCTTGTGACAAGCAATATGAAGGAAGAAAACACTTCCAGGGCTTTCATTTGTGCTGCATTATATGAAATGGATGAGAAATGGTTTCTGTGTTCGGTCCAGTTTCGTTATGAGGCAGCCAGGTCACCAGGGTTGACTTACAGTGAACACAGGAGGAGAATATTGCTCAATCCTGACTGCCAGCCAGAAGGAAGAGAGAGTAACAGCAGCTCATTTAAAGCTGAGAAATAGAAAATGTCACAGAACACAGGCTTTCTGTTTTATGAGAAAACCCAGGTGGAGGACTTTTTGTTCTCATTGTGAATAGGCATTGTGCTTGATTGTACATACAGTTATAGATATTTCAGGTCCTAAAGCTGCACTGATACCATTAGCAATGGCCCTCCCTTGCAATCCATGCCATCTCTGTAGAACTTTTATCCCTTTTTTGCATTGAAAAGTAATGACTGAGAAGTGTTTCCATCTTTCTTTCCTCCTTCTAATGGGTTCAATTTTTTCTGTGTTTGTAAGAATTAAATTGATAACAGTGGCTGAAACTCCTTGGAAAGTATATCATAGGTTTTTTTCAGTTAAAGGGGTTTTTTTTTGATGACAGCACTTACGGTCTATTATGTAGTTAAGAATCCTAACCTTCTCCTAAGGTAGATACATAATATCCTCTCCATTTACAGCTAGCTAAACTGCAGCAAAGAGATAAAGTAGCTTATCAAAAGCAATGCAGCATCATTTCCTAAGAGGAGTCTGGGACTCATGAGTTCCTAATGACACTGCAGTGTATTTTTGAAAGATTGGGCTGCTGGGTGCCAACATAATTATATGCACATGTAATTTGCAGAGAGCCACACAAGTGAGCAAGAATGCTGTTCTCTGTGTATCTTGCCTGTTTCTCCATGCCAGCCACATGCTGATCATTAAACCAGCACCATTTGCTGGTATTTTTGTTAGCTCAGGTTTTCAGAGTACCTTGTCAGTGACACACTAAAAATGTCATAAATTGGTAGCAAAAGGGCAAGAGTCAAACTTCAGTAAACCACTTACTGAGGCCTTTTCATCAGGTACAGATCCCTCTATACCACACACCAAACACTAGTTGATGGTTTGGTACAGTAAATTAAACCTGTGATGGAATGGGATAAAATTCTTCAACAGGTTAAAATAATAACTTTCTTTCCCTGATAGAGTTGCTTTTAAATGTGTTTGTTTATGACTTTTCAGATTGTCTCCACTGGTCATTGTTCAATGCCTTGTTTTCTTTCCTCTTTTCCTATTTAAAAGTTACTTTTTTTTCCCCCTGCAAACAAAGCAAAATAGTTTATGCATAAAGAGTGCTGTATCCAGGAGTATTATCTGTCTGTGTTCAGAAAAATATAGAAACAAATCAAAACAACTAAGTGCACAAATTTTGAAAAAGAAAAATACTGTGCATATTTATAAGCACATAAATACATGTGCAGACATAAGTAAAGTTACATACCTATGCATGCTTCTCCTTGATGCAGATTGTTCATGATTATATTTATGAATTTGTCAACTCATGTACATCAACACTTTTTCTTTTTTCCTGTACTAGGGGAAAAAACTGATGAGAGATGAGGTTGACATTGTAGGATAAGTCCAGAAAGAAAAGGGTACTTGTTCTATGTGTTGAATGCTGGCAAAACAAAATATCCTTCTAACTTGTCATTTTTTCAAACTTTTTGAGCTGAAGCTGCAGGGATTAAGTATTTACAGCCCTTTGGCAAGAAAAAGGGGGTGACAGACATCACAGACCTTTGTAAACCCATCAGAAGACCTTGATCCAGAACTGTTAAAATTTCCTGGAGTTTGCTATGGGGAAAGCATCCAGTTTTTTAGGTTCTGTTGGATAGTAGCTCAAAGTCAGTTCATGTTCAGGACCAGGTGATTTGAAGTATTATATGGCCCACATGGACAGCTGCCTTGAACTCTTGGTATAATAATGTATTATGTCTGGCCAGTGTAAATAGGAAAATTAGAGAGACAGTGATTCTTGATGCAGGTTTGCCTCTTGCATTAAAATTTGGGCATGGAGTGTTGCTGTTGGTCCAGACAACTCATGGCTGACACTGATTGAACTCTGCTAGCTAACCAAGACATGCATGATGTAGGAGGCAGTGAAGCTTTTTGTCTCCCACCTGCTCAGGACTGCATGCATTTCCACAGACCCAAGAACAGGATAAATTGCACAGGGATGTAAGTGAAACTCTTCTACCACTCTCCCTTCTGATTACATGGTCAGAGTCACAGTTTAGTCATCTCTGAGCTATGTTACAGGAGAAAGATTGAACACTGAAACCTAAAAAATCCA
This sequence comes from Formicarius rufipectus, assembly GCA_013399695.1. Lineage (NCBI taxonomy): Eukaryota > Metazoa > Chordata > Aves > Passeriformes > Formicariidae > Formicarius > Formicarius rufipectus. The sequence goes on from VXAU01001358.1 coordinate 2,409,806, forward strand.
TACTTCGGTGTCACCCTTGTGACATCTGCTGCCCATCTGACACCGTATTAAGTGGCTTGTGCAGTGAAATTTGGGTCTCCTACACACAGATACCAAATAATTTTTCATTGAGCTGAGGAATCTCTGGAGTGGGAGATGGGAGACTTTTAAGAAGCCATGACATGCTCTTCAGAGTGTCCCTTTGAAACCGGGAGAGAAGGTCAGCAGGCTGGCAGAGGGACATTTCTTGTGAAACATGAACAGTTGGTCCTGACCTCCCAAATGTACCTCAGGGTTTTTTCAGCCCGGTGCCTGATTTTTGCACCTCTAAAAGGTGGCACCCCTAGCCCTCCAGAGCACACTTTTTTGTCTCCTCAGCCCTGACTCTGAGCTAAGACTGCCATCTACTGTATCCCCCACATTAGCTCCTGCAAAATTTAGCTTTCCACCCAAATGCTGACCAGTTCCAGTCCAGCTTCATTTACGGGATCTGACAGGATTGGAGCCTTCCCTTCAGGCAAGATCACCTTGCAAGCAACCATCAAAGTATCAGGAAGCAGCAGCTGAGCAAGGGCTCTTGCCTTGCTGCACTGATTCCTTTTGTACTGAAAGATGCATCTTTCCAGAGTTTGGCTGTCAGATGCATTTTTCCAGGGCTTGTCAACTTCACTCGGCTGCAGCTGTCTTCCATCAAAGAGAATTTCAGGCACTTGAGGATAATAGAAAGAAAGGGACAAGAATAACTTTGAGAAAACACCAAATTGGAACATGATTAAGAAGGAAAAAGCCTTCCATTCAGCTCATTGATTCCTCTCAATGGTTTCTTTCTGCTTTCATTTATATGCAGGAATACTATCAAGTGTAATAAGATTCATACCCTCCACAGTAGTAGCAGAAATTTTTAAAAGCACTGGCAGTCTGCAATTTCCAAATGCTGCCTCCTCCCTAGACACCACTTCACCTTAATAGTTTGATAATGTGGAAATCCCATAAGCACAACACTTGGATTTTTTTTTTTAATTTTTTTTTTTACATTTCAAGAGGTTTTTTTGTGAGTAAGAGCCTTCTCCAAGGCCCATGGAGATCCTCTGCTGAACGCAGCAGACTTCTAAATTGGGCTCCCTCGTTTCAAAAAGGAAACCAACCACAGCCCACGTTTGTTTGCACCTGTGTGGCTCAGTGCTCTGCCCTGGATAGCAGTGCAGTGGGAATGTACCCACACAAAGTTGACAGGCCTAGAACATTGTTTGGCAGTCTCCAGGGACTTCTCTTGCACAGTCAAGAAGGGTCACGTGCTGGAAGATGGTGAGGCAGCCGACCAGCTGTAGACACACAAGGGTCACTACCAACCTCGTGCCTGGCAAGTCTTCAGACATTCCTTCTCCAGAACTGAACAATCCAAAGGTGCCTGGTTAAAAGCCTCATTTCACTTGACATCTTTTGAATATCTGTCTAGGGGACTTCTGTCAGGCTTTCCTTCCTTTGCAGTTTTCCTTGGAATATCTCCTGTGCAGAATCATTTCAAGTGGTATCATCTCTTTCAGCTGACATCCTAAATACCTAAATGCACTGCAGGATGGAGCTAAGAATTGGAAGCTAAGCACTGAAGATGTCTGTGAATCTCCAGAATATTAAGGGCTCTTAGTTTATGTTGCCTATAATGAAAATGCTTGCAGATACCACAGCTGAAAAATAAGGTAAATCAGAGCCCAAGTTCTCCCTCTTTGCTCTCCCAGAAACTGAGGTAAGTTACTGTGAGCACTCGATTCCAAAGTGTTGTGTATTTTTCTTCAGTGATAAAGCAGCAAAGCTGCTCCTACTTGCAGATCCTTCCCTTTGGGTTTAGAAAGGACAATGCCTTTCTATTCAGGCACCATAAATGAGATAACTCATTGCCAGGTTGTGGAAGGCAGTGGAAAAACCAGGCAACAAAGGTTAATGTGAATCTCTTGCTAGCTTGGTATTGCCGGGACACTGGAAGTCTCCCTGCTCATCTTCTACAGCACGAAGAGCAGAGGCCTCATCTCGCTCTGCACAGTCAGTTGTGAGACCAACCCCAAAGCTGTGTGGGCAATGAACTTCTCGTGGAGCCTGAATGGCTCAGCCATTGCAATGTGCTTTAAAAAAGATGGAAATAAATTTCCCCATGCTGTGTGTGAAGTATTAGCCAAAAAAAACCCCCAAATGACTGATGAGCTAATGTATGTGTTTTATTCCTCCTGAAGCAAGTATGAATATGGATCATCATTTGTTTATGCTGGACAAAGAATTTACATAACTTTAATAGGGCTTTCTCTTAGTTTGAGACAAATAATGAAATGCCAATATATTCATCATTCTAAACCCATTAAAGCTGTCAGCTTTGCAAATGATTGATAAAATGCTCTGATTTAGACTTGCACATTTTATCCCTTACTACAACCACTGCTTCATGTATGAGGCACAGCATTCTCCCCAGTTTCTCATCAGGGATAAGTAATTGGCCAATTAAATCACAGGCCATGACATCTTGTAGAGTGGAGTTAAATCAGTGATAGTCTAGCTCTGAACAATTTGAATCTTAATGTGGGATAAATTAAGCTCTCTCCTTTGCAGTTGCCTTCATAAAGAATGCTTGGGTTTGAATAACAAAAACCCTGAATTTGTCAGTCAGGTAGGGTTTTAGATTCCTTTATTGTCACAGATGTGTTTCCAGATTGGGCTCCAACTCTGTGTTGGTTACTGAAAAGGCATTACCAGCTTGGTGGATAAAATAATGTCTGCCTATTTGTGGCTGAAGCACTTAGCAGGAAGATTTACATCAGTACAAGGACTGCAGGACTGGATTTGGAAGCTTTCACAAATTACTTTCCCTCAGTAATTTTAGCTTCTCACTGGCGAGAGTTGAACTAATGTTAGTATTCCAGTAGTGTCTAGAGGTTTTGAGCTGTACCAGAGCCCTTTTGTATCACAGACAACTGTATAAACCCATAGTGGGGAAAAGTCCCAATCCTGCAGAGACTGTGGTATGTGCAGGCAAGACGATGGGTAGCGAAAAGGAAATGGTATCTCTCTGCTTCAGATGGGGGTTTGCTATTCACGGGGGAGAACAGAACAGTAACACTCTTTTCAGAACTGTGGAGAAATCAAGCATTTTGCCAAATGTGAAAAAGAGGATTTCTGATAGAGTAGGGAGTGAGTCTGGGTTTCCTGAGTCCCAATACACTACTCTGATAAAAAGACAATCCTCCTGCTTTGTGATTTCTATACAAAATGCAAGCTGGAAGCTAAGCAGCATTCTTCCGGCAGATGAGAAGAAGCACTGTGCCGAGTGGGTAAGGTGCAGAAAGTAAACAGAGATCATATAAATAAATTTTTCCCCCTCTTAATAATTTACAGATATCTTAGCAGCACTGCTAAAAATGTGAGACTTGCTTCTATTTTGACTCAGAGCATTACCTCATACTTGGAATATCTCTTTTCAGCACTCAAGGTTAGTCTTGATGCTTGGATAAGAGGGAACAAAACAGGTGAAGTGTGTGTTTGAGTTCCTAGTAACGAAAGTTGTGTAAGTGACTGAGGTTTGGTGTTTAAACTCATAGATCACTTTTCTGCATTCCTCTGCTGGCAGTGACTATTCCCTAACTCAGAAGTGAATATCTTTAGTGAAGTCCCTCCTTGAAATACGCAGCAAACTCAAATGCTGATTTTTAAATTGAGCCCATGGCCAGTTACTTTTTTTCCCCACCAAGGCAGGGACTCCCAGAGGGGAGTTACAAAAGCACAGTTAAATCTGTAAGTTCCCTTAAAAAACCCACAGAATTATAGAATCATTTAGGTGGGAAAAGACCTTTAAGATGATCAAGCCTCACTGTAGAAACCCCCACCTTTTTGAAGATGCCTCACTGAATTTGAAGCAGTTGAGAAAGCATGGTTTATCTATTCCTAATTCACCTTTTGTTACCAGGCAGACAACACCTTTGCAGAAGCAGCAGTAGGACCATGAAAAGTCCTGCCTTGGACTGCTTTCTCCACTGAATCCATGGAGCTGCACCCAGCTTCCAGGAGTGAGGAGTTTGGTGAGATGTTATTTGGCAGGGGCAGATGAGGAGGGCACTAATACTGCTTCTGCTTCACAGGAAAGTGTTCCTGATGACAAAAGCAGAATATCAGGCCCGATTGTGGTTTTTTTCCAGCCCAGCATGGAAAAATGAGTTGTTGAGCCTTTCTTTTTGGTACGCTGTGAACTCTTTGTAGGTGGATCATGTGTTCATACATTGAGGAAGGAACAGACGTGGCTTTTCACACCACATCAGAAGAGCTTGATTGCTTTTTTGGAGGGAACGTGCCCAGACACCATCAGGGGATAAGTAGTAACCAGCTGGTGAGAGTTATTTAGGGCAGAGGCACATTTGGCGATGAAGTTTTGACTGTTGCACTGATGGCCTTCAGCCTCCTTGCCTTAATGGGGCAAACTTGGCAGCACAGAGGAGTAGGAGCACCTGTCTGTTGGCTTCCCCAGCTCTGGCTTGAGCATCGTGTCATTTGAAACACTGGACATCTGCTGCTAGACGTTGCCTTTTTGAGCACTTGCCTACGTTTTCAAATAGTTGCATGTGAGATAAATGCGAAATTAAGCTGGGGCAGGGTGTCAGGAGTCAAGAGCTGAATACCCTTTCCTCTGGGGTGATCAGTGAGGTTATTTAGAAAGATCTACAGAAGAATGGTGCAGTGGGTCTCAGCTGTGTTGCAGGCTAGGCTTGTGCAGACTCTGAAATCAAGATGTGAAAAGCACCTGCATTTAATCAGTCTGAGGAGAGTTGGCTCTGAGCTTTATCAGGACTTCTGATCATCTGCTGCTGCCTAACAATACCCAGGGAGGCATTGGGAGCTGCTCTGTCTGTGGTAAGATATAATGTTGTTATTAATTTAGTGGTCTTAGATTGTTTAATTTGGAAATTCAGATTTAATCAAGTGTCAAGCTTCCTGTCCAAGTTCCTAAATTAAACATGAATTGCTTGGAAGCTTCTCCAGAACTGTTGTTTGTTGCATCAGCCCCACAGTTACTTTTATTGGTTGTGGAAGCAACTATTTCACAACAAGCTAATTTGGCCTTTCCTACAGGAGATGGAATAGCTGCCTTGAGACATTCTGAGCCCGTTTTCTGTAAGAACCTGTGATTTTTTAATAACATCATCAAAGTCATTTTGGTAGAGGCTGAGCAGGAGTGGGCTAAAAACTCACAAAAGAAAGGGTAATTCTCATTAAGGCATTATTTTGTTTTGGTATGTGTCTGTGTAATGATTTTCATCTCAATTTGTGGGTATTCATGTTTGTCTGCTTTTATAAAAAATGAGTCATCGAGGTTGGGCACCTTTGTGTCATGAAAGCATCTACAATGATATAAATGTAAACACATGGGGTTTGTTCTGCTGGTTAAAATCATGCCGGGTGGGATTCAACTCTGCAAACACTGTGCTGTCTGGAGTTGCTTGTAATAGCTTTGTGAAAAGGGGAAAGACCTGACTTAGAATGTCAATATGTATGATGATGTGTTAACAGATGAAGCTCTGGAGCAACTTTGCCATTTGATGCTGGAAGTTTTGGTAATGTTGTGTGTGTCTGAGTGCTACGACACTGCAGTCTGGTTCCTTGTTAACAGCGGGGCTTGTGGGAGTTGAGTGTGGCTGAAAAGCTTGTCCTGTTTCTGCGTGTGAACAGTTCTCAGCAGAAACGCGGGTCCAATCTGGTTTCCATCGACTTCCCTTCACTCTGGCACTTTGTGGAGGCATTGAGGGTGGGCTGGGAGACAGTAGCTATTCTAGATTAAAGTACCAATGCCGTGTGTCTCCCCATGTTGTCCTTAGAAGAGTTGAAGTTTTCGGAGCGAGGGCTTTTTGCAGGAGCCTGTTATTGCACAAATGCCTGTGTTTTCAGGATCATTTCAAAGTGATGCGGTTTCTGATCTTTTGTAAATCCAGAACAAAGGGAACGGTTTTATTTCATACCTTCCTAAAGCTAATTGAAAGCATAACTTAGTCCTTAATGAAGAATATAAAAAATGAAATAGTCATTAAGTTTAGTCCCTTAAAATGAGAAGTGATGCTGTACTACATCTAGGAGGGCTTACTGAAACATATTGTGCTGCTCTTCCCTCCTTAGGATCACAGCCAAATGCTCCATAAATACTCTTAATCAATACCACAAGCATTTGGATTTTTATTGCATTTATGATTGCCTTCCAGCTTTTCTTAATAAAACCAGCTGCATGTAGTTCACTTATTCTGCTCTTGGAGTCACTGGCAGAAAGGCAGTTACCAATTGGTTGTGTTAGTGCAGAATGGATCTGTAATATGCACCTAAATTTTGGCCTGACCCACATACTCTTTTACACTGAGAATACCAAGACTCGTCTCCCGCATGTATTCAGAGGTCTTCAGTGGTGCCAAAAAAACAGGCAGTCTGGTCAGTGTGAAAAGAGGTGAATCTTCATTCCAGTGCTTCAGAGAAGTGCTGTGAGTGCTTGGTCGAGTCATAGCATTTGGTATTGATGGGATGCTGGGCCTTTGTGGATGTATCCCATGGATGTGACTGAAAACTTTTTAGTCTAGGCCAGTAAAAGTGTTTGGGGGTGAGATGTGACTTTCCTGGGGTGCAGATGAGCTCTTGAACAGTTTCAAAAGCCAGCAGACACCTGTTGTTTACCTTTCCCTCACTTACTTTGTCATTTCATTTTTGACCTGTTGAGTACATTTTGTTTCAGCCTCAGTTTTCCTTAGGCTTGTCATTGGCACCTGCAGCACATGGAGCAGGAAAGAAGGGAAAACAGGAGGGGAGGGAGGGATAGCAAAAGGAACTGGCAGTATGGTGAAAACCAGATGGTGTAAGAGTGTATTTGGGGAGTGATATCTGGCTTCTGAGAATATTTTATAACCTTGTTATTATTTTTTATAAGTCTACAGTTAATACTGCTTAGTCACAAACATGTAAAGCTAAAATGTGTTCCTTCTATTGCTGCAGAAAGCTGTGTCCCAACAAAAGTGTGAAGCAACATGTCAGAAAAGCAAAGTGATATACTGAGTCCTGAGCAAGACTTTTTTTTTTTTTTCATGAAGGGTAATGAAATCTGAAAAACAGGGAAAGCGGTTTTAGTTTAATATTTTTTGCTTAAATGCAGGGCTGGTAAAGGGCAATATGAGTAGGCTGTGAAGAGGACGTACAGAATGGGTAATTTAATTTTGTTGCTGTTGTAATCTGCTGGGCATTTTTCCAAAACAAGAGTAGGGAGTAACTGGCATATTTCATTACAACTGCCTAGATGACTAGGAGGAGATTAAGCCTTCAATTACATCCTGAGCCAGCGTTCCAGCTTGTGACTGAAGCCACAGCCAATCCTAGAAAAATCTAGAAGGTCTCAAATAGATCACCTGTATGTAGCACTTGTTATATTGCCTATTTACATATTTATTTTCTTGAAATTACATATGTATTTGTATTATAAGAGTATTAATATTTTCCATGAACTGGAATAATTCTCATCAGGTGGCATTGAAACAAACTGACAACCAGTTCTTCTCCTCTGTGTTTGCATGTTAGCAACATGATTTTTAATAGATTCTATCCTGTATGAACTTTAAACACCTTGTCTTCTTTTTGACTTTCCTCCTCAAATTAGCAAGGCTAGTTGCCATCAGCAGTTGTGAATGATTAACATTGTTGCTGATTTTACTTGCTATCAGACTGTCAGACTAGGAGATGACATGCAATACTCATGTAAAATGGCAGAGAAAACGTTTCTGGTATTTTTTTTTCCCTTGTAAAATAAGTAAAAAACTGAATGAAGTTCACAAGCACCAAGAAGCACTGTCTTTTGGTGGGAGTTCAGCCTGTATGAAGGAGCAGATTTCTGCTCAGAACATTTGGAATAATGACCTTTTGTTTGAATATTTTGGTTTTTTTTGAGAGCTCCTTCAACTGCATTTGTCTCTAGTGGGATTTGTCAGGACTCACCTTATTATAGAGAGAGAGAGCCCTAAAATTATCACTTTATGCACAAGGCTTAGACAATTAAATTTGGGATCTGTCTGTAAATGGTGTTTCATTCAGTAAGGTATGCTGGGTTAGTAGCCAGAGCAGCGTGATGAGACTTACTCTACTAGCTCATATACATATGTTGAAGATTTGTATGGAAAGCTGTGTTTTGCCAGTGTCAAATGTTCTGCCAGCAAAATGAATGAGATAAACATTCCCTGACATAGTGCCTGGGTATTGCAGGCTGTGAAGATCAGTCATTCTGTCTCAGCTCCACAGGGCTGTGAAAGGTGGGTGGTTTTGTTACTTGGGTACCTTCAGACCTGGAGCAGCTTAATAAAGTTCTGGTGTGGTGAGCAGTTTGGTCCTCCTGGACTGGGAAGAGTGTGCATAAAAGGTGGCTATTGAGTGTAGCCATCAAACTGGACCACTTTTTAACACACTGGAGAGACCCAGAGGTCACACACACCCAGTATTGTTTTCCTCACTTGTGTCTGCCTCTGGTTAGCAGGAGGTGGTCTCTTTCTGAGAGGGGTCTCTAAGAAGAAATAAAAAGTGCATTTTTTTTCAGACATTACAGTGTGTTTGTCAGAGAGGGCAAGAATTAAGTAGCTGCAGACATGTCAGCTGTAGGTGAATGACTGAAATATTGATGACCATGAGAAAAGACCTAAAAATGAGCACAAAATTAAGCTTTAATGGGATTATTGTGAAAAAAGTGTCCTGTGAGTGCTTAGATTTTGATGTTGCTGCTTAGAAATCTTTAGATGACCAAAAAAAAAAAGTTAAGGAGGAGCTACAATTGTGCCCTGTCTATTTTGGAATACAACATACGTGGGTGTTGGCCTACTGAGTTGATCCTCTTCAGCATCTCAGTACAGGCAACAGTTCTGTGACATCAGTGGGATTTTTCTGCAGCTTAATTGTCACTTAATGAGAGGAGAGAATATTTTCAAAAGTGACAATATTTCTGCTATGTTCTTTGGAAAGGAGTTTTATCATTGAGAGCTTTGAAGTTGACATTAGAGAAGTCAGTAAACTAGCAAGCATTTTAATACGTAAAGGTCAGGGATAACTATTACACAGAGTAGCTGGCAGGAAAAAACCCAGGCATTTAGCAGCGGATTCATGCCACAGCAAGTTATGATCAGGCAGTTAAACAGCCAGGGTATTTGCACCATCCATGTGGTACCACTGTGCTATTAACCATCCCTCCTAGCATCCTCTACAGCAGTGTTTTAAGAGTTTGTATTTAATTGCATATATATCCTGAGGCCCAGTCTTCTTGTTGTGTTAGTGGCTTAGCAAGGATATCAAGAGCTGCAGGATAGGCCGTATTGCTCTCGCATAAGGAATTCAAAGACTGTATTAAAGCAGCTCTTCCCGTTATTTGTTCTTATGTATTCTGCTTTTCATCCTTTGAACATGACAGGAATTATTTATTTCTTTTCCTCCCAGTGGTGGTGTGCATTGTGAGCACTGTATGTGTCCCTTGGCTACGACTGAAAAATAAAGGAGAGAACAGTTGCAGCTATTCCGTAGCCGGCGGCAGCAATCGCTGCGTGCCGTGTCTGCTCCTTGGCAGGCCCTCCTGCTCAGTAGCTCATACAGTCACCTCGGTTTATTTGTGCTTATGGGGATACATAAAGAGTAAATTTGGGGAAAATTTCCATTTTCATGGTACACCTGGAAGCGTTAGTCGTTGCACACACTCGGCAGCCTTGCCTCTGTGGAGGCAGAAGCTGAAATGGCATCCACTCCTACCCTTCTGAAGGGTCTTCGTGGGCCGTGCTGCTGTTGTCACCCCTCATCTGTGTTTTTGGTGATCAGGCCCACTGAGAAAGAAAGCCAGACAGTACTTCTGAGTCTGGCTGAGGAATCTGCTTTTGATGAGAATCCCTGCAATTGTCTGCACTTCCTATGCTTTTGTTCACGGCAGTCCTGGTGCTCAAGAACTGCTCTGCACTTGGATAAAATTAAAGCAGAAGTTGCACCTGCATATCCAAATGTTCGTTCTTCTTCCATCCTTGGGAGACTAAAGTAAAGCAAGTCCCAAGGAAGCCACCCTGAAACACAGATGGTGTGGTTGCTGAACCTTCAGCACTGCTGTTTCTCATACAAAACTGTTCCTGTCAGGCTATGCTACTTGCTTAACAGATGTAGCCTGGGACTACCAAACTCTGCAGAGCGATTCACTCCATGAAGTTCAGCTCAACCCTTCATGTACCTCTACTCTGGTGTGGAGGACTGCATATTCAACATCTCTCTTGATGGAGATGGTGGTGATGATTTTCTCAGCAGCCCCTAAGCAGTCACACCAGGACAGGGTGAGATCACCTTCCCAGACACCAGCAGCTTCCCAGCTGCCCAGGGAGGAATGCTTCCTACAGTAATTTCTGGAGATGGGTGATCCATATGAACTCCACTATTCATCTGACTTCCTCTGCGTTGTGATGAGATGCCACCACCAGGACTCTGGATCTCTTAGGGGATGGAAGAACAACTATGATTGCTTCCTTTCACATGCAGTTAATTAAAAATTACTGAATACAGTGCAGGATGCAAACACTTCCTGAGTGGCAGTGTTTATTACTACTACTGTCTGGATGAAACAGGAGAGATTATTGTCATTACGTAGTTGTTAAATGATCAACAGAATGCACATTGTGTGGATCCTTGGAAAGTTCAGAAAATGCCCCACAGCAGCTGAACAAAGGACTGGAGTTGCAGCTTATTCCCACCATGTGGGCTGGGTAGTAAGCAGTTCCATTTCACCCTTGTCAGGACAACTGGGTGGGCTCCTTTTCTTTCATGCTGTCCCAGAGAATTGTCTGTGGTAGCCAAACAATACCAGTGTTTTCAGTATTGCATTACCATAATTGAAAATGCTGCTCAGTTGCTAGAAAACCACCAAATTAAATGTTCCAAATAACCGTGGTGCCATTTGTCTGACAGATAATACTTGATTTTCTGAAGAGCCATACAGTATGCAGAATTAGGCAAGAGGAAATACACTGCATGGTTATTAATTCTTTAATACTTGAAACTACTTAGCAATGAACATGTAGATCAAAGCTTTTGCTTGAGAAGATTGAGCTTCTGAGACAGGAGATATCAGGAGCAGTCTGGAGCCATATAACAGAATCATGCAGGATGAAAAAAAGCACTGATTACATTTCCATTAGTTTTAAAATCCCCTTTGTGTTCAGTTGAGGCATTTCCATGGCTCTTGTATTCCAGGTTAAATGTAACCTGTTAAGCACTTGATCCATTTTCTCAGATTGACAGGCACTAGCTTTCCATTTTTAATAAATATACTTGGAATTTTGGTAGCCATCTTTTAAAAAAGAAAGCAAAAATGTTAGTTGTTTTCTGATTGTTACCTTAGATGATAAAAGAAAGAGATGGGTTGAAATAGTCCTTTCTTCATCAGAACCATAAAGTATTTCAGACAGGTCATGTTTTCGTGACCTCAATTGCTATAACTCATAAAATGGAAAAAGGAGGGATAATCTTGTATGTATTGTTGTGATGTGCATTTAATGATCTGATTCATATGTAAAGCCCAAGTCCACCATAAATGCATTCCCTACTGACTTTATTTGAAACAGAATAGGATTTTACACCCTGAAATTATGTAAATTCAAAATCTGAACCTCCTGAAGTCAATTAAAATTATACTAAAGATTTTGTAAGTAACAAAATTTGGCCTCAGGCTCCTCTGGATACATATGTGAGCTTTGGAAAAATGAGTTGGAGCACTACTCCAGTTCAATGACATGAAAAAGAAAATAAAACATTAAGGGTCATTTTCCTCTCCTGGTAGCTTTTTAGCATTTAATGTACTCAGTAATTTGATAGTATCAAATCTTCTGAGAGTCAGTGCTAGTGTATATTACAGTTTAGTGTTGCTGAAGAGGACCAGTTAAGCAAAATACTGATTTTCATTGAAAATCTTATTGCATTAGAAGAAGTCATGTTCTTCTTTGTGGAAGCTACTGAAGAACCTGAATTCCATCTCCTGAATCTCTAAATCAGTTGAAGCAGATTGAGACCCATCCAAATGCTGTGTAAGTAAGAACAGAAGCTGAGCCAATGCATTCTTTATATTTCCTTGGCATGGAGTGTGTTTATAATTAGCACACTCTATTAAAAATGGTGCAGATTAAGACAGTAAACAGTCCAGTTTGCAGGGCTTTGATTTCCTGGGAGGGGAGTGCTGAGCACCAGCTTAGTTAAATACACAAGCTGAGGAGTAAATCATCAGAACAGAAAAGTCGGCTTTAGGAGTTGTTAATGCTACTTATGTTAATAACCCTCCATGTGATACACGAAAGGATGTAAATGGTTCTTTCACCGTTGCTGGTTTTACCTTTTGGTGCTAAGTGGCAAAGCTTCAATTAAGAAAAGGTCATCAAAAGGTTAAATTCTTAGTGGAATTTTATCTTTCTAAATAAAAAAGTTTTTTAGCTTTCTTCTTTTTCCCTCCCTCCCCTGTTCCTGACCCCTTTTATCTCCTTCCATCACTGCTAGTGCCACTTACGAACATTTTTTGCTTGATTTGTCTTTAATGGGTATAAACAATATTGGGAGTGTTTCCAGCATGTGTAAAAGTCAATGTGGCTCCATCGACTTAAGTAGCCATGCATTGATTTTTTTTGACCAAAGACCTGATAGTTTATTTTACTATATCTTTTCTTCCAAAGAGATGCCTGAATCTTAACACTTTTTTTTTTTTTTTTTTCTTACAAAAATGCATTTTACATTGTTAGATAACAACTGGTGGTTTTAAAACGGTGGGAGGAAATAGCAATTAACAGAAAGTGTAATATGCCATAGCATAAATGCAACTTCATCTTGTACAACTAATTAGCAGTTGAAAGCCAGACATTTATGATTAATTTGTGCATGAATAGAGCAAGTCTTTGTAATTGAAGGCTATCAAAAGAGGAGATTTTTTTTAAATAGCTAGCTTTTAACTTCCTAGGTGATCTGTTTGTTAACTGGGCCATGGCTGCCACAGTTTAGGGTGCACCTGAGGGTGTGGGCACCCACCACGCTGCCCTGGAGACCCCATCACCTGGAGTCTGCTGTCCCACCACTGAAGGGTGTGTCACAGCAGAAGGGGGAGAAGCTTCAGAGCTTCTGGCTGGCGCTGGCAGGTGTATTGAGCTGCTCACAGGTGTCATCTACGCTTCTCTGCTCCTCAGTTGCCTCTGTTGGGCTGAGGGTGAGAGAAGATGATTTATCCCATGCCTTTAAAAAAAACACATCCAAATAAGTGTAAATCTGCTACATTTTCTTCCTTGTTTTGACCTGGAGTTCAGTGTGCCGTGGTACCATTCAGTGTAGCAGTAGTGTGTTAGTGTTGGAAACACAGAGAGAAAATACTGTGAGCTAGCACAGATGAACCACTGGCTGTGTTCTCTTGAATTTTGGATGTATTTTCTCAGTTCTTGTCTCTTCTTCTGTGCTTAGTGTTAGAGTTTGCATAGAGTGACCTGATGGCAAAGCAGTTGCCACTGATGTGGTGCTGTCTCTGCCTGTGAAGGGCTGTGCAGGGGGGACTCCTGTTAGCGTGAGCTTTGGCCTCTTGCATATAAATTAAAGCAAGCCTTGATGTTCAAAATGCAACAAGTTTTTGTCAGAATATAATTTAGCATTGAAGGGAAATGATTGATTTACTAAAACATAGTCATTTTACCTAATCTCCATTTCTCAAGTCTAAAATAAAGTTCCTGGTCACAAGAGGAAGAAAGTGCCTCTCCAGGGTATGTAACACCCTCTTGATTTAGGCACTCTTTTGAGAAGCTGGAGCTATAGATTCAAGTCCCCAGTTGAATCAGAGAAAACAACAATTTGAGCTATTTGTTTTCTGCATTCTAGGTGAGGTTTTGTTTTGGGAGTTTTGGGTTGGTTTTGTTGTTGTTTTGCTTTAGATTTGTAGGTTTGTTGGTTTTTTTTGTTTTCTTCCCCCATGAAAATTTTAAGTGTAAATTCCTTACCCCAGTGTGGAACAGAAAAAAATATTCAAAATGTTGTCAATTTGCTTAAATGAAAACAAGTCCTGCCTTTAATACAGGATTGCAGGAAGTTACTTATTTACCTGATGTGTCCTTCATGAGGAAAACCTGATGGGTTAGTTCAGATGTGTAGGATTCTACTATGTGTGCAGGTTTGGAACCCCACTTCACCCCTTTTTGGAGCCCAGAAAAGTGAGGAGAAAAGTCTCCAAACACTCCCTGCTGCAACAAGGGAGATTTAGCATTAGCATACAGGCTTTTGGAGCTGCTACATCCGCACTGTTACAAAGGTGGAGAAATGTGGGAGCACGGCATAAACTCCTCTCTGCACTGTCTCCATTCATGGGGAGAGGAGTTTGCAGCTTGGGGGAGAGAGTGGTTCTCATGCTGTCTGGAGGACAAAAGGACATAGGTTCTTCCTGGCCATTGTGGAGCTCTTGGGTGGGAGGAAAAAGTGCTTGGGGCTTCAGCAGGATTCTGACTACCTTCTGTTAGAGACGGGAGAAAGCCTTTGTTTTGTCTTCCTTGTTCTTTCTCTCCATCCCCCACATAACAGTAGTGAAAAATCTCCCCATATAAATACTCTTCAATATCTGTATTTAACACACACACCCCCGAGTGTATGTGGATATGTCTTGGTCTGGCCTGGGGTGCACAGGTGGTCAGCAGGTGGAGAGGCCCAGCACACAGCAAATGACCCGATTAGTGATTAGTTTTCCCCTGTTAGAGTAAACAATGCCAGCCCTGCTAGTTATTTCTGGAATGTGTTTCAGCAGAGCCACGTTCAGCAGACTTGTTTTGTTGCTAAGGAATAGTGGCAACCACAGGGAGGGGAAAAAAAGCTTATTTCTGAGCTTTTAGAAAACAATGTCTGGAGGGATTTCCCTCCGGACTTAAAGTACATTAATCTTTCTATCTCTTATCAGAATTGCAGTGTTTTCATGTTGAGGTATCACAGCTTGGCTGGGGGAACGTTTGTAAACACAGACAAATGTGTCTTCTATGAGCTTTAGGGGTCTTTTCATTTCAGGAAAGCAATTTGGCCACTTCAAATGAATTATTCTTTACATCTTGTGAATTCAGCTCTTGGGAATAGCTCTGGCTTGACAACCTCAGGTACGTGGAGCTTCTGTTTTGCCAAACAGCTTTTACTTAGGTAAAAGGAGAGAGATGTTTTTTCTAGTGTGTGTTGAGCAGCTCAGCACCTGGTCAGTGAAAAGGGAAATTGAAGTAATATGGCAGCAGTGTAGGGTTCTTCACATCTGTGCCCATCCATATGGGCAGAGAGATCCTGCAGCACCTTTTTATAACTTGGTAGCTGGTCCCAGTGGTGGTTGTACAGAGGACATGAGTTTGTCTGCTGTTGCCAGTGAATGGTAATATCCCTTTAGTTCCAGAAATAGTGGGCTTTGGTGCCTAAAGCCCCTTTGCTGTAGCTGCTGTAGGTGCTCTGTGGTGGTTTCTTAGCTGCTGTTCAGTTAATTATCTGAACTGGAGCTTGCAACATCTTTCTTGAAAAAACAGCAAGAAGTAAACACACTAGTAAAGAAGAAAACTGTGAGGGAAGACTAGTAAATGTGTATGTGTCCAGTTGAACATCATCCCCACATCAAAAATTGACTTAAAGTATCTGCAAGAGCCAGGTACAATTTTTATTCATAACAGAGGGGTAGCAGGTACCTTTCTGTGTATGCTCATGGGGAATGGTCAGAAAACTGGATAAATACTCTATTAATACATAAATAGGGACATAAATATGAATTGCCACTCAATATAAGCTCCCTGTTTTGCCTTCAGTGTTACAATGTGCTATAAAATTAATCAGCTTTTAGTGAAGAATGAAATAATGGAAACTTTGGTCAAGAAACTGTTTCCTGCTTCAGGAGATAAATTCTCTGTGGCTAAACCATTTCTTGTACCCCCAAAATTATAAAATAATGGCAGAATGTAGATTGAGTGATTTTTATTTTCCTTGAGTATTCCTATCAGAGAAAATCCATAAAGCCATAAAGATGATTAAAAACTGGCTTCTTCTCTCAGCCCTCTCATTTGTAAGGAAACAAACGTGCCAGTCTCAGCAAACAGATGTCCACATCATAAAAATCATCATCACAGTTGGCTAGGAATGTTGTCTGTGTCATAAATGCATCTAAGGACTGTAGTTTTACCTCTTTTGGTCTCTCTAGCTTAGACCTGAGAGAATAGCAAAGCAGAGTAAAGAAATCCATTTTGTTACACGGATCTTGTATGTGTTTTGAAATCCCATGATTTCTGTGGCTGTCCCTTAGGAATATATTTTGGTTAAAGCAGACACATAAACAGAAATATGTAGGCAATATTGTTGCGTGATTGTTGCTTTCTTCACACCATGCTGAGCCTGGGAGGGGATGCAGGAAGGTTTTAGTGTGGAAGGAGTGGAAGAAGGAATTCAGTTTCATCCCCAGCCTTGGCGCAAGCACTTGGATCACTGTGAAGGAGTGAACTTAGCAGAACAGGGAGTTGGTCTGGGTGCTTTTGGGCATTTCTGGGGAGCTTTGTGCAAATTCTTTTCCTGACTCCTGTAAGTGTGTAAGTCGGACCCGTTGGATATGCCTAGGATCTACTGGATGTTTTTCAGATTCAAAAACTGCATGAAAGTGCAATTTCCTGAATCCTGGCTTTCCCTCCTTTTTCTGTATAACAACTCCAAGAGCCAAGAGTAAATTTCCAGACAGAATAAGGTGTTTAGACCAATACTTTATTGAGGAGCAGCTTAAAATTTGCTGTGGGTGCTACAGCTTATCAGCCACTGGCACATGCAGGACATAAGAGCAGGGTGCTTTGGGGGTGGTGTTGTTCCTGGATGGCTTGTGGATGTCCTGAAGACTGAGATGTCTACCAGTCAGTGTTGGTAAGTAACATCTCACTGTGGGAGGAGTGTGGAGATTGTATTGCTGAAACACTGAAGTCCCACCTTAAATATTATGGTGCTGTTCAGCTCGTGTGAAGAAAGAAGATACTGTATCTCAAAGTGCTTTTGGTAATCTGAAATTGGATTTTTTGGGGAGAGCGGTGGGTGATTTTAGACTACAACATTGTAGGGTAAAGTCCTAAATCCCAAACTGCCACAAACTGCTGTCTCTAGTTTTTGTCAGTTTATGGTGCCACAAATGAAGTCTACTGTGGCAGTGGGATGGATCTTTCCTTATAGTCCTAAAAGCAGTTCCTTAACATCAAAACAGAACTGTGAGTCTGACCTGTATGAGGAATCTGACCACGTGTGGTGTATGCTGTGCGTCTTCTGCTGCTTGTGCTGTGACCTGTCACATATGTAGGGTGGTGGGGGTAGGGAGAGGTGTCAGGGGCATGTTTGGCTTTCAAGACGACTGCATCTTGCCTGCTCATACAGAAGTGATAATGCTGGATTTCTTACATCGTTAATTTCCATGGCAACGCAAATAATCTCATAAATATGGGATTATTGCTTTAGGATCAAAGAGGGGGAGAACCTGCCTTGTGAAAGAGGAAGTTCTTCATTTAAATATATTAGCAGCAAAAGGAGTAACAAAACAACTCTTGAGATCTGAGCATATTTGCCTTCTTGATCACCTGCAAACCAAAGCCTTAAATATTAAGCAAATAAAAGCAAAAATGTCCATCTCTTACTATATTTGTCAGCATTATAATGCTTCTGAGTGCTCAGCAGATGATGAAACAATTGCAGCTGGAGCAATAAAATATGTCTAAAAGAAACCCCTACTCTCTCTGAGCAGTGCCCGGGCACCAGTTGGCAGGGAGGTTAGAGCCTAAGAAAGGACACAATGCTCTCCACATTGTGAGAGTGACTCATCCCAAACAGCTCTTAGTGTGGAATCCTGTGGAAATATTTCTTCTCAGCAGGCTGGGTTTGGAGCTTGCTGAAGAATTCTACATGGAGTCCCCTGCACTTTTCCCCCCAAGAGGGTTGCTGCAAGCGTCTCAATATGCTCTGCTTCTTTTCCTCACATGTCAGTTTGAAGCTGTTTGTCTCTCACATACCTACTTACATATTAAGAGGCTGCAGAGGAAATGTAGGTTTATGGAAAGGGGCTCACCAGCTGCCATTTTGCCTGAAAGAAAAGCTGCAATTTAACATTAACCTAGCAATTAAGCAAAAAAAAAATTATGCTAACATGCTGCTTTCTTGCATAAAAATCCCTCTTAGCAACTCTGAAAATTATCTATGCGAAAGGTAATAGAATAATTCCCAGCATCTTTGATTTGGAAAAGCCATTCTGTGGCATGATTGATATTTCCTTTGTGTTAGCATGGGAGGCCATGGAAAGAGGAGTAATCTCTCTAATGGGTGTATTCCACACTGGTGCCTGGGGTCCATGATACATTTGTCAGGCTTTAATTAAAGCTCTGGAGTTGAATTTCCACAGTAATTAACTTTATTTTCAGTTATACTATGTCTCTCATTTTTGACACTGACACTTCCCTGTTAGAGATAGGAGCAGCAATTGGCACAAAAAATAAAGAATGTGGGAATGAGGAATAATTTAAGAAATGGCATTGTATTTACCATGAATTCTTAAAATAGACAAAAATCACATTCTCTTTCAAAGCTGTTTTGTTGTTAGCTACATAATATGTTTTCTCTCCTGCATAAACACATATCCTATTACCTTGGTCACCCTTCTTATGCAATGTCCAGTAGTAAACAAGCAACTTTTGTTCAGGAGTCATCATGTATCCTAAATTCATGTTACAACAGGCCTGTCCCTTTACGTCTTGCAGGAATGTTTTAATATCTTTTGGCAAATGTTGACTTTTAAGCATGAACAATATATGTCCTGGGGAGGTTTTTCAACCCTTATTTCTGGACTGCAACTTTTAGTTCAGTCCTGGGTTGGATTTTTAAAAGTAAACATCCCAAGAGTCTACATTCTGTTGTCAGCGGTGGGTTTGGAGTGCAGGAATCGCTGGCTCATTGAATATTCACATTGCTTTTATTACTAGAAGTTAAGCACTTGAGACTGCTCTTTAGATTTCAGGTATCTTTCTGCTCCACTTCATGCAGTTTTCTGCTTGCTTTTCACATGTACTGTGAAGTATTATTATGGAGGAGCACAAATAGCAACAGCACAGTGGCGTTGTTACTTGGCTTGAGCTTAACAAAACCGCCTTCCCATGAACAGAAAAACAACGACCTGGAATCAATTGCCCTTTGACAGACCCATTGAGCTTCATTTTAAGAAATTAAGAAGTTTTTATTCCACTGCTGCAGTCTGAAATACCTGCTACTTACTGACTGTCTCCTGATTTCCAGTCTGAGTGTGTTCACAGCTGGCTATCCCTATGTCCTCGCATGTGCCAGCCTGCACGTTCCCGTGCTCTGGGGTGAGACAGGTGAAAGTCTCCTTGCAGAGTTAGACTCAGAAAAAAATTACTTTCTCAGGTGTGTTGTCTCACCTCACTCTCAAGAATAATCCTAGTGCCTTCCCAGAGAGGAGGTGGCTGCTTGCTAGCTTTACTTTTCTCACACCTGGTGGTGTAAAGTAACTTTGGAGTTTGCCTGCTGTAATTTGCAGCAAGATCTTGTTTCCCAAATGCCTACGATGCACCCGTTGTTTCTAAACTCCAGATCTGGTCTTGCTGCTGTAGCTTTGAAACAGAGGAAGGGATGGTCCCTCTGAATGCAATAAAGAAACAGCTAAGAATAGTACCACTTCTGAAAGAAAGCACTAGAGATAATTAAGTAGAACAGTGCAGTAAATCAGTGTGGCACTCAAGGGCATAGCAAAGGCTATGAGCAAGAAAGGTAATAAATTGAACGGTGAGAGATGCTAATTGATCATTGTTTGCAATTTCAAGCTGGGTCTCCAGATTTCATTTTAGTATTTCTTGTGAACTGAAAAGGAAGTGCAGAACTGAACTGATTGTGATAAAATAGAAGCATGGAAGCTAAAAAGAGACGTGGGCTATTCAAGCATCAAACTCCTGTGAAGTAATTCTGTCTGGCAATATAGTTTGAAGTGTGTTGCCTGTCTATTTTATAACATGCTGGCTCTACTCACCACACTTTTCTTGGAAAACTGTTCCATAACAGAATGTGTCTGGGTACTGTGAAATCCTGTATGATATTTCTCTGTATTTTGTCTTTCTTAATTTGTCTTGATTCTACCATCTCTCTACTTCATGTGTCTATCCATTCTGTATCCACTGTCTATTAAAATTGTTCATTGTAGATAGTTTTACCAGCTTTTTGATCAGCCTTATGCCTGAATTTACTTCAGTGCTAGGCCAACATCTGTTTAGCAATACTGGGTCAAGGACTGAGTGGGGTATTTTACATGCAGTTGCTCCAGAGATGTCGTGGGGAGGAATCTCACCTATATGTTCTGCAGTATGCACTTGGGAAAGAAGTTTAGATTTCCTTTGCTTTCTAACCCTGCTCTAGTTCCCATTTCTGATTTTGGACTAACCAGTTAGGCTAAAGTCGTTGCTCTCTAAACCAGTCCTGTTTACTTGGAGCAAAGCACTGAGGCTTTCCATGTCATCAGTGAGAGGAGATGTGGGCAGTGAGCCATCCTAATTTAAGATAGGGCTTCATCCCAACTTTGTTAAAATTAAAAAGGAGCTTATGTAAATAGCTAGCATGACGTTCTTAATTTTTATATGGCTAAGAAATGGGGAGATGAGCCTTTCCTCAAATCTGCTGTTAAACTGAGTAACATTTCCTCCAGGCACCACGGAGTCTTGCAAAGCAAAAATTAATGTCCATTGGTAGAAAGGAATAGGCACTGATGCGGTCAAAACTCTAGAAACCATATTTGCAGCATTGCTTGAAAACTTGTGTGTGATGTACTGTTTTGTATATCATTACTGTTGATCTTTTTTGTTATTAGTTCCCAAAGTTTCCTCCTTCATCTGTAGAGCATTTTATGCCATAAATGTATCGTGCATTTATTCCAGGATCTGTTTTCCGCACAGAGCTATTGCTTCGTATTTTACAGAGAAATCTCTCACCAGGAGTAGGGTTTCCTGCCTATTAATTGTCCTTTGATGGTGTTTTTCAGTCCAGTCTGAGTTCTCTTTGATCCTGACTGCCCCAAACACACACCCTTGAGTGGGAAGCCCTCTGTAGCTGTCTTAGCTATGCTTGATCCAGTAAGCTCTCTCAAGGGGTTGGATTTATTCCCTAGAGCATGGCACCACACTGTGTGGCTTTTGCCTTCAGCCAGCCCACATCTTCAGTAAAATATGTTTGCCCTTATCTGCACACAGATGTTTAGATGTTACACTGATGTGTAGATGCATCTTGCCTGGTTTGCCACCTCCTGGCTCCGTGGGGAAATACTTTGTATGTAGATGGTATCTACATGTTAAAGGATTTAGCTAGGCTGTGCATGACTGGCTTAACCACCAAACTGAGTGGAGCCTTATATTTTTCTGAGAAAAGAATATTTTTTCACTCAAGAAGAGTGGGCAGGTATCTGAAACCTCAGAAAAAGGGAAAAGATTGGAGTGGGGAAAATGTCTGACTGGTCTCACTGAACAACACTTTCAGCTGTACAAACCAGCAGAAAGCATCAACATTGTATGTCACTTCAGTTTTGGATTTCTGCAGTTGACAGATCAGAGAATGGGGCAACACTGCATCAACTCTGCTGTCACTGCAGTATTCTGAGCCTGTGAGCTGAGGCAGTGAGAAACCAAGCCAAAAATTCAGCTCCTGTTTAAGCAGTGATTCTCCAAAATGCACGAGTAGGTGAAACTGGAGTAAGAAATCACATGAACTTCTTGAGTTTGCTATTTGTGGCTACTGCCATTCCAATGTGCAAATGCAAAGCACTTGTACATAAGGTAAGCTCACATATACATTGTCCTCCTACTGACATTTGTAGTGCTGTTTGTCTGGCCAGCCTGCTTTTGGAGCAGACAGGTGCCAGTAAAAGTATCACAAAGCCTAAGTAAGATAAACCTGAATATATGGGTCTCATCTGCATTCATAGCACAGTGGGAAAGACTTGCCAGAGTGATGAAGATGTAAGGAGAGGAGGCTTGGAGAATGCAGCTGCTGTATGCTACATTACTTAGGCATTCTGGAGATAAAGATATGTCCTATGACAGTATGGCCTGTTTTTTGTCCCTGAATTTGTGACAAGAAGGATTATTCAAAGCTGCAGTTTGATTCATGGATAATGCAGAGGTAGTGTATTTCCAGTTGAATGCAGAGAGAACTGGTTCATATGGATAAGTTATTAGGGAGCAACAGCACAAGATTTTTTTTTCCAAGTGAATAATCAAGCATTTGCATTGCCCTTAAAATGTCTAATATCGACTTTTTCCAACAGCAGATTCAGTGGACCACTGCTTTTTTGACTGTGCCTGGTTTATAGATCCAGTGAGTTGTGATGACTATGACAAATCCCCCTGTTCTTTAGTGTGAGATGTTGTGTTTTCTCAAGAAAACATTCAATGATTTATATAAGGCTGATCTTCCAGCCCTAACAGACTACACTAGAACTGCTCTTTGTTTGTGGTGTTCCATGTCCATTTAGCCTTCTGGTGAATAGCAAGTGAAAGTTTTGTTCTGCTATGTGGCAGCATGCTCAGTTTAGTCCTACCTGGTGGGAACAGATGTATCTACTTCTCCTCCTTCCGAAATGCCTTGCAGGCCTTTGAGACTTGAAATGGCTTATTATTTACCAAATAACAGATGTCTTCACAGATTAGCCTCTCTGAGTAAAAACACAGTGATGCCACACAAAAGATGATGATTAGCTAGTTGAATAACAATAGGCAAACTCCAATGCAGATGTACAGGAAACAAGGAAAGGATCAGACACTTATATTTCTGTTTTCCTGAGTTCATTATATACATTCATTTTTACAATGACATCTTAATGTTAAAGCTGCCTTTATTCAGCGTTCTGTTTCAAAGCTTCTAACTTATGATTTTTCAAATTAAAATATTGTATTAATTTCACCCAATTACATGCTAATAAAAGGCTTAATTCAGTTTGCATAGAGTTAATGCATTTGTTGCAAAAGTATTCCATGTCTTACTTTAGTTAATTTCTCTAAATATTTTTCAGTTAAAGATCTGCATTAGTATCTTTCAGTATAGGTGAAATTGAAGAACACTGCAATGATAAATTCTGCAGATCATAATACACCTCTTTATATATAGTCCAGCAAAACCCAGAAGATTTATTCACATAATTTGGAGGGAAAGAATCAGACACATTTATCAATAGGACTCCCCTTTATAGATGGTTTGATTATTTACATGCAAAAACTCGAGTTCTTGCTGTGGTTTGGTTGGTCAGAGTCTTTCTGAATGCAGAAAAATATAGACAAGGACTCCGCTGACCTTGAGGCTGGTAAAGGTTTGCCCGATGCCTCACTTAGCAAAACCATTTTGTTCCCATTCAAAGTGAAATTTTCCAACATAGAAAATTTCTATTCCAATTTCAGTCAGCATTTTTTTTATTTCAGAAAAAATAATTTAGTCTCTGAGAAAATAAAATAAACAAAATAAAAAATAAACAAAAACAAACACCCCAAAACAAACAAAAAAAAGGGGGGGGGAACCCCACCCCAAAACAGGGGGACCAGCAGGCATGTTTTGTGATGTTGCAGTATGTTGTATTATTTTGTGGGACTTCCGGTATCACAGATCAGGAAATTGAAATCTATCATGGAGAGAGGATGATGCAAGAGAAAAAGCAAGAGGGATTTCTACAGTGGAAGTCAAGGTTAAGTTTTTTTTGAAATTTAGTGGAAAACTGTCAGATTAGGCTGCATTCTGGTCTAAAAAAAGTCCTTATCTCCAGCTGTTTCTTTAAAATTTGCGGTTCAGCTCTCCTAGGATTTTGGCAGCAGGGACTGTGCTTCAGATGGGGGATATGAAGGTTGTGACCATGGTCGGGGTGGTTGATTCAGGTATTGAAATGATTAAGAAAGGGCAGGGCCGGGGGATGGTCCCCATGAAAAGAAAACTAGGAGAAGGACAAGGAGTGGAAGTAAAGTCAGGAGACAGAGAGTAGGAGCTGAGGTTAGAGTGGGTGTGCTGAGGAGGAGTGGAAGGGACTTGTAAGAGGGGATAGAAGCAGTAACAGGAGATAAATAGGATTCTGGCAAAAGAGACCAGACTAGCAGCAAGACAAGGTCAAGTGTTAGTTAGCTGAAGGGTTAAAATCTGGGTTCAGGACCTCTAGGCTCCAGTTCTCTCGAGGATTGTGTGGGTGTTAGTAGGGCTGTGTTATGCAATTTCTGAGTTGGGGGTCATGTTTTTATAATTCTCCCTTTTTCTTTTTTTTTTAACTGTAAGTTACACTTAAAAGCCTGTTCAGGGTACAAAGCAAAGCTCTCTTAAATAAGGAGAGATTTCAGTCAACACTGCTCAGATGAATCAATGTTTTATTTTATCATAGTGGTTCATTATGTCACCTCTTCTTCCTGTAACTGTACATCATTCAGCTCCAACTTTGAAGCCAGAGTTATTAATTTCCTGGGGAGCACTTCTTTGGCTCTCATTATTGCTGTATCCAAGGGCTTTGGAAACATTAATGAATTTATCTTCACAACGTACCGATAAGGTGCGATGACATTGTACACCAGGCCAAATGATGCACGGAATCATAATGTCAACAAGGGACATTTAATTTAGATGCCCAACTTGAGATATTTGGGCCCTAATTTTCCAGAAATAGCATTTGATTGAGCTTCCTTTGTTCTGGAGTTGGCTTTTGCTGAGTCCATCCCAGCTGGAGTTGCTCCACGCTTCCACAGTTCAGAGCACAGGTGTCTTCTGTGCGCTGCTCTAAACAAACAAAGACGATGCAATTAAGGACCTCCTGCTCAGAGTCTGGGCTTTGTGACTTCCTTGGCGTTAGGCACTGAGACAGAGAATCCAGTTCCCTAGGGCAGCTTTTGACTGCCTTAGGCACAGCCATGGTGGTTTTCCAAGCCCTTACCTCAGTCTTGTTGGACTGCCCAGTGCCATCAGTGGTGAGGCAGAGACTCAACAAACAGCAGGTCCCTTCCTCTTGTGACCTTGACTCTCTGAATGTGTGGGATCAGTCCTTGTTGTTATCCTGAGTGAGGCTGGATGGTAAACTAAAAATGTGTGAGTTTATTATTTGGATTCTCAGAGTGTGTACAGACTGTGTAGCCAGTGCAGATTTTTTGCACTACAGGAATAGATGCACCACAAGGCCTCTAATTTTTTCATACTGATTCATAATTGTCTGTAACTCTTGTGGCAAACTTAGCATGGAGGAGCAGGGGCTCTTGTAGCAGAGAGAGGCTGCAGTTTTATTTGAACAGGCTCCTTCATTGTGTACTAGGGGGCCTCACTGGTCAGTGGTGTGAGCTGGTTTGGGGGAGGAGGTGAGAACCAGATCATATGATATGCCCAGGGTTGGGCGTCTCCTGTCTTCTGTCCTTGCAAAGTTGAACTCATGGCTCAGAAGTGCATTACACCCAAAAGACACATTTTCCCCAACTTTTTGCGGCCTACAGAAGCAAAGCCATGGTGCAATCAAGCAGAACATGGAGAAGGCAGACTCTTTCCCTGAAAGACTTTTCTTTAGCAAAGAAAGAAAGAATAGAAAGATAGAGATGGTTTTCAGATGCACAAATGGGAGTTAGGCTCTATTAGCTTTCACAATGAGAGGGGAGTCTCACTGAAGTCTGTACCTGCAAAAATCCTACTGTAATAACCCAGTGTCCAACAAATCCTGTTACTGTTCAGCACAAGGGGCCATTCTTCCCCATTTTCCTTCATCAGTTCATTTTCACATTCATTGGCATCATTCTGGGACAAAGCCACTGGAATTATTCTGGGTTTGCACTGGGCAGCTCAGAGCATGGTTTAGCCCGTCTCAGTTGCAATGTACAAAGTACCTGACACACCTAAAACTATTCTCATCACATTTTAACTGGAGTGAGTTACTGGGGCAGATGTTTCTTAAACCTGCATATCAAATATGCAGTCCTGTTCTTTCCCTGCCTATGCTCTCTTGGGTGAAAAACAAAACAAACAAACAAAAATAAGAACAACCTTCTTACAGTGGTTGCCTTTGCTTGCACTGCTTTACGAGTCCTGAGCCAGGTGCTGTGTCTGTACTGAAATCTCCTGTTAGGGGAGTGGGTTTCACCTGAGAAAGGACTTCACCGTTCTAGGCAGTAAATGAGAGTTTTCACTAACCTATTAAAATAAACCGTGCATCTGAGCATAATCTTACTTGACAGCATGACATGTTTTCAGATGACGCTGTTTGAGATTTGCCATTTCCTTTCTTACGTGTTTCCTTTTGACTTACTCGCACCTCCATAGAAGCAAGTGAACCTTCTGAAGGAGGGAAGATGAGCTGCTTAGCTGGTAGCAGTCTTGCTGGCTGCACAAAGTCAAAGGGAAAATAAGATACACAGTGATTGGCACACCAAATCCTCTCTAAAGCTACGGACCTGTCATGTAGAGCTAAATCTCTGACAGTGCCAGGTTAGCATCTTGGCCTAACTCTCCTTCTTTTGCCTTAGTCCCCCTCTCCAGAGTTTGAAGTCATAGACATCCCCTTGACACAGAGCAGGCCATTATTATTATTCAGAGTTGCATAAAAAGTGAATTTACATTGAGTAAAACCAATAAGCCGTGCAGCCCTGACATTTAATTTTCTTGGAAACTCTTCCTATTGAATCAGACAGCACTACATGAATTTTCAAATGAAATGCGGTGTTTGCACTGCAGTAACCTTGTATGGACAAGAATGAATAACTTGGAAATTACCAAGAGCCAGCCTGTTTCTGCCACCTTCCTCCAAACCTAAATTTTTATGGGGCTGTATTTCTGTTTGATGCCTTGTAAAATTTTCATTCTGTTCCTACTTGCTATCTCAAAATGGTGTGCAAAATATTCTTTTATAAAAGGAGTTAATGACTGGGTCACTGGTTCCCTGCTCTTTCTGAGGCCACTTTTTCCTTTGACATCAAACCCTGTGGCTGAAAGTTGAGGACAAATAAATGGTGTCCCTTGAACCAGGCATGGTTATAATAAACTCTCAGATGAAATGTCAAGTCTAAGCAAGTGTACTCTTCTGCTTTCCAGTGTATGTTGTTCAGCCCTCCCAACACAGCAGTCATATTTCAGAGCTCACTTTATCTCCCTTCTCCTCTTACCATATTGAATGTCTGATTATAAAGTAGGTAGTAAATGGCTCTGTTAAAAGGAGGTTTAACCAGGGAGATGTAGGTCAAGACATCATCTCGCTGTCTGTGCCACATGGTTATGCATTTATGCCTCCATCTGTCCAAATCTGCCAGACATGTCTCTATTCTTAGAGCTGACGTTAGAATTTCATGGAGGAAGCGACTTCAGACAGACATTTCAAGATGAATGTGTGCTCTCAAATAGCTGAGCCAAGGAGACTAGCAACATTTAAGTTGGGACTGCCCCTGAACTAACACTGTCAGGGGGGTGAGGCTCTGGCAAAGCTCACAGGGCGGTCTTTAAACCCCCAACCTTTCATGTTTGTTTACCCTACTGATATTTTTTAAAAAAATATCATTATAAGCTGTTTTGGGTTTTCTTGGAACTTATGCTCTGGTAAAAAAAACTAGTAATGTGAGTTATTATTAAATACATTAATGCACCATTGAGACCAAGTTATTAAGAATTCAAAAGATGGTTATGCTTTCCTGACATGTTTTTTTCCAACTATAATAAAATGTTCCTTTCAATCTTAGGTACTTGTATATGTCTATTATAACGTGTCATTGTGAAATTAGATCCTTACGCTATGCTTGCACATTATGATTAGAGCTGGTTCAAAACATTCAATCTAAAACTGATGTGGAAATATTCTTGAACATATATTTTGATGGGAAATGTAATGTGATTTTCTTTTGACTGAAAAGGAAAAGGGAAAATGCCACATGTGTATATTATTTATTTATTTTTAAACCTTTTGTTGCTGGGAGAGGAAAGACCAACAGAAAACATAGCCATCATCTGCTACAAATAGACATAAACAGGCATGTGCAATTCAAAATTGCAGTAATGAATGTGTTGCTTTTTATTTAATTTTTTTTGGCAGCTGAGGTGGTTATGTTCTCCTTGATTATGTGATCTTGTTTAATGCAATAGACTGGGCCACAACCCAAATAGGCAGGCAGGGCACTCTAAGCTGATTGAAAGCTTTTGTTCCTCACCCACGTTTAGTTTTTGGAAAGGTTGGATCTGTGAACTGGACTCAGCATCTGATGGAGTTAGGAGAGTTATGTTGGCATCCTTCACTGGCAATTATTTCCTCTCTGCTTGATAGATGTAAATTAGCTGAAGAGCTGAGAGGCAAGGCAGAATGTGTGGACCTTGTACTGGGATCTGCCATACTTACCTTACATCAGGTCAGTTGAAATTCCCTTAGAGACGGACCAAAACTTAATTATTGTCTGTCTTGATCTTTTTCCTGTCGTGTGTCCCTCAATCTTCTTGATCTTTACAGTCTCTTGAGAAACAATAGTAAAAGGGGTTTTCTTTACAGTTGAAGTTTCAAAGCCAAAACCCAGTTTGTGAGATTTTTGTCAAAGCAATGACAGGCACTTGCCTTCCTTGGCTTGCATCTTTAGCTCACTGTAAATAAGATAATGGTGATGCACAATATGGAACCTCCTTTGTGGTGCTGCATTAAGGCTTATTTGTTTAGCTGGGTAATTGTGGCATTCACTAAAGAGAAGATGATCTTGCAGCTAAAATGTTATATTGAGATGTTTCCATCTCCACTATAGATTTCCTTTAAAGTCATCTAGGGCCTGTGTAACAGTGTTTGCAGGGCTGCAATACAACAGTCAGCACAACACTTGCTTACATTTTTGAATACTGAAGCACCTGTGTGAAGCTGGTATTTTGGCCTTAATTTCAGGCACCCAGAGCATGCATACTCCTCTTTGTTTACAGCTGATGCTTTCCATTTGTGAAAATTTGACCCAGTCAATCAACCTTAGGGGTGCAGAACCATATTATAAGAGAGGGAAAATAGTGCCTTCTCTTTTGCACCCTTTTTTTCTTCTCTACTTGAAATACTTGCATTCAATCAAGCTGAATAAGGTGAAGAGCCTGATTTTCAGCTGCTTCACAAAGGTACACCCTTTTCTGACTCTGTGTGTTTATTACAGTGCAGGCAAAGCTATTTTCTTGCCTGTTCTTTACATTAAGTCTTTTTTATTGTATATCCTAAACAATAGGAACAAGGGAACAGTTTAATGCAGCTGCGGAGACGTTAACCCCCTAAACCTTAAGACCCCTGTAGCTGGAGACAGCTCTAGGTGGAATTCCTTTTACAGAATTTGGCATCCCCATTTTCAGTGTTACAAGCTGGAATAAATTGACCTTAACCCGCTGAAACTCAGTGGAGAGAAACAGTCCCCCCTCTCCCCCCAAGAAATGGGCATTTTAAACAGGCTTCAGAGGAGCCAATCTACCTGCTCTCTGCAGAGGGAGTTCAGGTGAGTCAAGCAAATGTCAGCACCCACAGTGTGGACACCCTGAGGCAGGTGAGATGCCATGGGAGATTCTCTGGGGAAAACACAGCATCACAAGAGTGGTGTGGAAGTGGACCTTGTTTCTGCATCCATTCCCTGCTGTGATTGAGAAGGAAGAACAAGATGTATTTTCTTCATTTTTTCCAGAAGTTGGAGAGATATCTTAACTAGCGCAGTTTTGTGTGCCAGGAAAGTCTTTTAGCAGAAGAGCTTCCAATGGTTATAACAATTTCTTGTCAAAGAGTAGGCAATTTACACTGCTGAATGGCTCCTGGGTGTAGTGCAGCCTGTGAAATTTTCATCATGAGCTTGGAATGAATATTAAAAGACTTTCTTTAGTTTGACTCTCTTAAGACTCACAAAAAAAATTGGAAAAATTACAGAGCTTAGTCTTAACTTCACAGTATTTTATTTTTTAAAAGTCTTTTTCAAAAGGATAGTTGAAAGTGCTT
The DNA here is from genome assembly GCA_013399695.1 of Formicarius rufipectus. Lineage (NCBI taxonomy): Eukaryota > Metazoa > Chordata > Aves > Passeriformes > Formicariidae > Formicarius > Formicarius rufipectus. The sequence continues at coordinate 2,439,780 of VXAU01001358.1, forward strand.
TTCACTAAGGACTAGTTCTTTAAAAGTTTCTTGACCCAATTGTTTCACTTTATTTTTTTCCCTCCCATGTTGCATTGTGAAAGATTATTCTCCCTCAAACTCAGTGAAGCTGGACTCTTTTCCTTTTGGTTATCCAAGACAGCATGTTTTGAGATGTGCAATAAAATTTCATCACCAAAGTTTCAAATCCCTATATATTATTATACATTAAAGGGGTCACTTACTGGGAAAGAGAATATTGCTAGGAGTCCACAGGAATTTCTCACAAGTATTCACCTGAATATTCTATATTCACCCACATATGGGTTTTTAAATGCACACAAAAGTCTTCCCCTCTCCACCCCTTGTATGTATTAATGACCAAATTGTAATTCTGTCAACATCTGCTGAGTGAGTTTGATGTTTATGAAGGTGTTTGCTTCTCAGAGGGCTACGGAGGTGAATGAAGTAAAGGAAAGGCTTATTCTTCTCTTATTCTGCAGCTGGACACACACAGGGTTATGTCTTTGCACTGCTGGGGACAAGAAGCAACCAGACCATTTGTTTAGACTTCTCTCCCACTGGGGCTGCCTTAAAAAGTATTTTTTTAATGGTGGATAATTAGGAACAAAGGGAATAGTCCAAGGCACTAGATAGCCAAAGGCAACAGCAGTTTTACCCAGCCTTTTCAGACTAAGTTCTTCCCCTGGCCATGGTCACCTAGACCTGAAGTTCTTCATGACCATCTGGTTTTATGACAGTGAACTCCAGGAGTGTAGGCCTTTCCTCCTCCTCCCTTTTAGCAACATGCCCCAGGCCTGACATGTCAGTAAAGGAAGATGATGAAGAATGGGTTGTCTGTCAATATCCTCCACTCACCACGCTAATGACAGTGGCCTTTAAGTGGTCATCTTGCCTAGAGCTGTTCATGGAAACACTGTCACAGGTGGGAGGAGGCCTGTGGAACACAGTCATTTGTTATCTTAGCTGAGATGGGGCATTGGGATTTCAGCACTTAATGATGAAGTGGAGAAACTGAGGAAGAAGGAATTATTTCTGTCAGGGTTTCCTTGCACATCAACACCACTTCCTTGTGTGGTTTGTTTGATTTGTCTTTATCTTTGTGGTAATGGCAGATATGGATTCAGACATCAACACAAGGAAAACCACAGCCAGGTTTAGACCCAATGGGGATTGTAGATGCTCTGCTTCTGAATTCATAGAGGAGAGGCTTTGGAAGGATTGGGGTTTTTCTTCTGCATGCTGTGAGATTCTCTGCTTCTAAGTTCATGTCACATAGGGTGCAAGTCTTGTATATACAGAAAAGCATGGTGTTATCTCTAGTTCAGTTCCTACCTGACTATTCCTTAGGCACACATGAGAGGCCTGTACAACAGCAGCAAGACTGGTTCTGATCAGCTGTGATGTCCTGGTGTTGGGAAAGCAAAGGGTATACACTTTTGAGGGCAATTGTGGAAGTAGATGCAAATTGCTCTTTCTTAGATCTGCAGAGAGGAATCTACTTCAAAAAGTGCTGGAAGATCTAAGTGTAAAGTCGACATAAATATAAAAAATGCTGCACTCAGGATGTTATGAAGAAAGATGGTAATGGTGGTGTGCATGTTCCAAGCAGTGGGAAATAAATCACAGCAGACAACGTGGCACATGTTGAACAAGAACACAGAATTCTTGCTCAGAGGAGTCTTATTGCTGCAAGTTAATCATCTTTTTATTAGCATGCCCTGGAGCTTTTTGGGATATAAATTTTGCAAACTAACATCTGGACTGTAGAAGTTGGCCATTAAATTAAGAAACAAACCATGAGAACTTGAGCCCAGGAAGTTATCTTTGAGTCCTGTGTAGTGGAGAAGAATCCACCTGCTTCTTTTTGTGAGGCACACTGGAATAACCACTGAGTGACTAACCTGTGGGAAGCAGAGACCTTGGTGGTGGAACTTACACTGGGGGATTAACTCCTGGGGGTAGTGCCAGCTGGGAGTGAGGAGCCTCTGCTGTTGCTGTCTTGTAGAAGTTCTTTGAACATCACAGGGCAATATGGTACTGAAAGGACCGAGGCTGGGTTTCCTTGACAGAGGAGTCAGAAAATATTGGAGATGGAAGTATGTCTCGGTGTGTCTGCTTTTCCATTTTCTGCAGAATCAGAAATACTACAGTTGAAAACTCTCTGTGATGTAGCTTTTACTTCTTTCCAGAATGATCCATAGCAGTCAGGATAACATCCTAAAGTTCATATGCTTTGTGGGATGGGAGTGGCATGTCTTTTGCCTGTCTCCTCTTTTCATTACCATTATTCAACTTCTTCATTTCAGTCTTCTAGTTTTTGTTGGACAGACAGAGAAAAAAGGTTCTCTGTGTTCTGTTAGCTTTGCCACAATGTGCATCTTCTGTTCTCCTCTGTTTCTTCTTTAATTTTAGGCCTGATTAGCTTTTTTTTTTCCAACCCCCAGTCAGACATAATGAGTGGCTGGGAGCTGTCAGCTCTTTTGGACTCTTTTGTCTTCTATTCATCGTTATGTCTTCATTGTCCTCTTTAATTTAACTGTGATGTTGAGGGTCTCACTTACTGTGAAGACAATACTGCTAGCTGTCCACGGGGATTTCACTCATCTGTTCATCATCCTGTGTAAGATAAACTATATGTAAAATATTGTACACTAAAAGTACAAAATATTTAAACCCATTTCAGACACCAACTGCTTAACCACTGTTTCCAAACACAGGTTGCTCTGTGGCAAAGCATGTGATGCCTTTTCTGGATACCAATTTCCACTAATTTAACCACTGACAATGGGTCTTTCAAACAAATTGGTTTGACTACAAACTTGCTCTATCTTTGTTGCTTTGTTTCAAAGTATATGAGTAGGAACATCAATATGAATTACAACATAGAAGTAAATGAAAGCCACAATTAAACCTTTATTCTCTGTTTTTCAGAGAAGAGACTGTAGGGGTTCAGAGCAAATGGGAATATGCCTATTTGCTTGGAGACCAAAAGATGGATCTAGGAAATTAAGAATCTTTTTAAAAAACAAATGAACAAAAATAAATCTCAAAGATCTGGTATATTTGCAACAAATATTTCCCTCAAATACTCAGAATTGCGTTTCAAACATTAAAGCTCAGTGTGTTTCAAAATTAATATCTTGGAGAAGTGTACTCCTGAAAAAGCTCAGGGAAGTGCTGAAGAATCAAGTGAGGATTATACAATGGGTACATAACTCATTTATTTTGGATTATTGAAGTTTAAGACACATTTTCCAAATCAGTTTTCTTCCAGCACCACTTCTGTTTTTGCTCACTCTTCGTATTTCTCTTTTTTTTTTTTTCTCTGTAAGTAACAGTTTGTGTATTTGAAACAGGTGGTGCTTCTCTGGCTTTACATTAATCTGCCCGAGGTCAGGAACTGGCCGTGTGTCTGCATTTTCCACCTGCATATGCACAACTCTGCTAGTCTGTTAGTGCCTAAAATTGCATCTTCAAATACCTAAGAGAACGTGGCTTGGTGAACTAGAGCACTCTCACCTACCAGCCACTGGATCTGTAACCCTTCTTGATTGTGATAAATGTATTTATCACAGAAAACCTGCTGAAGATTTTCATAAGAGACAGACTGCAAAACCCAGGTACTTGCAGGGAAAGAGTTTTTGAGTTAGCTGTGTCTGCAGGGTCATGAGAAAGGGTACTGTGATGGCTGGACATGGGCTGATACTCAGAAAGGAGGTTTGCTCTGCGCCTTTTGAAATGTCTGACCATGAGACTTTATCTTTAGAGATAAAGAAGGTCACCCATGATTGGAAGGTCCTGGAATTAGTGTTGAAACTGTGTCAACTTCAGAAGTTATTATATACAATAGGTATATACTTGTTATATAATAATTCAGCCCTTCATTGCCATCTCTCAGAAAAGTCATGGTAATAAGTGATTGGGTGGTAAAAATGCCCGATGAAATTCCGTGATGATAATTGCAAAGTCACTTCCACAGGCAGAAGTTAGTCCTAGCTCTACATACCTGAGGATAGACTCCAGATGAGTTATTGTCACTAAGGGACTTTTTAGCAGGCACTCCATAATACAGGGGAGTGGAGATCAGCAGAGGTGACAGAGGAAAAGAGAATCATAGGCACAACTGGGAACAGAGTAGAGAAGAGGAAATGCCACTGCAGTATGACAATCCAGTACACACCCAAATTGTGATGGATGTAGCTTTGTTCCCTGCTCCTCAGATCTGAACTGGAAGGAATATGTCCAGCTTAAGGCATCATTATTATGATACATAACGTATTCCTCAGCTTTGAAAAGATTCTATATGATCTAATGAAAGACTGAAATTGCATGATGTGGAGGAGATAAGGAATAATTTTTCTTGAATTAAAAAGTATGTCATCTTAGGTACTGTATTCCACTCAGGGTTGCTGGAGATGGAGCAAGCTCTGCCGGGGTGTTAAGATTACCTTGCACCTGTGTTGTTTCACAAAGCATTTCCCTAATGGCCTGGCCATGGGGTCAAAAAGATAAATCTACCTGAGGGCAACAGAGTTAAAAGTTTTGCGGTGATAATGTTTGTCCCTTTTCCCATATCCACTATGGTGGTTCCTATTTTTTAGCACAGGGTAAATTACCTTAAGAGTCCTATCTAAATAAAAGTATACACTAAAGCATAGCACTTATTTTAACCACAGTACCAGAATTTAGAAGCCAGTATCTTGATACATTATGAGTAGTATTAATATGGATATGGAAGAGAAATACAAAAAAAAGTTGTGGTTTACAGCTAAAAAGTATATCACATCACAGTTGCCAAGTATAATTCAGATTATACAGAGTTATTAATGTGGATTTAGGGTTGCAATTTCAGATTATTCCTTTTTTCCTGTTGTATTTTTATGACTTCAGATGGGTCAGTGCTTGAAAATCCTGGTTTGACACAAAAACAGGGTCTTTGGGTATATGCAGTCTGTAGTGTCAGTGCTTACCTGGTTCTGGTCTTTTCCTGCATATATTTTAATTAATATCCTAATGGGTGCTTAAAGTGGAGGTTTTGTATATGCTTCTTGAAGAATGCTGTAAGAGATTGTGTGATGTCTCTTTATGCATACAGACTAAGGGTTTTTTACTCTGTTTTGTCATTTGGTAAACAGAAGTCCCTCAACAAGTTTTCATGCTTGGACTATGCATGAATCTAACTCTTGATTGTGATCAAAAATAGTAAATTAATTCACAGGTGATTGCTTTCATTTGGGAGACAATACCTTGCAAACATTGACATTTCTGCAAGTCAGGTGTTTTTAAGGTTCAGTTTTAAATGGAAAGAAAAGTGTGAGATAATTGAAGTTCATTTGTCTTCAGAAGTTGCCATGTGAAAAAACTTAGCAAAACCCAAGCACCTTTTGTTACAGAGCACAGGCAAGAAAAGTCACAATCCTTTTGAGGATTCCACATAAAAGTCAAACACAGTTCTGTTTTCACAAACTCTGCAGCATTTATGCAGTTCAAAGGTGTTACTCACTGGTCTGCCTTGTTTATCTTATGTCTTCAAGATTGCATTTTAAATAAACTCTGAAAGAGTTCTATGAGGGCATGTTAAAAAGATACAGAAATGTCTCCAGGAGTTTAGAAGGTGAAAATATGTTGAATTGAAAACTAGAGAGTACTACATGCTATTTAATGTTGAGCAGAGGCCTGGCTGATCTCAGTGTCCTGCCTTTTAAAGTTGGTTATGCATCTTTAGCAAATGCTTTTTTATGGAATCAAGGGTTTAAATGCTGTGTTGTCTTTGGGTACTCAGTGAGACATTGCTCACAGCAGTGCTTTGGGACTGCATTTGCTTTCCACTTCTGATTTATGCCTTTATTTTCCTCACAATGTGAATAATTAATATCAGCATGATTGGGATTTATTCTTTCATAGTATTTTTAAACTGAGGTGAAAAAATATCCCTGTCAAGTATTTGAAAATACCATCTGAGGACACATTAAAATATTATTAGTTACTCCCCGGACATGCAAAGGCAGGGAGATGGAGTGGTCACATGTTTTTGCCACATCACATTTTTAGACAGCAGGTGCAAGAATTGTGAGATTCCCTTCTACACCAGGATAATTCAGTCTAGAAGAAACAGAAAATGTCTAAAGACATAAAGAGGCTTCTTCAGTTGCTGCAGCCCAGGTAGCTGGTGAGATGTATCAGGGAGGGATATGACCTCCAAGAGCTGACTAACATGAACCTAAAAAATCCCAGGACAAAGCTGTCCTCTGTGTTACCATTTCAGTAGAGTTTGGCACCACTGAAATTTTGATTGGGAAGGGAGGGTGGATATTGCAGTTCTTGAGAGATGTGAAAAGGTGAGTCTTGGGGAGGAGACTCCAGCCCTGTGTGCCTTGTGATGTCTGCAGCTCACATTTGCTCCTCCAGTGAGGATCTTTTCTCCAAAGTAAAAATACTCCTATGAGATTAATTTTATCAAACCATAAGCACAAAAATGAAAGTAATTTTCAGTGTGTTTGTTTTGTGTCCTCTTGACAGTTTTCCCCCTTTTTGGCCATAGCTCTGCCTTCACCTTCACTGCCAGGATGTTGGAGAGCTTGGCTCACAAAAGCCAAGTGCACTTGGGCGATTTCTCATTGCTTATCAACAGAATTTTCCTGTGAACCTTCATCTTACTTTGTGATCAACAGGTGTAACAGGACAGCCTATATTTAGTAATAAATAATGTTCTTATTTTCTTGACTTTTTTTTCTTGGCAGAATCATGAATAAACTGGCAGACAAGCAGGACCACATGATACCATGAAGAGAAGCTTACAGGTCCTCTATTGCCAACTGTTTAGTAAGTAAATACTATTTTTTTTCTGTAAGAAAAGAACTATTCAAATCCTTACATAAGATAGTAATATTTATGCAGGGAACAATTTAGGGAAGTACTTAACCATGTGTCTTGCTTCAGATACCTGGAGGAACCATATGGAAGTTAAATTATCCTGTCAATGGAAATATTTAGAAATGTATAAAAAATGAGTTGAAGTATCATCTGATTCTGCAGAATTTTGTACAAGAATAAAAGTGATTCATTGTGCCTTGAATCTGTGAACACCCTCAGGAAAATGAGATATAGGAACAGAGGATGGTGGCTGGAAGAAATAATGCAATGTTTTTGTAGTTGTGTTTTTGGTCTAGTTCTTAGTGGACAAGAGGGATCCGTGTAACTTGGCATGGCTGCTGGTGGTCACTCAGTAAAAGATCTGTGGGTGAGGGAAGGGAGCTCTATACTCGCACAGACCTATATTCTGTCACCTCCTGACATGACAAGGGTTTTTTTCCAGGTTTTGTCTTTCAGAACTGTCCATCCAAGAGCCCAGCAAAAAGCCTCAGGGGAAATTTAGACTGTGTAGGTGGGGTCTGTCTCCCTGTTCATAGAAGCAAGGCAAAGTTTTAGGTGCATTGACACTGTTGGGGCACTTCTGTTGACTGACAATTTCCAGTGTCAGCAGCTTTTCTTCAAATTTTTAGAGATTAAATTAATTACATGAAAAAAGGAACAGATGAAATATGTGATCACTTGCTGTCATGTTTTACAAGGGAAAGCAATTTCCGGGAAAAATACAAAAAGAAAGTTTTTGTTTAATGTTGTTTCTGCAGTTTGGCAGAATTTCTTACTATGCATTTTCATAGACAATTTTGCATGGATTTCTTACTCTGGTTCAAACTAGACAGGAACCAGAAAATCACCCTTAGTAGGCATGGAATGAGCAATGTAAGGACTGTTAGTTTTATTGCCATCTTATGGACTGTTCCAGAAATTGAGTTGCTGTCATAACTTCGCTTTGCCTCTCGTTGTCAAGGCATAGAGTGAGAGATTTCTTTTGCGTTGCTTGGTGGGCTGATGTTCCTCTTCTTATTTACAGCTCCTCCTGTGACACAGGAGGGACAGAGATGTGTGTTCATAACTTCAGAGGGGGAGTGTCCAGAGGTTCACCCAAGGGCATTGTGCTTTCATGAGCATAAAGCCAGGCCAGCTGTGCCAATGGGACATGCCTAGCCCCACACCTTTGACTCCCACAGACTGGGTGCCTGGCTGGAGTACAGTGTGGGAAGCGGATCCTCAGGGAGGATTATAACCAGCAGTGGGGGCTGTGGGAGTTTTACATTAGCTGAGAATACTTTGCTGCATTTTGACATGTTTCTGTGTGTTGAAATGTCACTTAATTTTAGAATCATCTCAGTTGCTGGACCAACAGTAAGTTCACTGTAATGAAAACATGAAACTGAATTGTAGAAGTACATGTAGGGAAAAGAAGGAAGGTATAGTGTACAGTGTTCAGTCTTTTTGTCACTGTTTTTATTTTTTATTATGATTATGCTTCCCTGCTCAGCAGCATTCCCCATGGTTATCCCTTTAAAGTGTATTTTTCAGGGTAGCATGTTGAAGAGCTGGGCAGCAAATAGAGGAACACTGAAAATGAAGAGGGAAAGACTGAGAAAACTATATCTGTGTATACACACATATATGTAGTGTGAATGTGCAGTGATATTGTGAACTCTGTGATGTAATTTGAAGTTATGAATTCTGAACCTACTGCTACTGACAGATAAACACACTGCTTTATTTCCATGAGCACAGCAAAAACATTTAATAAATGTAGTTATCATTAACAAATGCAACAAAGGTAACTATGTAAAAGGTATTTTGGGCATCTGGAATGAGTGTTTTCTCTAGTCATTTGGTTGCTTTATAAATAACCTATGGCAAGATCCCCCAAGTTATGGAATTTCTATTAAATCAGTTTTCTTTTAGATGCCCTGAGGTGTGTTACCTAAGCTCACTTTTCCCCCAATTACACCACAATGCTAAAAACAACCCCGGAGAGTGTGTTCTGTCCAAGGAAGAGGAAATTAATGGGTTTCCTGTTGCTGTTCTTTATGCTATAAGAAGCATTTGCATAAAAGGGGTAAAATTGCTGCCACCATATAGCAGAGGAAAAAAGAAACCTTCAGAGAAAATATCCAAAGAGGATATTCTGCCTTGGACTGATTCACCAATGTCCTGCTCCTGGCTGCCTTCCTCATCTGCAACTGCAACAAGTGGGTCTGGGAGGCTGCCTTGAAAATGTGGTAGTGTTTTCATATTGTCTGCTGTGGTGTGAGTGATTAATTGAGGTTTGAGGCTATAAAGAGAAGTATATATGTATTCTTGTGAATGCAGACATAGGACATGCATAAACATGCAAAAGCTAGGACAGCTGGAGCAAAGTGTTGGTGGTTTTTGTAGAAACAGTGATCAGCTGGAGAGACGAAACTCTGTATGTGCTTGTGAGTGTGCCTGTGGCTAAGAAATGTTGGAAGAAGCAGTGTCAACTGGTGTCTTCTTATGAGGCTTGTCACATTTTCCTGGGGTCTCAGCTGTGCTGCTGGAGTGGCCACACTCATCTGTGTATTTGTTTCCACCTCTGTTCTTTTGTGCTGTGTTTGTACAGTGTCTGAGGCAGTGGGACCCTTGTGCTCATCAGGGCTGGTGGGCTTTGGGGCTGGAACAAAGCCTTATGTAGATACTGGTTTGGTTTACAGACGGTGGGATTTCTTAGCGGTATTTTTAAAACACAGACCCATATCTAAATAAGATTTTAATTGTTGCTTGTGTCTTTGGGGTTCTTTTTGGTGAGTTTTAGATGAGTTGCATAATCATTCTGTTACGATCCATATCCTTTTGCTGTGCTTTCCAAATAAAGCACACTCCATCCATTTATGCTGATGAAGAATAGCACATGAAAATGGCAGTAGCAACAGCTGCCCTTTTGAATGTGGTTGTAGCTGGCTTGAATCTGCTCCCAGTTGTCAAGATGTAAATTTTTACTTTGTAGAAATTGTAGTGCTGCGTTTGGTCCTGGATAGAGGCACTGGATGATGCTGCTTTACCTCTAGTCACTCATCATCTATGGATAAGTAATTAAATGTGTGATGTAACTATAAAAAAGTAATGCTTGCAAACTGTATCTTCAAAGATTCTATTTAATCTGAAATCTCTTAAGACATTAAAGAAAACCCCCACATAAAAAGGCTAAACCAAAAAATTTGGAAGAATTTTCTAAGTAAGAGCTCTTTGAAGTCACTAGCTGTATTGAGTTGATGAGGACCAATTAGAGCTAAACATGTGTCCACAATTTGCTGCCATTTGTTCCAGGCACATCTTTATGGATGAAGTTTGTTGCCTCTGTAATGATGAAGATGCAAATGCCTTTCCCATGAGGCTGAGCGATCTCCATGTTTTATAAAGACCTAATGTGATGATTTGAGCCCTACAGCATGAGCCACAATATGTCTGCATATTCTGTAATAAAACATGCCACACTGTTCACTAAGGGTTTCCAAGTTGCAAATGAGCTAGAGAAAATTGTAGGACAGGTAGCTGGTGAAGCTCCTGGCACACAACCTGCATGTGGGACTTTCTTCTTCAGCCATTTGTTTTCCTGAGGGGGGGAAAAACTGGAAGGACTCTTATTACGGCACTGGGGTCTGCATGAGGAGCCGTCACCACAACGCCTGGCATGAACGCCAGCCTCGGTGTTTCTTCACGCCATTGTCACTTTGTGCGTTCCCAAGCAGCGCTCTTTCTTCCCTGATGCCTGGCACAGTGCCCAGCTGCATCCATAGAAAGGCTTTCCTATTTGCGAGCGTGTTCCTGTCCCTGCGGCGAAGCGAGCAGGAGTGGCCATGTGTCACAAGCCTTGGGGTTGGGTGCCCTTGCTGTGTGTGCAGCTCACCGTCCTGGCATCCGCCTGGCAGCCTTGGCTTGCAGGAGAGTTCATCCTGCAGAAAGGGTGACCACAAACTCAAGTGCGAAGTAAGTCCAGGGGCTCATCACTTTTTTTTTTTTTTTTTTTAACATAAATATTTGATGATCAGTGTGAGTTTGTCAAATTCCTGTGTTAGAGAAGACACAGTTCTTCTGAAAGGTGTTGAGCAGCACTGTGTCCTGGTGCTGCTTCCATCTAGTAGGAACCCACACCCACCGACTCCTGTCTCTGTTGCCAAGTGCTGTCTGGGAATAATTACGTGTTATTAATGAGATGGTACGCACTGATGGCTCGTTTATACAATTATCCACGGCTCATTTAGAGCGAGTGAAGAGGCATGGTAACAGTGCAGAAAAGACTAGTGCCAGAAGCGGGGGAATAACCTTTTCTCTGCCCACAATAGCAGATAAGACATGTGGAAATGGATTTATAGAGCAGGTAGCTTGACATTAGACATCAGGCAAACCTGCTTTAGAAGGCTGGGATATTGAAACGCTAGAACAGGCTAATCAGGAGGATTTAAGTCTCCCACTGAAGCACCGAATGGAAAGAAAAAAAAAAAAAAAACCAAAAACAACCATCTCTCAGGGGAGCCAGAGGTCATCGAGATGACTCCAAAAGCTCCCGTCAAACCCTCTGATCCTGTGACCACCAGGTTCGGTGTCCTTAGCGCAAATGAGCCCTCTTGCCTCCACAGAGGGCTCTCAGCTTGCACAAGCCATGTATAATTAATCCATGTGCTAGAAACATACAACTGATGTGAGCTTAAAGGTGCTGGGGGTCACCTGATACAGATCAACAGAGAATGCCGTCCTGTCATTCACGAGGGCTCACAGAGAGAAAAGAAAGCAACGTTTTTGTGGTGCTCTCTTAGACTAGTAGGGTTTTTCTTGAGCAGAGACAACAGCAGGGAGTGGTTATCCAGCAACAGATTCCATCTGGTTTGCTTAAAAATTAGCAAGGTAAACAGCCTCTGGCTATGCAGTGTGTCATGTACAGAGCTTTTTGGGATACTGAGGCGTTTGTATTTGAGAGTCACGTGGCTTGGTAACAGCCTGCCCATCGAGCAGCTCTCAGTCCAGCAACACTTTCCCAGAGTTCAGTTAAAGGTTATTGCTTCAGTTTCTCAGCAAAAACTGCCTTCTTGAGAGAAGCTGCAACCTTCCATTTTGTGATCCTGTCCTGGAAAGCAGACCTTTTTAAGGAGGGATTTAAAAGCAAACCCGTGCGATAAAGAAACTAAATAGAATATGAATTTTCTTATTAAATGTGGGCCCCAGTGTCCTTGATGTGTCCTTTAGTGAGATTTCAGCTGCACACACACACACACGAGAGAGGGTTCCTGCTTGCTGCCTGGATAGGCATAACTTGGTGAATTGGATGGTTCTTGTGATTCCAAAACTGAGATTGTTCCCATGAATAGCTTGCAGTATTTATTTTAAATTTGCTGATTCCATGAACATTCTTGCCCTTAAAGGCCTTATGGGTTGATAGCATTTCATGGATAGCACTAACTCCTTATTGAGTATGAGGTGCATCTCTTGGGGAGGGGATGTTCTGCCTTGTTTTGTGAAGGGCAGATACAAGCTTAGGACCTAGCAACCCACCCAAACAACTGACATACTGTGAGAAGTTCTCCACTTTTCTTGTAGATTTGCTGAAACACAGAAAGATGTGGAGTAGGTCTGGGGCTATAGAATTTCCAGTTGTGGTTTTTAAGTTCTTGATGCTGAATTTGGGATAAAAAGCCAAGAGACAGTTACATTTATAATATTTGCTCTTTCTATTGGCAAACAAGTAATTTCTGACTTTGCACATGTTACTTGATAATCTGAGTATGTTCTTGTCATTAAGCACCTTCAATTTTATACTGATATTGTTTGCACTAGAACTCTGTAGGTTTTTCAAAATTAATGAGAACATGGATAACTTCATGGTGTTTATATTCAGCAAGCATTCACACACTACCTGTGTGACATTCTGGTAACAATGTCCATGACCATTATGCTAGGCAACCAAGAGATAGACAATAAATGCATATGAATATGTATGTGTATCCAAACTGGAAAATGCTGCAAGGGTTTGGTTTCAAAATGCCTCACCACCTTGTTAAAACAATAATCTGACAGGTCAAAAATTAATCCACAATATTATTTCCAACTTCTCTTGTGAATTATTTGAGTTTTGGACCTGAAGGGATCCCCACTGTATGACAGTGTCTCTGTCTAGTCTATTTTAGATTCCATACTGTTTGCCTCAATCCTTGAGAGAGAGGAGGCAGGAGTGCAAATGTGGCTTTTCTCTATATTTTTCCTTTCAAAAGTCTATTCAGCCATCTCTGAGAGAAATGAAACTTCAGGAACAAAGACCTATCAGCTTGTGCAATGTCATGTGTGTGTCTTTGAGACTCAGCATCAAGTGGAGGAAGAAATGTTACTGATATGCAGGCAAGGGCCTGGCAACCATGAAATTGGTCCTTTTGAGTTCGGAGGCAAAACTCCCATTGACTTTAGTAGGACTGGGATTTTATTCCCAGCCTTCATGTTCCCAACTTGCTTTGATATATTGCAATGTAAAACAAAAATATCCATCAAACATTTATGTCCTTCCCCAGAGCCTTCTTTTCTTCCTGGCTGTACATAAGAGCCATTGATATGGTTTTGACAATACTGCAAGCAAGCCCTACTCCAGCAAAGGCAGTTAAATCTGCAAACTGAGTTCTCAGCCCCAGGCAGACTGTTCCTACAGCAACCATAGGCTGCAGTTGCCATTGGACTGCATTCCAGTAATTCAGAATAAGAAAATGTGTATATCAACACACACACTGGTGTCCTGATGTCCATGGACTATCCAATGCCTGTGGCAGTATTCCTGTGGGAAAGACAGAAAAATTGCTGTTAGACATGTAATACACATTTTTATCTCTTATTACCCCATGTGTGCACTGCCATGAATGAGGGCATGTACCATTGGTATCTGTAACACAGCAATATTTATACCTGTATGTTTAGGTGGTGAAACTTCGATATGTTAAAAGTGCCTTTGACTTTTTGCCAAGCCTGTGAATTTTTCTCCCTGTAGCCACCCCTTGGCATGCTACACTCCATTATTTCTGAGCAAGGAAGACCTGATTGTGGAGGCTATTGCAGCTATGATCACTCATGTGCATGTCCATGGTAAATAATTTACTGGAAATACTTATCAAACCAAGCTCATTGTATGCTGTGGAAACAGTTAGAAAGAAATGCACATCCAACTCTGCAGCATATGATGGGTTTTATCCCTATCCCTTCCCTAAATAGAAAATATATGGATGTCCTCTGCAGTTCTACAAAAAAAACTCAAAGAACACCAGCACGTGCCAAAATTTAAGCACATTCAGCTCAGCAAAAAAAAAACTCCACCTGCAAAAAAAAACCCAAAACTTGCTGTGAAACATGATCTAAGTTAGCCTTTGGAACAGAGCCATTGCTTCTTGAAGCAATGCATCCAGCTGGTCTTTATTTTGAAGACAGGCATCTGCAAAGCTTCCTTTACAAATCGAGGCCTAGACATAATTGGTATGAATGTATTGCTTTGGAGTACACTATTGGTTTGAACTATGTGTACCCTCTAGTGCCTGAAACCTCAAGGGCAGGATGTGCTCCCAAGGTCTGGAAAAAGCCCACAGTCTCCTTTCACATGATTTTATTCCCCACAATTATTCTTGGATAAAAGGAAGATGTTTGTTATATGTCTCACAAAAGAGATTTGAAAAGTGACCTTGGCAGGAAAAATATTCTACTCCTGCTATAGGAACTTAAAGCTATTCCTCTGTGAGGTTCACAAAAGAGTCTGGAAATGAGGAGGGAAAGTTTACAGCGTGTCACATCCCTTCAGCTGAAGGAGGCAAGGAAATCACAACCCCATGGGCTGTGTTTCCTCAGGGTGGAGGTGCTGAGGCTCCACACTGGCTGGTGTGCTACGAGTGCCTGGGAGGAGCCCACCAGTCCAGATTTTGGAGGAATGATGCACTGTAGCCCTGCCATCACTGAACTTTCTGCTGTGCTTCTCCTTTCACTCAAGACCAGGCTCCTGTCATATCCAGGGCCAAGGGCAGGATTTCTGGGGCCAGGTTTTCCAAATCAGCAAATGCTTAATAACTGATTTTGGCACTCAGTGAATTGTTCTATGTACCTAAGCAGATTAACCTTCTTTCTTCCTGGTGGCTAAGTGGGAACCTTCTGCAGGTGCCTTTAAGAAATGCACTAGGCATGTCTCTGATACAGAGTGCCAAGATATTTTGGAAAATCTAATCCCCTTTCCTTGAATGTAAAGGAGCAGATTGTGTTTCAAAACCATGTAATACTGTGTAGGACATAAATATTTTGTTTCTGAACTGATGAATATTAATCAGTGCTTGCTAATACTAGGTTATAAGGAAAGGAAAACATAAAGAAGGCGCATGGATGAAGCAGTGTAGGTGGGTGGGTAGAGAGTTGGCTGGCTATTTCCTTGTAATAAAGCAAATACATTCATTTCTTATTGCAGGTATAATTGCAGTCTTTAGGTGTATTTCATGTACCCACTGAAACACTTCTGCTTATCAGATTTATTTGTGCTTATTCTGTGTTCATTATACTGTTGTTCCTGTCTACTGCAGGTACACATAAATATCTTTCAAGCCACTGCCATCACCAGTAGAAGGACATGTCTGTGCTCTGCACAGGAAGCTAAAATATTGCTTACATGGAAATGTTCATACCCTACAACAAAGTCTGTCTCACTGAGGTCTTTAACCCATGTACCTTCCTTGTTGCTAGAAAAGGAACAAGCAATTCCCTCTCATCCCTGAAGAATATTCATCTTAAATAACTTGCTAACCACTGTCATCAGTAGCTATGAGTCATTGCAGGAGACCCCAAAGAGTTTGAAAATCTGTGCATTTATACAAGACCTCACGTTGCATTTCACTGTGACTTGAACCACGGACTATTAGTGACCGTACTTTTGTGTAAACTGTGTGGAAAAACTGCTTAATTTCTGGCCAGATTACAAGTCCATTTTGTAAAACCCAGAGCTTCGTTGCTGCTGGAATTCCCATGCAGTCAGAATGTGAGGGACACTCAGTGTTTTAACTCTCTAATTCTTTATGCATTTGGAAAAGGCACTGCTTCTGCAAGTTAACATCCCATGGAAAGTAGAGTGCTGACCTTGCAGGATCTTCTGAAGCAGTAGGTTTTACTTGTTCCTGTAGAAGCTACAAATTCATTATGCTATTACAGCTCATCATTAATGAGAGCATGAACAATTAACATAAAGGCATCACAATAAAAATGTCAAAGAGAAGAAAGGAAAGATAACAGATAGATGGACAACAGGATGCTTGCGGGACAAAACACTTGTGTTTGTATAGACAGAGTTAATTTAGCCTTAAAGCCCAAGGAGAGAAAGACAGTGGCTTCAATCCTGTGATCTTTCAGCCTTGTCTTGGAGGTAGAATGGATCTATTATCTCCCTTTTTATGTCGCTCCCTTCAGGAGTACTAAGGTTTGGCAATCCTTTTTCCCTAGAGCAACCAGCCATTTCACCTACTTCAAAGCTGTTTTGTTGTGCTGTTCCAGGAAGGAAGATCTGTTTTTCTGCTCAGGGTTCTATGCATTCCTGACAGCCTCACGTGAAGTCCCTGCCTCGGGACCTGCTTCTGAGCCCTGAGGTTGTGAAGCATAAAGTGATTCACATTACAGTCTGTGCTGCACTGAGGTGCCCTGAAAGTTATTAAGGATGAAGCCTGCACCAGAGAAGGCTCAATGGGTGCTTAGGAAAGGAGCATCCTCCAGGTCTGATTGCTAGGAGCAGACAAAGAGAATGTTCAGGAGTGGAGCAGTGGCTACAGCTTAATAGGAATGGACACTAGCAGCTTTTGCTTCTCATGCAGTCCCTTAGGAGAGACGTCATCTACATGATAGAGTAACAGGACCCTGGGCCTCAGCTGTGCATACTGCACTGCATCTTTCCTTGCCCTTGGGACATTTATGACTGGGACCATTAGTTTCAAAGTCACTGCTGAGCATGTGTGTGACTGGCAGGGAATCAGATAGAAATCCCCTGGCCTCTGAGGTGGAGGCCAATGAACTGGAGACAGAATAGACAGAGAATGTTTAGTGTACCTCATAAAAGAAAAAGCTTCTACAGGGAAAAGTAAGGTCCTCTTGTAGTTTACAGAGCCAAAGAAAACCTGGGGTGAGTGGTGTGAGGTGTATGTAGACTTGACTGCTCTTGTTTCAGGAGAATCTTTGTCAAAGGAAAGGCAATTCTGGGAAATATGTCTTGGTCTGAATGATTATTGGGAGCATCTCTTAATGCCCCTGGCTGTTAAGCTTCTCTCAGTTACAGGACACCTGTCTTTGCAGGCACTTCTCAGATAGCAGATATCCTTCTTTCTTGCAGAAGGGGATGACCATTTGGTGACGTCACGTGGCTCTTTGCAGCTCTAAGAAGCTACTGTCCCCTTCTGTGCGTGTTCCCTGCTCCTGGCCTCATGTAAAAGAGGCAGGGAGAGCTGTGGGGATGCCGTAGCACCAAGCCCAAACCAGGACAACCAGATAAATGTGCTTCACTCCTACCAGAGCAGCTTGCCTTGCCCACAGTGGTTTTCACTGCAGCGTCAACATTTTCAGCTTAGTTCCTCTGGTTCCTGGGCTCTGTGGTGACCCAGAGCTGCTTGGCATGGCTCAGCACAGCAGCTTGTGCTTCTGTGGGCTCTGGGCTGGCCATGCTCCAGAGCAGCTCCATCCCAGGAAGAACAGCTTGAGGGTTACATTCAATTAGCATAAATTGCTCAAGGCCCAAAATATGTTGTAGAGCCACTATGGATTGTGAAGCCTCAAAGCATGTTCCCTTTTTCTTTGCTGAGTCTGTGGAGGAGAAAAGGCTTAGAACCCGTTTTGTCATCCTCAGAGGAGGAATGTAGCTGATGCAGCTGCAGGAGAAAGGCCCAGAGCACCTCCTAATATTGGGGAGATCTTGGGCTGTTGTTCTTATCACTGCATTCCTCAGGATCTCCTCTGCCTTCATGTCTTCTCTTTTGAACTGTGAGCAGGTGGGATTAGGGCTTGAGAGCATTTGGACGTGTTGTACAGTGCCGAGTATACATTTGGCTCTTGCTTAGTAATTAGAACAATTAATAGGAAATACCATATGGCTAAAAATATTGTAGCTCTCAAAAGAATTCTGGGGCCATTTATTTTTTGTGCATATGAATGTGTACCTCATTTAAGCCAATTATTTTTCTATTAACCGGCATTGGTTATGCCATCCTTCTGCTTTTATTTTCTGAAGTATTCAGAGTATTACAGAAAGTGTGAAGGCTGAATGAAAAAAGAAATCTGTTTCCAGGTCCTTGTCTTTTAAAATTAAATTTTCTGGTTGAATAATCCTACATTTAATCCTCAGAGGGATGTGTCCCTTATAAGGAACGTTCTCTGCACCCTCAGGTGCCTGCTGTGAAAAGGGCGAGAATGGGAGATGAATCCAGATGAATTCATGAATCCAAATCCTTGTTTGGAAATCAGGTGCTGTTTGACTGTGACTTTACCAACACCTATCCTAACCTATTTAGCCACAAAGATGATGTTTATGGACTAGAGACACATTGCTCTCAAAATTTGATTTCCAAGTTGCATTCTGCTTCTCAGGCAGTGCAGCAAAGTATGACAAGAGTTCCTCTTACACCTTTTCTTGTGAGTTACGGGAGACTGGGAAATCTCAGCCTTCAGTGTTTCAAGATGGAAATTTTTAGGTCTAGCAGAGTTGATGCTTTTCAGCATGGCATGGACAAGTATAAAGCCTCTTTTGTACTGTGGCTTGAAGGGATTCGAGCTTTATATCAACAGAGGAATGGAGATCACACATGGTCCTGTTGTATCTCCAGACTGCATTTGGGTGCCCCACTTTTTGGACTAGAGACATATTGTCCCTGACTGTGACAAAAGTTTCTGCCCAGTGACTATATTGATAGCAGTGGGATGTTGCTGAGTCTGTCACCTGAAGCAGAGCATACAGCTGTTCTGGCCAGCAGCATTCATGAGGGAATAAAACACAGAGCAAGCACTTGGGTCACATCGGTGCTTAAATCATCGAGGTAGTATTTAAGTTAATTTTTAAAGTAACGCATGAGCTTATAGAGGTGTATTTCTCTAAAATTTAGCTGTGAGTAGAATATGATAATTCCGGTTAAGGCTGCCATGTAGTCTGCCCATTTCACTGATGACTTCAGAGCTGTTTCTTGTGCTTAAATATTAAGTAGAAATTCCTGCAAAGCTTTGACTATGGCCTTTTTGGGGACAAAAGCACAGGTAAGTATCTGTTTATATTGTGATCTGATATGCTGAGGGGGAACATGGAGGAGAAATGTGCAGAAAGATGTAGGTTTGTGCTAGTATTTTTAAATAACAGTCAAGACTTTATTTGGTGATGTAAAGTTGTTCTGTGGTGGCAGATGCATAAAGACATTGATTGCTTCAAACTCAGATGTCACTGGCAGATGAATAACGGGACTGTGCGAGGAACTGCAGTCGGATCAGCAAGGATGATTTTTGCCAGTCACAGAGCTTTTGGAGATTACACTATAGCATGAAGAATTTATTGAGGTGATTTATCCACAGTGCCTGTGAATACATTATGTCCATACTCTGTCTCAGCTAGTACAGAGCAGGTCTCAGTATCTACAAATGTATGATTAATGTTACTTTGGAAAGCAATACGTTTTTGCATAGTTTCAACATCCTTCGTGTTCATGGAGTTTGAACATAATCTACAACTCCCCAGTAAATCTCCTGCTATTGAAACAAATAAATTTGGGGGAATATATTATTAAAACTATTCTTTAAAATTGCATTTACATAACAATGCTCAGTCACCCTTTCTGCTGCTGAGAGTCCCTGACAACCAGAAATGCAAACCTCCATAAAAGAGACTTCTGAAAAAGCGAAGGAGGAAAATTGACTGTTCTGGTTTTGCCCGCAGTGCTGACTTCTTGTTTTAGAAGCTTCCATCAATAGGTGTGCTTTGTAGAAAAGACAGGTGGAGAAAGGCAAGCTAAAAAAAGGCACCAGAGAAGGCATTATTTCACATTCAGTACTCTGCTTTTCCTCTGCATCCATCAGTTCTTATGCTAAGAGGGAAGCGGAAAAAAATGACTTGGTATAGGAGACCAAGAACTTTTTTTTTTTTTTTTAACAGTCAGCAACAAGACAATTGTGCTAGGAAAGATTTCAGCTCATGTGGTATCAATGAGTGTGAGTTCTTCTCTCTCAGTTCTTCTCGTGTCAGGCAGTTCTTCTGCTGTTCTGCTCAAAAGAGCCACTGCTGATATTACCTCCTGCCAAGACTTGCAGGTCCACGTTGCTCCTCATCTACAGCCAGGGTTGAGTTGTCGAAAGAGGCAGCTTCTTTACAGCCACCGAAGAAGGACCCCCATTTAGAATTTCTTATTGCAGCACTTTCTGAATGCTCCTTGTGAAGAGCAGAGAAGGGAGTCTGGCAGAGCTGCCCTGTTTGGCAGCCCTACAGAAACTACCTCTGGAGGTAGGAGAAGAGCAGAGTAGGCAAGGGTGTCTCACCCAGCAAGGGTGGGCAAGGCTGCTCTTCAAGACTCACTGATCAGTGATCAGTGTGCTCCCCTGCACATCAGAGCTGTAGTGAGAAAGAAAATGAAGTTGTTCCATGAGGCCGCTCATCTGTGACTGCTCTTTCGTGGCAAAGCATATTTTCTACAATGCATCTGTGCAAGAGTAGGAAACAGTCATGAATTTGGCAGTGAGAAAATGATCCCTTTATAGAGTTATTAGATGCAATGGTGTCACTTTGACAGCCCTGAAGTCAGTAAGACTGAGAGCTTCCTAGATCTGGAAAATCCAAAACTGATAGATCTGCACTGAGTTATGGCAGAACACTGTGGAAGCCTCTGGTAAACAAGCTTTAGAGATTTACATTCTTATGCTTTCTCTTCTGAGTAAGCCAATCTGTATTAGTGCAGCAGGCACTGTTTTTTATTCAGCTGTGGTAGGATGCCAGTAGTATTACGCTTGTCATTACCTAAGATCAGAAATGCATTCATTTATAACACGTATTCCCATCTCAAGACCCTGTTAATTTCAATGAATTTCAGGGTCTGGTTTGAGGGACAAGTGTTTTAATGAAGACATAAATCACCAGTCATAAGCACCTCTTTTGCTATTTTCCTGTATAAAATCAGTAAATGCATTAGTGGTTCACTGATAGTGATTCTGGTCACTACTGAGGCTGTTGTTTTCTAACAGGTCTGAGACTTTGCCACTTACATTGAACTGCAAAAATAATAGATTGAGAACTGTTTGTATCCAGGAGGAGACTGGTACCTCATACTCTCCTGAATTTGCAACAGATTTCAGTGGTTTGAAATACTAATTTATTTTCATTCCATTGCTTAATCCATTTCCCTATTGTTCAGCATAAGAGAATTTCAACCTGTCTGCCATACATGCATTAAGCACATATACTATCTGGTATTGCACTCATCAGGCATTGTAGATTGTGTAGATATTGCCTCTAGGGCAAGTTTGAGCTGCATCAATCTTGTGCTTTCTTCCCCTTCTCTGACCCCATTTTCATTTGTAGAGGACCTCAGCACTGCTGGTTGTCATAGGAACATGGTCAGATTGTCCACCAGGGAAAGGGGAGATGCAGAGCTTTGCCCATAACACGTTCAGGCTGCTGCCTCCAGGAGATGCACCAGCAAGGGACACAAAGTCATCAGGGACTTTGCAGTTGCAGTAACATTCTGCTGAGGGCAGTGGAATTTCAGTATTCCAAATATTCAGTATTTGGATGGGAAATATCCCATCCAAAAGCCTTCACAGTCCCCACCAAAGCCTGGGAACCCATTGTTTAAGTGCTCCACAAACATAAAACTGATAGATACGTATGAATGAAATGCATACCCTGCTGTTCTGTGATCTCTTGGGGATGATGTGTTGCTGTGGTGCATTTCACTAAAATGTGGCAGAACTTCTCAAGTATTTGGTGGGGAGACACTGGAGTTACCAAACTGTTCTCTCCTACAGCCTTCACAGAGAGGTAGAAGCTGAACTGTGTAATGGATGGTTAGTCTTCACCCAGAAAGAGTGGCACAGTTTGGAGATGATATAAAGGAGAGACCTTGGAAATGTATGTCTGACTGCTAGGCTTCTACAGCATTTGTGTCAGCAGCCTTCTAGCTATTTATTCAGCTTTGAATGGAATTGTATTTGTGATGGCTCCTCTCTAAAGCCAATTTTTGTGATGGAAGGGATTAAAAGGTCTCTTTTAAAAGGAGTTTTCCTTAGTTGTAAGTCAGTATGCTAAAAGCCCCCTTAGGCTGTTTTTAATGTATGTTGGGATTGCAATACTCTAAACCACTGCTGGCAGTGATGGAGCACCTGCAGTTTTCATTCCTTTAATTTTATTTCCTAGCATTTGAACAGGAATTAATCAGGCTGTGAGGAGAATGCTGCAAAGTTTAGGTAGAGTTGTGGCTGCCCAAGCTGCTTCCCTCAAACAAACCCTAAAAAACAAACCAAAAATTTTTTAAAATATCTGTCCATTCCCCTGTTACAAATGAGATAAAAATTATTAATATGCTTTGGTAAAGAGAATGCTCAGCAAGTACAAGTCAGACAACAAAGCAACAGTATGTGTAGTGGGGATGTGGAAGCACTGGAAATGAGGATTAATTTTTAGCATTGTTTAAGAAATATTTCACGCAAGTGAATGAGAATGCAAGACCATGAAAAATGCTACATTTACTCCATAACAAGAAGAAAGTTATCACTAAAGGAAAACCCTAGGATCTCTGCTGGTCTGGATAACACTTTCAGGTTTCTTTCTAAATTTTCATCTTTCAGTTGCTGAGCTGCCTGGTACCAAATCATTGACGTAAGGGACAAATGAAAGTAGATTATTCTCAATGTTTTTATAGGATCTATCGATCACACTCAGCCTGTATTTCAGGTAGAATAAGTCTAGAGTCACACCTGCAGATTTCTTTCATTCACTAAACCAGATTTTCAGTGCACAAAGTGCATGATTAGCTTGGTTTAGGTCATTATCACTCCACTGAAATAAATTATGCTGTTATAGATAAACTTTATACGGCATGTATTTATTTCATGTATTATACTAGTGAGATGTGGAAATGGTGCAGACAAGTTTGACAGATACAAACCAGTTACTTATATGAGCAGTGACTGGCTTTCTTGTGTCCTTCTGTTGGGGTTCATGTTGCTGAACACTGTTCATTCTTCAGGACTTTGTCAGGCAATGCACAGCTTTACTGCAATCCATGAAATACTGATACTGTATTGCAAACCCATAGATTTAGTGGAACATTTATTTGCAAAACTTCAAACCAGTGGGTATTCATTAAAACCTGTTTTTCCTCCTGTTTTCCACATTAGCATAGTCTCACAGAAACATATGTAAGGTCCATTCAGGTGCTTTTTTACATGCAGATACATAAATGTTCCAACTGAAATTCCTCAGGTATCTCTTAATTTATTTTCTGGTCCTTGCCAACGTCTTTCTTTTGCTAGTACAGGAACTTATGCATTGTCAAAACACTGGTGGTGCGATCAGCTCCAGATTCTCATCTTGGTTGCTCTGATAATTTAATTTTGAGGAGAAAAATCTAATTCAGTAGATTATCTTTGTTTTTATACTGATGTTAAATGGTTTCCTCCACAGCTGTTTCAATGAGAAAGCTGATCTGCTGAACTATTTTAATATTTTCATATACCTTCTTTGCTGCATTTGCTTTAAATTTTGCCTATTTGTGATAGTTCTGGATAATAACAATCTATTTAAGCTGGTTGACAGTCATGTGAGAGACCAACAGTGCACGTCTGGCAGGGGTAGGATGCTTCATAGGAAAATGATCCACTGAAGTATACCAATTTGCAGCTATACAAGTGTCCAAGGAGGACAGTTGTGTGGTGACAGATAGATGCCTCTGGTTGACATCTCTGTAGGTGAAGATAATGTCCAGACACATGATTTCATGTACTCTTGCCCCTCTAGCGTGGTGGGGGGTAGCAGAAAGTAAGGCTGGGGTCTTGTGAGTTACTTTTCCATGGCACAGTGTGCTTCTCTGATAACTGAGGCACAGACACACAAATTACTTCTGTTCTTTGAGTGTGCTGTAAATATGTGCTGAAGGTAGAAAAAGGTAATGAAACCACATGTGCAGTTAGTTCCTCTGCCTGTTTTGCAGGTGAGAAGCCAAATCTATGTAAGGAACGATGAGTATAACTTACTAATTGAGATAATTTACTGAGCAAGTTGTATGAAGACCCTCTGCAGGTCAGTGGTAGAGCAGAGCTGGAGTGCCATCTCCAGCTGCCCCACCAGCTTCCAGGAGGCCACTCAGCTATGGCAGTGCCAGCCTGTGCACAGGGTCCAGGCATCCCATCACTGGGGACTTTTAGTTCACATGTTGGAGGTTTAGGTGTGGCAAGTTTATTGGACTCGCGTTGCCCAAACGTCTGAAGAACAGTCTTTTCTGCAGTTCCTGGTTGCTGTAGATTTTTGGTGAACATGGACCCAAAATTTTGAAGTTTCCTTCAAAAGGTTGTTTTGTCTTTGAGTGGACTTAGTTAGGATGATGACTTGATCAAAGCAGGACAGTGGTGATTTGACGTGAGATTGCTTTTATTTCTCTGAATGACGGCTGAGTGGTTCTCCTTCTTTCTTGGATGAAGTAATGCCTAATCATGAACGGACATTAATCTCTACTGAGAACACTTTTTATAATGGAAAGAAAACGAATCCAGGCTTTTATTCAGCTCTTGACTCTCTTCTTCCACAGCAGAAAGAGCTGAGTGATTTTGTAGGAAAGGTCCCAGTTCACTCCTTTTTTGGCCCCAGCCAGCAAGAAACTAGAAGGGCTTCGATACAGCAATGGGACTGCACAGTCAGGGTGTAGTGACCAGGCTAATCTCTGGTATGACAGACCCCACTGACCACTGAGCAGCCCTACAGTCACCAACAGCAGTAATGGAATCATATAAGGAAACCTTAACTTCAGGAAGCTTCTTCCTCTCGGCTCTGAACATACCCATCAATCTCTCTCTCCTTTCAGGGGCCACTGGAATTCAGTATGTAGAGATAAATGAGGCCATTTAAGGTGAATAGGGTGAAGTTACTACAACCAGAAGAGTTCCTCTCAGACCCAGCATTGTCAAGGTTGTGCTCCTCAAGTGCCAGGGTCAAGAGCACAAAAGTTGAGGAAAACTTCCTGTAGTGTGTTGTTTCTGGTGGCAGAAATAGTCTTCTTGTGTTCAAGCAGGAGAAGGGCTCATTTTTGAAACCCTCTACCCACATTGCAATACCACCCTGGATCCTAATGCCTTCAAAATCTGAACTGAGAGATGAGCAAAACCAAACTAAATCAGTGTAGGAATGTAGACTTCCCCAAGGCAGGAGGGAGATCTAGTAGATCCAAATTCTACCTTCAAGACCCTGCTCTAGTGCAAGTTCTTCACTCATCCACCAGTCTAACTTACAGAATTGGGGGGGAAATCGATCCTGTGTTAATTTCTGTTTTTTCTGGTCATCAGAACTGGAGAAGGTAAAACTAACTAAACAGTGAAGAGTAAATAACTGGATTTTTATTTCACTCAGAACTGCATAGTAAGTCCTGCAGATAGTTGCTGTGTGATTAGCACTCTGCTCACATAGGGAGCTTATCTTCTGGGAGGCAGAAGTCCCCTGCTGTTCTACATAATCACTATGGCTCTAGGAGGGAGAAAAGTAATGTGTAGTTTCTATTCAGAAAGGGAGTCTTTCTACTTATCACCAAAGTGAATAAACTGCAGTGAAATGGTAGTGCTTGTTGAGCATGTGGTAGGACACCATTGCATGCCAAAGGACAATGAAATATATATATTTATTTCCCCTTTTTATTATATTCTGAAACCTTTGCCCTTTCTATTCACTTGTCATCTTTGTTAGAAGCTGACCAAGAATCTAATCATATATCATATCATGGTACTCAATGGGTAGAGTGAGCTCACACTGAAATGTTTGTGTGCACCTCTTCCTTACTTTCCCTTAGAGGTAAGAGATTGAACTAATTTATACATTTTCATGTTATTAAGAATCACAGACTCAAGTCTTCTTTGTTTATATTGTATTTTCTTACTGACTCGTGCCTTTTTTTTTTTTTTTTTGCAGTTTCTTTATCTTTCATGTATTTTTGTATTCGTTGTGTGGCTTCTCTGTGTCTCTCACATTTACTTGCCTTGCAGACCGTGGCCAGTGGCATTACCCTGCTGGGTAATGCCCAGCTGGGAGGCAAGTCTTTTCTTAAGCATGGCAGAGCAGGTCTGAGGTGTTGGCTCTGAACAACTCCCTCCCCTGCCACCTTCCTCCTTTAAGTCTCCCATTTGACCTTGAAAGACTTCATCCGCCTTCTGCCTCGTTTCCCCATCCCTGCTGCCTCCTGTGCAGAGTCTAGGACGTGCACACAGAGCAGAACTCGTGACAATAAGTAATGTGGTGGTTTAATGTCATTTTGTGAGCCTTCTTTTTAGATCGAAGCCAACTCCCTTCAGCAGCACTCGCAGATGAAAAGGTCTTTAAGTGTTGGTGAGCTTTAGCAGGGAAAGAACCACTTAATTCTGCCTGAGCCTGAGTGTGCCTCCGAGGCTTCTCAGAATGAGCACATTTGAAGGAAACAAGAGTTGACTTTTCTGAGAAAATAAAGGTTTCTACTCTGCTCAGAGCATCCTCTTTGAAGCACACTGTTCATCTGGTTCGTGTTGGTTTGCAAAGAGCACTTAAGCTCTCATGCTGACCCTTTGGAGTCACCCTTACTAACCAAACCCTAGACTTTCTGGTCTTGTTCCAAATGTGCATAGAGTTACTGGCATGATGAAGGCCTTGCATGTATGGAGAGAGAGAGAGACTGAGGTTGGCTTTTTAGGAGAGGTGTCCTACACTGGCTGTGGCTCCTGGGGACACGCTCAGCACATTGTGAACATGTACTGTGGCTGTGGGGGAAGGGGTGCTTCTTCTAACCTTATGCTTACAAAGCATTAGGTGCCACGTGCCAAGCACAGTCATGCTCATTAATTTTATACTGTGCTATTAAAAGCTGATTTTATAAAACTGCTTGTTAGCACAGAATCACAGACACTGGAAACAGCAAAAAATATATATTAGGACACAGTTTATTTTTACACTCAGCTAATGGTCTCCAGATGTTCCCACATCGTACTTTCCATCCCTGACACAGTCCTCTCTTAAGTCACACCTTGAGTTTAAAAGTTACCAAGGAATAATAATTCAAGGTCTATTTTTATCTCTCCCAGTACCTAAATTACTACACAGGACATGAAACCTAATTTATATAACACAGGGCTAG
The DNA here is from genome assembly GCA_013399695.1 of Formicarius rufipectus. NCBI lineage: Eukaryota > Metazoa > Chordata > Aves > Passeriformes > Formicariidae > Formicarius > Formicarius rufipectus. The sequence goes on from VXAU01001358.1 coordinate 2,466,986, forward strand.
AATTATGTGGGAAAGACCACAAAATTTTTTCCTGTCTCCTCTTTCTTCTTTTCTTATCTCTATACCCTTGATTTTGGTACTGAGCTTCATTCATTTCCCACTGACCTGATGCACTCCTGGTGCATTGTTCTTGTTTGCATGTAAAATACAATGGAAAACACCCAAGAACACTACAGAAATTGTCCGGGGAAAGTTAAAGGTTTCAGTAAATAGACTACATCTTTTGGAACTTTTGCTATGTCAGTCTCACCTAACACTGATCAAAAACCTGATTAAGAGGGAACCTTCCCTTTTGTTCCTTCTTTACAGAAAACTGGAGGTAGCTTGGCACCTGTCATAATAAGTTAATATATTGCTTCATATATATTATAATAATTACTATTACCTACTGCCAGTGAAAAAGCACAGTGCACTTTTTCCTGATGATGAGATCATGAGCATCTTAAAATGATGATGATATTTAATTTGTCAGCATTAGTATTTAGAGTGAACACAGCTTTGTAATGAGTCACAAGGTATCACTTCCAGAGCTAGAACTGCTGCTTGTGCATTGTGCTGGTTGAATTTAGAAGGGTTGTGTTTGTGTGTTTTTCCTTGTTTCTGTACTAGAAGCACTAGCAATTTTAAATCAAATCTCAGAGAGGCCTGAGGTTGTGACTTTAAAAGTGAAGGATTCATGCAGCTCTTTCCATTCTCTCATCACTGTAGATATTCAGCAGAATTTGATTATTTTATTTCCTTGTGCTCTTAATTATTGGACTTACCGGACTGTAAAAATACCACTAACTGATTCACTACTGTCTAACACGCTTGTGTGTGTCTGCCAAAATTCCTGTGGGTGCCCCTTCCCAGGCCAGCCAAGAGCAGGGTCCTTGGCACCAGGTGTTGATGCAGCAGGACATAGGTGGTGTGTATCTGAGTGTCCTCACGTCCCATCTTCCTAGACATTTCAAGGAATTCATTTTGGAATTTGCCAGTGGAATGGGAGATCATACATGGACAGATTCCCCTGCACAGATAGCAGAGCAATTACATTCAATTTAAGACGACAGCCATCCAACCTGTTCTCCATGGAGCCAAATTGAAGTATACCCAAAGCAGATTGCAAGATGTGAGCCTAAATTTGAAACCTCAATATTCTTAGAACTTTTCTTTTTTTGTTTAATTATTATTTACTGCTTGTTTATTTTGTAGCAGTTCTACCCTCCTTCATCAAGCAGAACATTTCCATAAAAATCAGCCAGTTCATTTGTGTAAACGTGGCAGATTCAAGCTTTCATTATTAGTAATAATACATTTATATGACTTTTATTTTTTCCACAGTGAAGTGCCAGCTCTTCTTTCCACCAGGAGGGACTGTCTGTTCCATGGCAACTGGAATAGAAATATGGTTTTTCAGTTGAAATATCCCAAAGAGGTTCAGAACAATGAGGCCCACTCAAGACTGATGGGAGGGAATTGATGATTTTGGATAAAGTGCTCTGACCATTTTAGACAGGGGTATTTTCCAAAACAGTAGGGCAGCAAGTCTCTGAAAACCCCAACACTACCGGGCAAAGAATTAACTTCTACTTTATAGCTGCTAAATTGAATTATCCCTGGAGGGGAGAAAAAAACCCTCAGTGGTTTACCCAGGTATTGATTCTCTGTTGTTGTCAAACCCCAGCTGTTCTGTGAAAAGGAATAGTGGGGTCAAAATTGACCCTTCCACACCATGGAGGATCAATACCTGCAGTATAATTCAGGTACTTGTAATTACAAGGTCTTGGCAGCTTTACCTGCAGGTTAAATGACTGTCAGTGTCAAGCTGGTAGATTTCTTTTTCTTGAAAGCCCCCACATGTGTGGGTTTTGCTCCTTTTCTAACAATAAGAGATCTTTGAGTCCTGGCATTTTTAAACTGTGTACTCTTGCAGACTCGTGGGTCTAGTGAGGATGGGTGTGTGGGATTAACTCTGGCATCATTTATCCCAAGTAATCACATTTCTGTGCTCTTCACAGAGCCTGTAAATCATCCTATTTTATAATGTCAGGATTTTGTGGGTCGTGGTGGAAATGGAGAAAGGCATTTCCAATGATCACGACCAACTTTTCCCTTTCATGAGAAGAACAATGCTGAGGTTTCCAAAGCAGCAGCATGTGCAGGTGGGTGAGGTGGCAGCTCTAGAGTCACATCACCAACATTCCAGGAGACTTGCTGGAGAGCTTTTTGGATGGATTGCTAAATCAGCATCAGCTAAAAGCAGCCCAGTGTGCTGTCCTAGGAGAGCCCAGGGCTGGGGCAGTGGGAGCCCAGCTGTGCACAGCCCAGCTCTGCATGCTGATTCCCAAGAGCCCAGGAACTGCAAGTGGGAACAGGCTGTGGGATTGTGCATTCATCGGTTTGATATTTATGTCTACTGCTGAATGCTCCAACTCATATGGCATCAAAGAGGGGGAAAAACCCCTGAGTTACATTAGTTTATGAATGTTGAAAGCTTTTCCTGACATTCAGTACAGTCTATGGCCTGGAAGAGCTGATCTCCTTCTACATAATCCCTGGGAGTATGTTCATGTTAAATATTTTATATGATCACCCTGCATAACAAGGAAGAACAAGTCAATTTCTTGACTCGATCTCCCTATCCAGAACCTCTCAACAAACCCCTGATATTCACCTAATATCTGGTGTGAACTTTCAACAGAGTTTTCCCTGTCTTTGGAACAGTGCAACAGCTCAAAATTTTTGTTTGTCTGTCAGGACAGTACCTTCATCTGGAGGGACTTAAAAGACAGGTAAATATGAAAAAAAAAAAAAATCCTGAACTTTAAGCAAAGATATGTTGTTAATTATTACCAGTGATAGAAACTGGAAGAAAATCCCTGCAAATAATATTTATTCTCTTGCCTTCTGTTTCATCTGAAAAAAATAGCATCCCTAGTAGCAGCATCTAAAATTCACACTCTGTTGACAGAGAGGGAATCGTGCCACCCTATGAATAACAAATACAACTGTCAGCACTACCCAAAACCTACGATTTTTTAGAGGTCTGTCATCTAAGAATTCACTAGACCAAACCATACTTAGCTGGTGAGACCAGATGAGATAATAGACGAGCTGCAGACTGTCCCTGCTGTGGACAGCTGGTAAAGTCATTTAATTTTTCACTGTAGATTTATCTGCAGACTTTCACTGAAGTGTCTCTGAATACAGAAGCACAGAAATGTATTATATATGTCTATCTAAAAGTATATATTTAATTCTATATTTTAAAGAATGCAAACTTCTTACTACTTATTTTACATGGAAGGAGAGACTAATTCTTATTTAGACTTCTTATTGATACAAGCACTGTGTGAGCAACATAGCTTCAGATTTTCTGTATGGATTTGAAATGAAGCTGTTTAACAAAATGGAGACATCTTTTAGAAATTTTTTTGAAGTTTCAAATTTCTATGATAGCTCTTCAATTACAGGATAGACAGCTAATCAATTGGAATTTTGATTTCTTACTTGCACAGAAAATCCACCCTGATGCTTGTTTTCACTGAAACATTTGGTGTTGGAATTGTTTTGAATCTCCCTTAGCTAGGAATGCCTAGGACAAGATTTTCTAATATACTAATATATGCAACAGAAGGGGGAAAAACAATGTTTACAGGAGTCTCTCGAGTCTAAATCAAGGCATTAGCAATGGTTATTGTAATAACAAAGAAAGGTGCATCCCCTCTTGGCAAATTCCTGTTGTTTGCTTATCTCATGTGCAGCTCTCTGGTGTTTTTATTTGAAGAAAATTTATTGATTGTTCCTCATTAACAATCATGTTGTATTGAAATAAAAGAGTCAAGTCATGTTTGATATACTGCCCTCAAACCCTTAGGCTTAGCACATCTCTCCTGGTTGCATTTTTCCCCTGACAGCTTCTATTCATTAATTTTAATGGACATTTTGAAAGCTGCATGATTAGATGCTGATTGTGCTTAATTTTATTTTATCTTTTTTTTTTTTTTAATGAGGGAAGAGCTCTTATACTGTAGGAACATACCAGCTCATCCAGTCTGGCACATCTAACACCTAGCTATGGATATATCTAATCTGATACTTACTGAGAGTGGCCAATATACTGGACAATGCAGAAAAGAGCACTGGAGGTTCCCTAGAGAACAACTGCTTGATTAACTTTGCTTATGACTAACTTTTTTCCTGAAACAAAGGGGTTTATTGTTCCATTTTAAGCTAGTTTAATTAGCAGTGTTTAGTGCCCTTTTTTTTTTTTTTTTAAGGTAACACTAGATTTGCTCGTGATAATTCTGATTAAATTTCTTTTTCTGCAAGAACACAGAATAATTGTGGTCACCACCCTGCTTCTCTCTGCTTCTGTTCAGAACTGTATACCAAGCTAGTTTTATTTCTACTGCTTCTCAGTTTTCACATCTCTTGCTATTCTTGATGTCCAGATACTATTGACTTTCCAGACAGAGTAAATAGGCATGTTAGATTTACCTTTTATGATTATTAGTGTGCAGAACTGTCTCAGAATCCCTTTAGTGCATGTCTTCTCCAAGCTTTAAATCTTCATCTCTTCAATTTATCCATAAGGATAAACCTGTACAACTTTGATTATTTTTAACATCATTCACGCTTTGCTCCTGCCTCAAAAGGTATAGATAATTTTGGGACTCAACAGAATACTTTTTATCTGATTGTATCTATTCCTCAAACATACTTACATGTCTATACCTCATCACATTTCGCAGAATATTGGTTACATAATTAAAAGGGAGAACAGGACGGATTGTAACGTTGATAATTGTGGACAGGTTGTAACATTTCTTAATAATTGTATAAACAAATTCTAAGTCCAAGAAGTGGCATTTTAACAGTCATCAGCTAATTGAACTGAAACTTATACAAATAATTGGAGAGGTATGACCTCTTTTTGAAGACTGTAGTCCTGCTCCTTCAGCATAACTGTATTTCTGCTGCCTGAGTCATCAGCTCCCATGTTGTTCTCTGGGGGGTGATGCTGTACACATGCAGCAGGCAGCACTGACACAAACACAGTTTATTAAGCCACTTTCATCTCTGGTGAAAGTAAATGCTGCTGCCTGCTGCAAAGTCATCTATATCAGCTGGAAAAGTTCTGCTATTGTTGTCATATTATAGGCCATAATCCTTTGGAGCTCTGCAAAAAGAAAACAGTGCCAGCTACTGGTTGAATTGAAAACCAGGTGATTTGGGGGGTGCCTAATACACATTTTGGCTTTTTTATTTTATTTCATCCTCAGCAAAAAGGCTATTCTACAGCAATAGAATTTAAATTTATATTTCCATGTCCTTGGCACCAGTGGCACTAATGCACACATTTATATCAAAATGCTGCCTGAATATGAATCAGGTGTGGCTTCAAGCCGTTCATCCCATGGCAAGTCAGTTCTTTGTTCTCAAAACATTAAGCAGATATATCTTGTGGAATTACTTTCCTCTCTAAACTAGTTGCAAACTAATTGCATTTTTCTTTCCACTGTTAGCTGATTTCTTATTTTATTTTTGGTTGGAAGCACAAAAGGGTGATACCTGATACCTGACAGTGGACAGAGTAGTGAGATTTTGTCCAGATACCCATTTCTGAGCAGGCAGTGTCTTTCTATATGACTTTAGCATGCATTTCGGTGAACAAATTTAACATCAGCTGTATTTGCCCTCAACCACACAAAATTGTCCTTCTGGGGCTCAGCTTAGTTTTCCAAGAAACCTTCTGGCCTTAAAAACTGTGGGAAAAGGTCAAGAACGTGACCTCACAGGACACTCCATGGTGGACAAGGCTTTTAGGTGGTTGATCTCCTGCTCTGTTTAGAGGGCACACTGACTCTACTTGCAACCTCATTGCCAACCCATGCAGATGGCAGATACTTTCCAATAGACATGTATGTGTGTGGATTTTGCCAACTGGATTTTACAGTCCTAGCCCACTGCTCTCACCAAACTTTTTCTTTCTCACCATGACAAGATCTCACCTCTGGGAATCACAGCTGCTTCCAGCATCCGTCTTCCTCTGAATTCTCAAGTTACCAGAGACTCTGAGACAGCTCACTTCACACTCAGAGTCTGGGTCTCACAGCAGGTACTGTGGTGTGCTGTGGCTCAGTGTTCTTGGCTTGTGCTGGTTTGGAGTTGAACACTTCCAGCAGCCACCAAGGTTCCCAGCTTCTCCTGGGAGCTGGAGCCCTGAGCCAAGAGACCTGAGCTGTGATCCACTGCTCATCATGTGTCAAGAACCAGCTATCAAGGTTCTCCCATGCCTGTCTGTTCCACAGTACATTTAGGAAGCCAGTGAGAAAGGTGGTTCTGCCACACTCGAGACAATGTGTGCTGCTCTGGCCTGTGTTATGCTGATCCATAGCATCTTTTGAGATGTTAACTAGAGAGTCAGTCACTGGGGGGGGGTGAGTGTACGACCAGGACAACTCAAAAGCTGACTCCAGGGTCTGTATAATAGACTTTATCTCTGCCTAAATTTGCAAACAGCCTGAAGTATTGGCTTTGAGCAAATAGCCCACCTTATGGAGGTGTTTAGAAACAAAAGGCACAAAATGAAGCTCTGAAAGAAATGGAGTACAATGTAAATAAAAGCAGATTGTCTCACAAAATAAATAACAACAATGATGATTATTTTTTCCTATTTAGTCTAACAGTCATATACTTTAAAATAATGTACATCTGTCCCACAAATGCAGTATTTAGGTACTTTGCAACAGAGCTTGAGCCTTGTCACCACTCAACTGTTAAGGTCAAGGCTGTGATCATCTCTCTGTGGCATATCCCTGAATTTCTCTAAGTAGATGTATTTGAAAATCAGAGTTTGACTTTGTTGTGGGTTGACCCTGGCTGGACACCAAAGCTGGTCTGTCACTCCCCTCCTCAGATGGACAGGGGAGAAAAAAATAGTGAGTGTGTAGAGATAAGGACAGGGAGAGATCACTCACCAATTACCGTCACAGGCAAACCAGACCTGACTTGGGGAAATTAGTTTAATTTAATACCAATCAAATCAGAGTAGGAACAGGAACAGACTGTTCCAACATTAGTCCCTTGCAGGGCCACAAGTCCTGCCAGCAAGCCTGCTCCAGCACAGGCTTCCCCCAGGGTCACAGCATCCTTTGGGCATCCACCTGCTCTGCTGTGGGGTCCTCCGTGGGCTGCAGGTGGATCTCTGCTCCCCCGTGGACCTCCATGGGCTGCAGGGGAACAGCTGTCTCAGCATGGCCTGCACCACAGGCTGTTCCAGTGCCTGCAGTATGTCCAATCCATCCTTCTCCACTGGCCATAGTGTCTGCAGAGCTGTTTCACTCATGTATTTCCTCTCCTCTCTTCCTCTCTCCTCCCCTCCCCTCTCTTCCTGAATAGGTTGTGCTGCTTTTTATCCCCATTGAATGTTATCCCAGAGGCTCTGCCACTGATGGGTTCAACCTTGGCCAAGTGGTGGGTCTGTCTTGGAGCCAGCTGGGATTCTCTTTATTAGATGTGGGGGAATCTTCTATCAGCCTCTCAGAGAACCCACCTCCGTAGACCTCCTGCTACTAAAACCTTGCCATGCAAGCTCAATAGAGGCTTGAAAGAAGATAACCATCTCAGAGGAGCCAAATCCCCTGACAGAGCTGCTGAGCAACACAGATGTGCTCCAGCATCAGACTGAACAGAGGCCAACTGTCTAGAATCCCAATTGCTGCCTGATTCTTCAGGACCTCTCTTACATCAGTGTTTTGTGAAGGATATCTGTTGGTCATCTCTGCAGAAAGAGGCTCTCTCCCGACCTTCACAGTGGCAGAGTTCACAGGCAGCAGTGATGCACAGTTCCCTGATGCTGTTAGTCTCAACAGCAAGCTAGGGGGTACAGTCAGGCCCCTCATCACACACTGTCACCTTGGCTTCTTGCAAAAATAAGGCGAAATGCCCCCAAGCAGTTCTTCATAGCAGGACTGACAACAGCACATTTTTATTTGTTGTGTTTATTTGTGCTGTTACCAGTTTGGATTGTGTCAGTGACTTGGAGTGCTTCTGAATATTGGCCTCTGCTTCACCAGTTGTTAACAGCTGCCAACTGTGTGTTCTTCGTGTAAACCATGCTCTGTCGTCAGGCACAATGGCAGTATTGCCTCCAAGTAGTGATGCATTTAGTGCTGTATCCTGGTCAGGCCCATATCAAAATATTCTGAAGCTTATTGATACATGATAGGTGTTTTCTGTTAATCTTGGGGGTGGTATCAGAGCACTGGAGCAAGCTTTGAAGCTTTTGCCCTGGAGTATTTTCTTCTCTGCAGAAGACAATTTAACCCATGGTCATGTACAAACAGCAGCACACTGATGGATAAATAGTGTTCCTGCTGTGTCCTGTTTGGGAGCTGTAATTATTACTCAACAAATTACTGGATGCCCTGCTGAGACAATATTTAATGTTACCTCAGGTGCACAGGAACTGATTAATTGAATGCCCCTATAAGCAGCCATTATATTTCAATAGGATCTTATTGTTTTGTCTCCCCTCCATTGGGTACTTGGAGGGCTTTCTCACTGCTTAACTATCCCGTGTCACAATCATCTGTATCTAAGGCAGAGGGAGGAGATTTAGCCCTTCAAAGTCCTTTTGGTACCATCACTTGGCTTCTGTGAGAGCCTGCACCGCATCAATTAGCGTAGATCATGATGGTTAGTTCTTAAGCTGATGTGACTGAAGGTTCTCCTCCCCAGCTAACCCACACATCAGATTAGCAAAACCATTTAACACGACCCTTGGTCACAAATGAGAACTGTAATCAGGGCACTTTAGCCTCCCAATCCAAATGAGCAGGTCTGAGATGAAGCTCACCCTTCATATGGTGGTTGGTATCTGGCTAATCAAGTTGGGTTAATGGAAAGATGAGTTTGGATTGCTTGTGAGTTAATCCACAGCAAAATTCTAAATTAGCTGTCTGGATACAGAGAGCATTAGGGTATTTTATAAACCTTTTAAACTGTTCACACGGTGCATTTATTATTCTGCATTTTAAATCAGTCTCATGCAAATCAGTCCTATGGGAGGAAAAAGGGTTAGTTAGATCCTGATTTCTAACCTGCAGTTTTGCTTAAATTATGTTTTTCCAGCACTGATTTAAAGACCTGAAATATAATTCTATAATCAGAACCTCAGATGGACTAAAACAACATGGTTGTTATGGCTAGGGGAGCACTGTGGTTCTGTTCTGCTTCCACTTATGCTGCAGTAAAGAGGGAACTACTTTTGCTCTTTCATTTTGCTTTATTTGGTAGACTTCATCCTGCCAAGGATGTAGACCTGCAGATAACAAAAGATAGTTTGGAGCTCCATGTATTTATCTCTGTTAAAGCATAAACAAGTTCTTACTTTCAAAGTGTTTTTAGTACCTGGCTGCCAAACACTGATACCTAGTAGTTTTCATGAAGGTGTCTGTGTCCCTTACTATGAATGTCTTGATGGTTTCTCGGGTCTAATTTCTCTCCAAGAAAGGCAGCATTGTTACTTGGATTGATTACCTTAAGGTCCATGATCAGAGGACATGTGCATGGTGACTTCTCAGTTTATCTCGGCCACAGTTGAAAATCAGCCATACATATATGGAAAAACTGATATGATGAGCAAGTCCTCTTTCTTCTTTTCCCTTGTGCTCCTTAAAAACTTCAATTAATTTCTGTGGTGAAAAAAACAAAACAAAAACAAAACGAAACTAACAAACAAAAAAACAACAAAAACAAAACAACAAAACACTTAAACAATGAGGTTTTGCTTGAGAGCTGGGGAGGATAATTTTTAAGGAGTTTGTGTTTGTTTAGTCATATGCAACTCAATGGAACACAGAGCATGTTACATGCCTGAACCTGTGCACAGCAGTTTGAAATTTGTACAGGCAGCAATGTACAAACATTAAGCATGAATGCTGTCTGCTTTCAGGTAATTTTTCATGCCACATATTGCGGCACCAATTCTGCTGAGATGTTTACGTGGGAAGATGTCAGAAATTAGTTTTCCTGCTGGCACCTTCCCAGACAAAACACAAAGCTGACAGTTTCTGAGAAAATTCTCACATCTTACTTAGTATCTTTTCCTCTGTCTATTTTTCTTTTTGTCTACCTGTAAAATCTTCTAACATGTAAGCAAACGGTGCCATTGATTTCTTTGGGGCCCAAACTGTGACTGCCCTTACTGTTGCCTCAAAGTACTGTATTTAATTCATGTCCTGTTACTCTGCCCAAGAGCACTGAGGATTTCAGCAGCTGATTCTCATTTAGACTGTCACTGTAGGCTAGGTCAGCATTTTTGCTCAGATTAGGAAGATACTTTGGAAGTGAATCTCTGATTACAGCACTGTGGTTCACATCAGGGAGCTTTCTCAGCATGCAGCGCTTGGATCCCTGTGGATGAACCTTGGCTGGAGTCTGCACCCTGGGAGCACAATGCTGTACCCCGGCTGCTGGTGTGTGCTAGAGAGAATCAGAAGGAGCCCCCTGAAGCACATTCAGTGTTGGTTCAGGGTCCTCAGCACCTCTGGCTGCACTTTGGAGCTTCCCACCCACTACTCCATGCTATTTGCTAATGTGGATGTTGGGGTTTGCTTCTGGACCCCTCTAGTGCTCCGAGTCACATTGGCTTGGTCTCCACTCTGAGTGAGTTAGCATTTCTGGGTGACCCAGGTGGCTCCAAACAAATGGGTCTGTTGCTTCACATTTACACCAAGCCCATTATCATTCCATGGCAAAAACATCACTACTGTAAGATTTACTATATATATATGCATAAGGTGAAATGAAAATTTTTCCTTCTGTAGTGGATTGGCAAGATACCCAATGAATGAATGTGCAGCTCTTGCTGACACTGGATGCCTAATTCAAAAATCACCCTGCCTATGTTAAAGTTGTAATTATCACCAAGTGGGAAAAACTTACTCATTTAGCTCATGTTAACATTTATTTTAAGTTGCTTATTTCTCAGTTTTCCTGTGCTATCAGCTTTCGAGTCCCCTGTTGTCAGGTGTCATTATTTCAGAAGGCTTGATCAGAAGAACTAAATCCAGAAATTTTCAATATTCCTCTTGATGGCAGTTCTTCGAATCCTTTAGCCCAAGATAGGAAATGCAGTTAGGATAACTTGGTGAATGCTTGAAATAATTGAATAAAATCCTACTTTAAGTGCAGAACACAGAGGTTCAAAGCAAATGGTTTCAAATTCTGAGATTAAAATAGAAATGCTCCATAATGGGTCTTGAAGGAGCAGGAGAAAAATTTCCTTTCATTGTGGTGAAATGCCAGGTTCTTTTAACTTCCCTTGCAGCAATTCTGATTTTTTTTTTCATCATTCTGTGTTTTAAACCACAATTTAGATTTAATACTATGCCAAATGAGATAATTCATCTTTGTCTGACTGCATATTTCTACTTAATCTACTTAACAGATTTCTGCTAGCTCCATCAACCATAAACACAACTCTACCCGTACACAGATTTGTTTCGGCGCTTGTGGCTGTGTGATTACCTCTCCCGTCTTTGCTTCTGTAAGCTTTCCTTCATGCATAATGGCTTACAGCTCAGTAGTGACTCCTCAAGAAAAAAAAAATTTGTATGCATGTGGTCATGCTGTTGGGAATACAGCATCCCTTCTTAATCAGGAAATGCATTCTGAGTACACAGCAGAACTGCTACCCTGCGATTCTTTTTCACTGATCCCGTATTAAAGCGTCCGGCTCACAGTTTGGTTTTTTTTTTGGTGATGCAAATAAACAAGCACAGTGTTTTGCATGTTCTCAAGTTGTGTAAATAGTTGTGAAATTGATTGCTCGGGCAGGTCCTGTTTTCCCCAGCCTTGCTCCCACTCAGTGCTCGTTTAACATCGCACCTCTGGAAGTGGTTCCAGCTGGTCTTAATCTTATTCCGTGTCTCTCGTGGGTACTTTGAACTGTTTGTGCTGGTACCAACACCACTCAATTAAGCATGCCTGAGAACAGTCCCGGGAGCTGATGCCAACTGGCAGGAATCAGTGGACTGCTGAAGTTTGCTGACATCTCTAGGCTGGGGAACTCTCCCGACTGGGAGAGTGGCTGGGTCCCCACTGTACTGGGCAGCAGTTTGGTAGCACCATGGGAACCCGTTTGCTTTTGGATAACGTGGACAACTGCAACCCAGCACCTGGGGATCTTCCCAAGTCTCACTGAGTTAACTGATCTAGGCATAGATTTATTCAGTGCTTGCATGCTGCACTCCAAGGAAGTTAGTAAGTACAAGTCCCCAAGTCAGATTTGCAGTTTTAGATTCCTGCTTTTCTGAGATGGTGAGATTTCACAGCATTTCTGAAAGAAACATTTAAAATTATTCATGCTGCCTGGTTGTCGTGCAAGTGGAAAAGTGCTAATGGTGGAAAAGGGATGGAAGTGAGTTGAGGTTTTGTGTGGCTTTTCTGAGGAGCAAAATTAGAAATGTTACAATTTGGAGATCAGTGTCTGTGCTGTGTTGTAGAAAAGAGTTATGAAATTACTCCTTTTGATGAACTTATCGTGCCAGTTTCTGTGCAAATGATCTATGCTACGACCCAGCCTGAAAGACAGAAAAAAATCTGTCTTTGTTTCAGAATCAAGGAATAAAGAGAAATGAATGTGGAACAAACCTCACTGATTTCTGTTGTGGAGCTCTGTTTGGTGTTTTCTATTGCAGTTACGATGGACTTTGTTACTGAATTAGTGTGTGGTAAGAGAGCTCCATGTAACAATTTATGTCTCTTGGATGGGGATTTTGCACTGAGATAATAAGAAAATGGTTGCTTTCACTCAGCCTGCTTGAGTAATGGTTTTAGTTGCCAAATCATTCCTTTTTTCAACAGAGAAAGGGGAAAAAAAGCCTTTAAGCATAAATCAGAGTATATGGCAAATAGTTATCCCTTCAAATTATTTTAACACAGTGAATTTTTAGAAATCATTTCCATTGATAAAACAGTATGTAGCAAACTAGAAAGTTATTACTCCTTTTTTTTTTTGTAATGATGTATTGTAATAAGGCATATTCCTGTTTGAAGTTAATATATGTCAACTGATATTTGTTTAATTGAGGGAAAAGAATTGCAAGAACAGCAATAGATCATATTCTGTTGTGTTGCATTTTTGGTCCACTGAAATATGTGGTAACAGAAGCTGGTAGTATTTTCTGCCAAAGAGTGAAAGAAAAAACAAAAAAGCCAACCAGTTACTGACCAGCTTATCTCTTTTGGTTGCTCTCACCTGTGTTCAGCATCTTTCCATAATGAGCAAGATCAGCTGAGAAAGGTGGAGAATTTTTCTATAATGAAATAAAAGTGAGGAGATCAGTTAATGTTCTGGCATTAAACATCCTCCCGACAGGGAGCTTCTGTCTCAGTTCAAGATAATAGACAATGAAGCCCTGAGACAGGAGCAATTTAAATTACATTTTAATCAAGTCTCAGGAGGGAAGGCAGCGTTATGTGGTACTGTTAATAGAAAAACAGCAATGTTTCTTACTCTGTCATTTGTGTGCATTATGCCTGAACAATCTGATGAATTAACAGATTATCTCCTAATCACTCTTCTGTGATGCTTTGAAAAAAATCCCATCCTACACTCATGATGCTCTTTCAAAGCAATGACATCACATAATCAGAGTCTCTGATCGAATTTCATCGCATGCAGAGTCTGAGGGTTGGAGGCAGTGTGAATGTAGGAGGCAATGTTCTTCCCACCACTGCATTGTGACTTTGAACAGAGATGTTTGGGCTTCCTTAGACTGTTGTGCACCCTGAAACAACCTAAAATCTGTATAATAAATGCCAGAGATTTGGCCTAGAGTCCAGTGAGTAGGTTGCACTTTCATGTAGCTTGTTCTTGCAGAAGGCAAACTCAATCAGCAAAGCATACCAAACGTGAAAATTATTTAGCATGAGGTATCACTGACAGAGATGAAATGGCAAGTGTGCTATGCTAATCCCACTTCCCAGGCTGTAAATGGAAACTGCTGATTAAGAGCAGCAAATCAATTTGCTAACTGTGGTTCTAAAAATAAGGTGTGCTGCAAATAGAAAATTAATGGGAAATGGATAATGTTGAATGGATTGATCAATGGAAATGTAAGAGAAGACAAATGATGTGTAACTTTACTTTTCCCTTGGCTAATCAACTTCATGCCCATATGTAACCAATAAAAGGAGAGGGAGAGATCACATTAATAAAAATTAACCAACTGCAGTTGACTCCTCTCCTCTGCTACCCAGAGGAGTTAGTGCAGGAAAAAGAAAAAATGTCTTACATGAAAAATCTTGTATTGCCCAGAGCCTTGGCTTAGCTGGAATAGATCCACTGTGTGCCTTACATTATCCCTATATCCACCAGTCTTTAATGAGGAAACACTGGGAAAGGACAAAAACATAGGCAGGGACATTGCTGAAGGGAGAAGGAGTAATATGTAAGGAGCTTGCACTGAGCTAGAGGAAGTATTAAAAGGTGACCTGTTTAATTGCTCATTGCCATTACTGGGTTTAATTTGCAGTGGTGACTGGGATGATGGCTCCACCTCACATGCTGTCCCAGTGACTGTTTTGGGGTTACTTAACGTGAAAGAAAAGTGAAGAACTTCACCTCTTAAGGCTGGGTGATGTCAGTGAGATTTGTAGGGAACAAAACAAAAGTAGAACTCCACAGCTTGGAGATGCAGTTCTGCTGTGACCCAGATTAGTTTTAATGCCATCAGTTGTTCTGTGGTTTTTTGAATTCCCTCCTCCTCCTTTCAGAGAGAAAGCAGACAGGTGATTCGTGACCTCTTCTGAGAGTCACCCAAACATGTCTGCATGGGGCTCCAGTACTAATCCTGTGCTCTTTGAAAGAATGTGCCTCTACATTGCACTGGGTCATGCCTTGGTTGCTGATCTGAAAAACCACAGCAGTGTTTCTCATTCTCCTGAAACCAAGAATGGGATGGTGGAGAGCCCAGAGAGAATCTAGTCTGTGGGGAGCAAAGGTTTTTATTTCAGATGCTTTTCTTTCATAACAATGGGGCTTTTGAACATATTCTTAATTGAAAATGTTGATTTAACAGGTAACAACCTGTACTAATCTCTGTAAAACTGAAAACACTGAAGACATTCCAATTTTTGAAAAAAAAAATGGGGAAACCCAGGGAATGTTTGTCTTCAAGAAAGTCAAAACCAAGTTATTTTTTGTTGTGATGTTTGAAGATCCCTAGAATCTAATGGCATGTTTTACTTTTGAAATTAATGAAGAAGCCCAAAAACGAAAAAACAAACAAAGCGCAAACCACCCCTCCACCCCCCAAAAAAAACCCAAAAGCATTTCATGCAGAGAGAATTCAAAGCAATCTCCCTGTTTCTTTCAGGAAATATTAGCCATCCTCTGACCAGAAGTTCCTCTCATTAGGAAGTTGAGGATTAAAGCCAGCACAGAGCGAGGTCCTGGTGATGTGGATGCCAGAGCTGTGTTCTGCAGGCTGCTCTGGGTGCTCCAGCTCCAGCTGACTGTTCAGGCAGACCAAAGATTCCACTCAAAGCAGGCTTGTCCTCAGAGGGCTTGTTAGCTTTATGCCACAGACTGCAATCACCACAGCATAGCTTCATGTTGAGGTCATGGAGCAGGTACAATCCCAATGCCATTACAACTTTGTACAGGCTTTCCACAGTCAGGTATATTCCGCAGTGGATGGAGTGTTGTGTCATATCAACATGTCTTCACCATATCTAATACTTCTGGTTGTGGCACTAATGAAGCTTAAAGAAGAGTAATTGTCTTTCCAAAAACATTTGATTTGCCTACATGCAAAACCAGTTTGTGATTGCCCCATTATTTTTTGGGGTGTGCTGAGATACATTCCGAGGTGAGTTGTGTATCTGTTTATTTAATTAATCAATTTTCTGAACACAGATGAATGTCATAAAGACAGTCAACAGTCTGGAACAGGTGAGTGTTGATATCCAGCAGAGTGAGACATCTAGCTGAGATCAAACACAACTTGCATCAGGTGCCATGAGTTTTCCCAGGGCTTTGTTTGACTACTTGGGGAACAGAAGGAGATCTGGGGAAGGGGAAAGTCTGAGATGGAGATTCAGGTATGTGTGTAAGATGACTGGGTGACCTTATAGATGACATGCTCAGTCGAACAAACCAGACAGCACTTAAACAAAAAAAACAGTCAATTGCTTTGAGAGAGTGAGTCAAAGCTCCTGACAGTGCTCTTCATCTGACTCTAAAAGCTAAGCAACCTGGAGGTTCTTGCACCAGGAGGTGACTGTACCGATATAGCATTCGTGTTGCATGACACGTCTGTGTTGTTTCCAGTGTCTGGAAATCCAGAGAGCTTTTCATCTGGCATGGTGTGTCCTCCCAAGGAGAACACTCTGCCTGAATCTTCAAAGACCATCTTGTCTCACCACCTTCCAGTCGTGTTTATTGGCACCCTGCAGCGTGTTGCCATGCAGCTGGTGTGCAAGCTGAGGAGAACACAGCACAGCTGGGAGACAACACGCTGTTCCCTGTCCCAGCCACCACCCCCATCTCCCCTAAAAAAGAGTCTGAAATAAAGCAGGAACAGAAAAGCACATTTTTATGAGAATTCTATATAGAAACAAAGCACAATAGAGAGCCAGTCTCCCAAATGATTACTTTTGTGGCAATCTTCAACTCTAATTCCTTACCACTGACTAAGGCTTTTGGCAACCTACAGACATGGGTCTAGCCCGTAGCTGGCCATTTTGGATGCTGCCATCCCATAGGAAGGGGTGCCAGGACTGCTTTATCTTTGCTTTGCTGTTACTAAGGGGCAGCTCTGGTAGTCCAGTAGCTCGAAGGCAGCAGCATCCATCAGCTCAGGGCTGTGGCCAGGACTCCCCAGCCATGCTCTGTATGCACAGCAGTGAATGTTGGAACACAGGCTCCTGGTTTTGAGAGAAGTGGCAAAGTATGCTGTAGGCCACGTCCTTCCCAGCCTATTACATGGGCAAAACAGCTTAACCCCCTGCTCACCCCTGCTCTTCCACCTACAGCTGGCTTTTTTGCACAACATCCAGGTCTTAAAGTGCATGTTTTCTTTCTCAGGTGTCACAACAGTAGTTTGTGAGAGCTGGGTTTTGCTCCAGCAGGTACAACCTGCTGATACTGAATGCCTCTTTCCTCCCAGGAATTGCATGCAAACTACTCGATCTGCTTTACTCTCCTGCTCCTGTCTGTCTGCTGAGAACTGCAAATCAGGTGCGTGCCAGGAAAACAGGCAGGGGTCATAGTAGAATTTCATCTTTCCAGAGGGACCAGTGTGTCAGAAAAGAACAGGAGGTCAAAGGCAAACTTTGCCCCCTGCAGTGTGCTTCAACCTCTCTGACTTCAGAGATGGCTTTTCTCTTCACTGCTTGGCCTTTCCTTTCCTGTGTCAGCATCTTTTGCATCTCTGGGCCAAGTGCATCTTACAGTGGTCCTAGGCTGTGTTTTGTGAAGGCAGGATTTTGTCAGTGCTCTGTGTCCAGGTAGAAAAAATACTGGTGGAGGGTCAGACTGCAGTGAGTGCCACAGCTTTCCTGCTGGAACAGGCTTTGCCTCTGCTTTTGTAAAACCAGATGCCAAGGATCAGACGTGAAAAGGCAAGCAGCTGTTAGAAAGTGATTTAGTAAATAAAATAAGTGGATATCGCATCACCAGCTGGAGTCACTGCAGTCCTAAGTGCTTGAAAGTCATTAGTCAGGCTCTGAGAAACCCTGAGATTGGTTTAAATAATATGAGATTAGAAAGTGCTTTTGGGGTTCATGTAGTTGCCTTTCAGTACTGAAGCATTAAAGGTTAGAAACATTTTTGTTAAGCGTTAAAGCAGATGTTTTCAGTGAGGCTGCTTCCATGTTTGAAGAAAGTCACAAAATGTGGCAGAAGTCACTGAAACTGTTCCCTGAGAAGGAGAGCAGCATCAACTCTTGATGGGTAAGCACCTGGTTCCTGTAACTCCACAGGCACCAAGGCAATTGCTCCAGATTTACACCTGAGTATGTGAGACCAGAGTCAAGTAGACTTCTTTGTTTGCCTTCTAATTCTCCCACATACCTTTTCATTTTCTATGTCAAGCAGCAAAGCACAGGGCAAAAAATGTGGAGTATTACATCATGAACATGACCCTCACACACTGGGGGTCATTTTTTTGCAGTAAAAATTATTATTTCTAGTCAACTCCCTTTATATGCTGGCATGAAGATCCCATATGAAGATGAGGATTTTCTTTTTAGTTGTTCATGTATCTTCTAGAATGATAAAATCTGTTAATTGATGTAATGTCTAAGTAATGGCCCTGAGGTATGTTTTGACAAGCGTGGGCTGAGAATTGTGAAAATTCTGTATCTTCCTTATTGATACAAACCAAGTGCACAGCAGTTTTAATTAAATTGTCAGTGAAGTGACAGTGACATTGAGAAGGTAGTCACGCAGTCATTCCTTTTTCATGATGTCTCCTCTTGGTAATTAGGATAATTCCAGATTTATGAGGATTAAAAGAGCCATATAACCCTAAATTCGTTCTTGGAGGTTCTTGTAGGAGACTGAAAGTATTGTGTCAGTGTAGTGAAACCAGAGGCAAGGTAATGACAGGTAGATGAGTCTCCCTTCCTACAATCGTGTTGTGTGTCTTTTGGAACATTTTCACATTGACTGTGTCTGTGGGGAGAGAGAGAGCACAGGCTGCCCACAGACACAGAGACTACAGTAGCCTGGAGCACTGATGGCAGTGTTTCTGAAGCAAAACAGGGATACTGTTTATGGTGGTGAGAGAGTTTCCTGCAGTAAAGCCTTTCCTGCCATTTAAATGGGACTAGTGATTTGGGGCACTTCAATCTAAAGCAATGGGAGGGTTGAGGAGTAAGTTCTTAGAGTATTGGTAAGAGTAGCAGCCTGTTCAAAATCAGAGTGCTGTGACATTTCTGATATTGATGCTCTGAAACTGAGGCCTTTGTAGCCAGAAGATGGGTCAGGGGATGTGCCTGGCAAGTTCACTTCCTTTTATTCCCCACGTTTCTCTCCACATGCAGTAGTCTCTTTATGTCCAGAATTCCTATTCAGCATGTGCAGGCCAGTGGTGGCAATGCCCTGTGTATTCCTTCCTGCAGCCCCAGCAAGCAGTGCCTGAGCCAGGCAGGGTTGGCTCAGCGCTGCTGCTCCCCCTGTGCCAAGCTCTGTGCTGTGTCCCCACACCAGTGGGATTGCCACGAGCAGCCATACAGTGCCTGGCTCGTTGCTCCTCCCTTCAACAGCAGCAGGTAATTAAAGCTGGGAGAAAACAGGCCTTGAAACAGGAGCTGAGAAACGAGGTGTCTGGGGAGAGTGAGAGAGAATAGCCAGTGCTGTGGCTCTGTCTTGCACTTCACCCAAGCCCTGATGTCTCCTGACTGGCCCTCTAGTTTGAATAACAGTCTTTTCATATATCAAAGTGAAAGAATGAGGTATAGCATCTATATTGCTATATAAATGTCATTCCTGTTAGTCAAGTACCCGCCTCTCCTGCACAAGAGGACAGATCATCATGCACTCCCCACAACATGTACTTAATATCTTCATAACTACTGCCTGCCTTTTCACATGTCTTGATTCTTGACATCTGTATTTACAGAACTAGACAAAGCCACACCTTGACTGTCTGGATGGTGACACATACACTGAAATACTCATCCCAGGTAAAATTGCCACTGATCCCAATGCAACTCTTACTTGAGAGATTGAGGGTTTAATTCCTTAGCGTAAAAAAGACCTGCCATAGCAGGTGGAAGCCAGGAGAGCAGTTCTGAGTTGTCCTGGGTTGCAGGTGATGGCCCTTCCCAAGCACACTGGGGCTGAGGCTGCATGCAGCGTGGTTGGAGCTGTGCAGGAGCACAGGAGTCTTCCGCCTTCTCTGCACCAGGGCATATTTTACCCACTGGGTTGATTAGTTTACTTGTACAGATATAGTTTCAATAAAAATCTCATTTTTTCAGGAATACCTCACGGTCCTGTAGGAAAATGCATAAATGAAAACACAAACAGCAAGCAGAAAGTGGTAATTAATGTCCAGTGCACATGTGCAGCATCGCTGATAATGTTGCCTGGTAACAGAGGAAGGGATGGCAGAGCCTCACCAGAAGCCAGTGGCAGCCTGTGAGTCCTTTTCAAGGCTGGGGTTTTGCCCAGGGGAAAGAGAGAGCCCCACTGACAGCACTCTCCTCCTCAGCATCCCCCATTTATGGATGTACCTGCGTGCATACATGCATACACACATTTCTTTTGGGACCCCAAAATGCCATCCTGAATAAATAAATACATGCTTGGTCTCTTTTCATCTCCTACCAGACACTTGTGTTTTGCTGCGAGGTGCCTACAAAGGGCTTTGAATAGCAGCACGTTCCAAAGAGGGAAATCTTTGCATCCTGTGCCTTTGATCATGCTGGCATGGTGAGGAGGAAGCAGACTGTCTTCAGTTCTGTAACGAGGTAGGGTGCCCAACTTGACAAGGAAAAACAGTTCTTACCCTACCAATTTGCTTTTCGTGACCTGAAGAGCGTTAGAACAATTTATGCATTTGTAAGTGCGTTAGAAGGAAGCTTGAAAAGAAAATTGGCAAATTCCTCAGGAATCAGCATTTTTTTCAGTCCTTAGCATACTCTGTTCCATGAAATTATGGTCTATTTTCCTTGTTTTCCTTCAGTATGTTTTCCAGTTATGAGGCTATAGTGTCACTTTGCATTCCTGCTGCAGTATTGTTAACTAAAATTTGTGTTCAGTGAACAAGCAAAAATATTTTATTATTGCAGCAACTACCAAGGCCACAAAAATACACACTCCTAAATTTACTCTTCTCATAGACCCCAGCAAAGATTTTTGTTTCAGCCACTCTCGGTCCCACTGGGTGCTGAGAAATCGAAGCCCATGATGGAGTCCACCCAGAAACAACACGCCTTGTCGAGTAAAAGGTGTGCTCAGAAACATAATGTCCATCTTGTAGGAATGGAACTCATTGTATTAGGTGTTTTAATGCTGGGGTGAATCAGTCAGATTAAACATGGTCCTCCTCAGCTCTCCCAGAGGTCAGAACAGTCTTTATCTGCAGCTGAGTGGTACCTCAAAAGGATGTATTTTCTTTTCTTTCAAACCTTGTGAATTCAGATAACTCCCTTCCTGCCAGAGGTGTGGCAGAAATCACTGGTGGCCAGCACAAGCTTGTGGGAGCCCTCTACATAGGCATCTCTATTAACTGAGGTTTGCAATTCATTCAAGAAATAGTTTGTTGCTCTCAGTAATTCATAAATGTTTTATTAAAATGGGGCATTGGTTGGAAATGAAATAAAAGGCTTTTTCATTTCTAAAAAGCCTGTGAGTAATTACCAGTTCATGCCTAGGAAACCAGTCAACTGCAGAAAGGCCTAAGACCTTTATTAGCTCCTACCTCTAGCTATTTCTTAGAGTGTAGAAGATTAGAATTAAGAAAACCTATTAAACAATTGAATGGCAGCTTTTACAATAACTGTAATCTAATAAAAGATTAATGCATCACAGCAGATCTGTGTATGTTGCCAGTGGAAGGTTTTTGACTGAGCCGTCGGAGGTGTCGCTTTCATCACAGGCTAATGAGTAGATAAATAAAACAAGCTTATCATAAAAAGAGTGTCACAAGGCTTTTTTATGGTAATAAAAATTAATTGCCTACAATCAAAAGTGAAAATATGAGTGCACAAGGGAGATCCATTATGTGAAGGGAATCATAAAAATTGTTAGAATTAAAAAGTTGCAACACAAACAATGTGATACCTTTCACCACAATCTTAGACTCCTGTGAACAGCAGAGATACCAGTTTTGTTTTGAAATTATAGTAACACTAATTGAGGACAATAAAGAATAAAAATGTCATCTTCTAAAGACACTTTCAATTTATAGACCACATTATTCAGAGATCAAGTGCTGAATCCACCAAAAGGCATTTCATGTTTAAAGTCCTGACTCGAACAGCTTTGCAGGAATGATGTGCAGCCACAGTTCTAATTACTTGCAGTACATGGGCTGGATAGTCTTTCTGTTTGCTTGGGATTATTACAGAAGCAACGAAGAGTATTTCTGAGCAAGAGACCTAGTGAAATACTACCTAGCACACTGAGTAGGCATGAGATTGAAGGGCAGGTTAGGCACTCTGAAAGGTGCTTTTCTGCAACTCTGAAGCCATGAAATTGAACAGCAGCCAATCCCTTTAAAAGACTGTGCAGTAATGAGCTGTAAAAAAGGGGGGTAGTTCAGTGAGATGCTGCTTTATAAACAGTAGGAGAGATATTTTGGCCAGCAGACACACTCCTTCCAGCATTCCTGATGAAGCACGCATCATTTTCCTGCTGGGATGCTGCCCATTAGCATCAATCCAGACCACAGCGCTTTGGGTCTTACAAAAGAGTATTTTACACTAATGACAGTAACAAATATCAACTCAGATAGCACCTTTTAACCTTACTGTGTGTGGCTTATTATTACTAAACACAACTGTAATCACATATCTGAAGTAAAGCTGGAACATGGAAATACAGTCACCTCCATAACGTGGTGTCAGGATGATCATCTGATCTTAGTGGGAACTTCAAGCCATGGCAGTTGGGTTGCTGTTTAATAATGCAAAATACAGCTTCATGACTCTCTAGGCTGAGGTAGAAAATGTAACCAGCATTTTTATTTTATGTTTATTTTCCTTTTCTCTGTTTGCTGTTATCCTGCTGTAGTGCTTTTTCCAGAGCTGCTATAGCCCCACAAAACATGTGGCAATGTCGATAGCTGTAAGGAAATTATTCTGTGGAGATTGTTGTGAACAGAGTCCTCTCTTGTTCTCCATGCAGAGCACAGCCTGGTTTGGTCGGGTTTCTCTTTGACCACCTGCTCACTTTGAATGTTTACTGATGACAATCTAGGAGACTAAATGACAAACATCAAAACTTTTGTTTAATGCCGTAATATGAAGTGAATTGAGCCCCAGCAGCTATGGGGGAGTGACAGATAAAAACAGGTAAGCACAGCAGGATGGACTTAGGTACCATCTGGCTTCATGAGCTTTGCATTGCCTGGGTTTTCTCATTTTCTCTAAATTACCTCTGCTAGGGAGGAGTTGCCCTCCTGGAAATCAGAAGACTTTTGTAAGGTACTAGAATATGTGTTAACGTACTTAACTTTACATGTTCACATTTGATGATCTCTGTCTAGGAACTTGCAATTTGAGTGGCTGTGAGAGAAAACTTACAGAAAAGTTCATTTTTCTTTCACATAAAATATGTGTTCCTGATTTTGGCTATTTTGTTAGATCTGTACTCTTTGGACCACATTTTTCCATCATCATACCTCAAAATGTTAGTTCCTGGGAGCTGAATTTGTTTCAGAAAAGGGATAAGTCAGGAAATAAAAAAGTATGTTTTTTTTTCCTGTAAGTTATTTCATTCTGGGCACTGAGAAGTGAGTAACCTTCATAATGTCAGATTCAGAAGCACACAGACACCCTGTCTGCCTCCATTTTACCCATGGTTGATCCAGCATATTTTGCTTAGGCAGGGATCATTTAGATAATCCTTTTAAAGTCTGGCTGGTTTCATCAGTCTTTGTGAACCTACCTAGTCATTTTGGAAAGCACTAAAATCAGATCCTTATGATGTTTTTTTGTTTGTTTCTGAGAAGCTCAAAATTCTCACAGATAGAAGGGTTTATCTACTGATGGCTGAGGTATAGTTTCATCTTGGTGGAATATTTCAGATAGGGTCTTGGTTAATCCAGTTCTGCCTAGGTGCTGTTATGTACAGCACCACTGAATCTGGAATATACACCTGATGGTGACCTTCCGTGTGCACCTATGAGTGTCTTCACCTAACCCCTGCACTCTCAAGTGCCTGGGGCTTTGTGGTGTATGAGAGGCAAAATGGCTCATAAGGATCTTGGGTGGCCAAATCTTTGTGTTCACTCATGTGTCGAAGCTGTTGAAACTGGAAGGTTTCTGGTGTGCCATATGTATCCAGGCTGCACACACCTCCACCATCTATGGCACAGTAAGAAAGAAAGGATGTGGGCCTAGAAACTGACAAAAATGCAAACCTCAAAGCTGCCAAATTAAGTAAATTTGTCAGAGAAGCAGTGAAAGCGTCTACAGGCTGCATCTCATGAATTTCATAAGGAAGAGAATTCCACCAAACGGGGGCCAGGCATATTCCAGATGGCACAGATGGTTTAGCAAGTGACAGATTGGAAACAGAACCCAAATTATGAGCAAGTACATAAACAGAAATCGAAATTTCTCCAATAGGTAGGAGTCAAAGTCTGAAGGGTCTTCAGAGACAATAATAACATGTTAATTTTTAAGCCTTAAAAGGTAGCCAAGTTGAGTGCCTGAGTAAAGATAGCAGATGACAAGTTGTGAGAAGAGCACGCAACTTTTCAGTAGCTGCCAAGTTTGGAGTAGATTTTCAACAAAACAGAGAGGCAGAAAATGGCCCCCCAACTGCAGCTATAATCCAACCTGGAAACTGCAGATAAACAAGTCAAGATTTCCTTAGCTGGCTCATTGCAAAACAAGGCTGAAAACTGGATGGAATAATTGACATTGTTTTGTCTTTTTATTTTAATCAAGATATAATTTGGACTGGCTTGCATGGGAGCCAATTTATAGATGGGTGAAAATGTGCAAATCATTAAAACAGTAAGTTCCCATGACCACATGAAGAAAATGTGTGAAAGCAATAGGAGCAATAAAAGGAGGATGACAAGTAAGACTATTTCTGTATCAATAAGGGAGGGAAGGAAATCACAGCAATGCTAACCCTCAAAATGGCAAGTGAGGAAAAGTGAGAGGAGTCTTAGCTCAGAGTTAAGCAAAGACTGATTATTTTGTACTCCTAGTAATACAAGCCACCATATGTGCTGTCTTTAAATTCAAGGCATCGGAACATTTTAATTAATAGAATAATAATGCTAATTACATGGCAGGGGCAGTATAAGGATTTTGAATGTGCAAATACTAACTATAGGTTTTGTCTGCATGTATGTACTTAGTTACCATATATGTTTATATACACAAACATATGTATGCATAAAATTTTACAGCTGCAAGTGTCTCCTACTGCTTTTAAGCCAATGGTAATAAAGCTTCCAAACAGCCATCCTCTTGTTGGCAGTGCTGCCATCCATTGCTGATGGATCCCTGCATATTTAACACAGACTGTGGTTCTTATTGATGTGTGAGAGTTGGTTTTGTGACCCACTGAAGGACTTCTGTAGAGTCAGGGTGATGTGGAACATTCCATGGAACTGGCATGTTCTCTCTTAGTACCTCCAAAACTTCTCCTGGCATTATGGATGAAGAGTAATTTTCTTGGAAAAGGTAATAATAATTAAAGTAGTAGTGGTTTGGTTTTTCAAGCACAATTAGCTCTTCTATATGGTCCTTTTTCAGAGGCTTTGGACATTCTCTTCCTGCTCTTTTTATAGAGAAGAATATGTCCCACCTCCTAGAGCCATCAATAGCCCCATGAAGAAGGCTGGAGAGCTTCATTTCATTAGCTCTGCTGTGTCCCACCATGCAGGTGTACATTCCCCTTCAGTTTTCAGGGTTGCAGAGGGTCATTTAATCTGATGGGATTTGTTTGTGCTTTTATCTGGCCAGGTGCACTAAATGCACATCCCTGGGAGGAAGGTCAAGTTCTGGGTTTATTCTGCAGATAGGGTTTCAGGAAACTTGACTTTACAGCAAGGCTTGCTCCATAGTACTTCAGTGCAAAGCTCTTCTGTCACCCTCTGTCAGAAGACCTTTTCTTCAAAGAGTGTTTTTGTAGCCCATAAAGAGACCATAAAATGTCTGTCTGAGAAAATTAAGTAAAAAGAATAAGAGTATTTGAGTGGGTTTTGCCTGCTGGCCAGGCATGTCATCTTCTAATCCAGTCTATCTATAATACCATCTCTGTACCACCTCCCTGGTTTCTTGTTTTCCTGTCAGTCTCTGCCCTCCTCATAGCCCCACTGCCATTCTGAATGTCTTTGATATTCAGATTGACTCAAATATGCTCTCAGATCAAGCAGTGGGGGAAAAAAAGCAGTAATTTAAGTCACAAAGGCCCATGCACATTATAAATCCCAGATAGGTGCTCAAGGTTTCCCTCCATATCTGCCTGCCTCCCCTCCAAACATCACCAGAAAGTTTTCGGGGTCTGATAACTGCCTGCCTCCTCTATCTTTCCTGAATAAGGGAGAAAAATTCCCTGTGGGTGGAGAACACAGAAACCCCAAAGCCTCTTTTCTTCTCTGATGTGCAGCACGTGCTGATGGTGCGGGAAGGAGGAGAGGGAGCATTGCTGGAGGGAAGCATGTGCTTTGCTCCTTGGGTACAGGCAGCGAGCCTGTGGCTTAATGAATTGTTGGCTTTCATCTGAAGAGGGGCTCGTGCAACGTCCTTAATTGGATTTCTTGGAAGGGCTGTAGGTCCCAGCTCATCTCCTGGAAGGGGAAGGTGGTAGCTGAGGTGGACGGGCAATATACGGTGTTGCTTAAAGGCAAGGCGAGGTGCTGGGTTTGAATGTCAGCACCAGCGTTGTGTGACAGCTGTGATATGATGGCAGGAGCATCACATGGGGCCCACCTCAGTGACTGCATCTCAGGCGCAGCAGGGGACCCTATTAAAAACATGGGAAAGCTGCCAGCCTTCCTTCAACAACACAGCCTCCTGTGTGGCAATTTATCCGAGCCCAGAGGGATGGCAGCGTCACTGTGGGACATCTGCATTCCCCCATCGCTCACCCTCACTTCAATGGTGCCATCCATCCTTGGGGTCACCCTGCTGGCTCTGTTCTCTCCGTGGGGCATGGGATGTAGATGCTGGGGACACTCACGGCCAGCTGGTCCCCGGAGGTCGTGAGGTAGGAGCCTGCGTGAGGGCTGTTCCAGGGAGCAAACCACTGGCATCTAATTAAACATGGATTTAGGCTGTGGTTGCCACACCTTTGGGAAGATGATTAAAGGAAAAATGCTTTGGCTTGGTCCCTGTTTAGACAAAAATGTTTAAAATCTCTGTGTCTGTCGCTCTGTGTGTGGATGTGGCAGTGTTCTTTCCATAGGGGCTTGTGAAAAATACGTGATAGGCTCTAAGTGAGAAGAGGCAGATACCAGGAGATTTTCCTGATGGCTGGGAATTCCCTTGCAATTCCTTGGATGACCATAGCTTGCACCTGCTGGAGTTGCTTTTGAATTCAAAAGCAGCAAAGAGACAAATGGTGTTTCTGTGTGTATGAAAAGGTGTGTTCATTGGTGATGGCTTTGTCAGAAACCAAATGGAGTCTTTGCACTAGGAGCAGACTTGTCCTTTTTTTTCTTTTTTTTTTTTTCTTATTCCCTCTGTTACGACTGTTAATTTTTGTAAGTAATGTTATTCCACTTTCCAAGTTGTACTTCAGATGCTTGATCCTGCCTAGTTCTTTCTCTCGAACCTCACAGTCTGTTGCCATGGAAATTCAGCTTTGTAACTTCACTGATGGATTAGGTAAAAGACAAAAGATAAAGTAGGAAATGAACCTTTATTTGCCAAAAGGGCAAGACTGGGCATGGCTCTGTTGCTACCAAACCTGAGAAATCCACTGAAAGAGAAGTCTTGGCTCTGATTTTGCCACATGATGGCCTGGGATCGGGCTGTGGCCCAACTCATGTGTGGCAGCACCAGGAAGATGTTCTAACTGGTAGCCCAGTGCTGGAGGAGAGGGTTCAGTCTATACCTTGGCTCACCAGCAACTGGTCACATCTCATTAGTTCATTAGCTAGCAGACAAGTGACAGAACTTCATCAGCATAAGGGACCCTGCTGGGAGCCAGAGATGCCAGGGCTCCAGGGGTCTATATGGCTGCACACCCTGGATTTACCAAGCAAAAGCACACAAGGCTCCCTGAAATACTTGCATCTCAAGTAGGAAGTCTTACAGAAATCCCACAAAAAAAAAAAAAAAAAAAAGGCTATTGTCAAGCCAAGGCCACATGTCCATGTAATATTTTGTCTTACTGCACCTGATTTTTGCCATAGAAAATTGTGAAGGGTATTCCTTGGCCTGCTTGCCCCCCAGGGTCTTACGTGATGATTTCAGTGGCTGTCCAAGCGGGTGGGTGAGCGGCTCTGCAGTGCTGCACGTGTTGCTGAGGGTGCGCGCATCTGGCCAGATGTGCAGCACTGCTCAACTCCTGAGATCCCTGCAGCGTCCAGGATGCTGTTTGACATTTTGGTGCAATCTGATCACTTGCAGCACGTGCCCAGGGCACCGTGTTGATGTCACTTTGCTGCACGTGGGCCAAGCATCCGAAGCCAGTGAGTTGGTTAACATGATGATCACGTTGCATCCTAGTCTCTCCGTATGACAGAGCTTTCCATTCCTGTTCATGACGCTGCCACATTTTTCTCCGAGGGCAAATGTGACTTAAGCAAAGTGGCAGAAGGGAAAGAGACTAGTCAGCATTCATCAGGGAGAAGAGATAGCTGTGGTGTAAAACAGTAATTTATGTGATCATAAATATCAGAAATGACTCTCACCACTGCTGGATCCAGTCTGTTTGGTCTGATAAAACTTTAAAGACTGGGAAACTCAGTAAGCAGCAGGAGTGCTTGAAAGTTGGTAACCCAGTGAGGATCAGAAAGTCTTGGGGTGGCATGTCCGAACCAGCAAAAGAAGGGGGAGCTGCCATCTCACTGAGAGGTGGTGCCTCTGAGGAATGAGAGCTGCAGCAGCTGGAGAATGTGCAGCCAGCTGCAGGCAGTGTTTAGCAGCTGGCTTAGCATCCAGCCCTACTGAAGGGAAGAACTGTCCTCATGCCATGGGAGTTTTTTGAGTTGCCAGCATGATTTCATCCTCCTGCCAAGGATTAAGCAGTGTGGGGCCTCTGCCATTCTGAGGGGACACAGTAAGACACAGGAACTTGTACAAAATGAGAGCCAAGCTAAAGGTTTTATCTAGAGCCACCTTAGACAGGTGAAAATGCTTCCATTGATGGCAGTGGCCTCGGGAGCAGAATTTGAATCTTTGAATCTTGCCTTGAACAATCATGAACCTTTTTTAATGTAGGGTTACTTTATCCTTAGAATTTGCCAGCATTCCCAGCCCTAAAATGAACTCTGGAGTCTCCAGCTGCACCTGCTTCTGCAGGGTTTGTGCAGGCTCAATTGGGTGGTGTTGCTCTGAGCTCTGTGGGACAAGGCTCTCAGTTGCTACGTGCTGGTAGTGGGCTCTGACTCATGGAGACTTGCTTCTGGCTGGTTTTTCAAATTTCTTGGTCACAGCCTGACGTCATGAACAAGCTGAGCATAAGGAAAGAGGAAGACTGTGATGCACTCATCCGATTTCTTCTTTAGTGCAGGGATAACGTGGACCAGCAATTCGTTGCTGTTCAATTGGATGTTGTATTTTAATGGAGAATATAGTGACATTGCTCGTGCCATCATACAAGTCCCATCATCAGTCTGAAATACTGATTGATATGACCAGCAAAGCTGTAATATCACCAGCTAGCCCAGAAGCACTTTTGACTCAGTGGCAGAATCCTTTCTTAATGTAGCTATACAATACTTCAGAAATATTTGCAATGGATTTATTTCCAGTTGGATCTAAATCCTCCAGCAAACTCTAGATTTATTACCTCTGTCGTGTGCAAAATGCCTGCTTTATACCTCATATCAGCTTTCTTTCAAACCAGATGGTACTTAGAGTTTATGGCATACTACATTATAGTCACTTACCATCATACATACTGTGTTCTTCCATGGCTGTAAATGTTAAAGGACACCTTTCTGCCCCACTTGAAAGGCGGGGGGAAGCAAAAAACATGTGTATTAGCAAAATTGCTGTAATTTTTCTCATCACATCAAGGTTGAAATAACCAATCCATTATAAGAGAGGTAATGCATCATTCATTATTTTGCTGCTTGCTATGGCAAGCCACTGGCTCAGCACATACAGACTTATGGATTTGGCACATGGAAAGCTGTAATGTATGTGCAGTTGTGATGAGCAGAACTGATGCTAATATTTACTGCTCCATGCAGTTGATTTGTATCCACTCTTTCCCCCTCCCTTCCTCTTTGCCTCCCTCTGTACATGCAAGCAAGTCTTCCAGCCATTTAATTTCCACCCCAGCTATCACTCAATAGCAAGCTAGTCAGCAGGAGCTGCTACCCTTTAGAGGACAGAAATAGAACAGAAACCTGAGGGTTTGGTTTGCCATGCCACCATGCCCTTGCTTTGGGTTGCTGTCATGCCTGTGTGAGAGGACAACTCTGTGTACTTCTCTCTCCACCTGTTATTTTAGTTAAAACATACTGGATCAACTGGAGGATGTCTTGCTAGGCAAAGCAACAGAGACATTTGGCATTGAATGCTTTGAACTATTTGAACTATTGTAACAACATAGTATCTTACACTGGTGTATAGGGATTTTACTTCTTATTTCTATATCTAGAAAGACAAAAAAAAAGTATATGTAGCAGGTAGACGGATAGAAGTGTTACTGTATTCTTGAAAATTCAGCACCCTATAATAAGACCCTTTATTTAAGGGTCCCCTTCCCCACTTTGGGTGGGAGGAGTCCAGGACACCATGGGGGCACAACAGGCTCCATCCTTGCACTCCCCAGAGTCACAGAGAGCCTTTCTTCATCTTCCTGAGAGGGTTCTTTTGGCAACTCCTGGAAAAGCAGCGATGGGCCAGGCAGCACAACTGATGTGAAGGCTTGGGTGACTTTCTGTGTGTTCCCTGATGTTCTTTGTATGCAGCTTCTGAGGTTCCTTTTGAAGTAAATCAGAAATGTTCACATGATGTCCAAGCCTGGCTCTTCACAATCACCTGTCTATTGACACAACAGGGCATGCTTGAGGCTTGGTGTTTACAGTTCCTGGACTCATTAACTACATGCTCAGGAAGTGGATCCATAAAATTAATTAACCCTGAATGATGATGCATCAGTACTGGCTGTGGTGCAGATATCATTCCTGTACTCTTATTTTTGCAGTAGGGACAGCAGGAGCACACTCCAGGATTTGCTGTGGCCAGAACTCAGAGCTACATGCACGTCCCAGGCAGCTGAGGCTCCATTAAATCACCTGCCCATTGGAAAGGCAGCAAGAAACACTGGGTGACCTGCCCACTAAATGTAACTTGTTCCACATGCAGTACAACAAAATACTGCATATTCTTTCTTGGGATATATTCCACAGCTCTGCTGACTGCCTGTCTCTTCTGCTTCTCCCTAAAATCTACCTGATCCTTTTTTTAAATTGTTGCTGCTGTTGCAGTCTATCTTTATTTTCAGGGTTTGAAATTTTTTTTTCTAGTCAAATTTCCCTGTTTTCCTGAATGCTGAGTTGCAGATGCTTTATAACTACCGTTATCCTACTCTTTTTCAATAAGAGTGCTGTATGCTCACTGAAAGTCTGAGTGGCAAACCACACACTAATTTGTCTCTCCACCTCTCAGCATTCCCATGTCAGCCACATTAGGTAAATGGGAGTTGTGCATGCACCTTGGGAAGCAAATCCCCATAAACATGCAAACACACTAACCCATTTCTGAAGAAAAACAGCTTCACTATTGCATTGGGTTTTTCAAAACAGCCAAAAGACAATGGGTCCAAATCTGCCCTCAGCTCTGCTTCTGCAACCCCTGTGATACCAGTGCAGGTGTCTCATGGACAGGCAGATCCTGCCTCCACTTGTGTCTTGTTATGCCCTGATCACCATCAGAGCATCAGGGTGAGATTGGACCCTGTTGGGGAAGCCTCATGGCACAGGGGGACTATGCAAGCTTTTTGTCTTAGAAGCATGAAGCAAAACCAGCAGAGCAGGCACCTGGGTCCTTGAGAATCTGCTGTCTTCTGCCCACAGCACTTGCCTTTGATCACCATAAAAAATTAATTTCAGCATCTCAGTGTCCCTTCTTTCTAGGGATCTAGATATGGGCTTTTGTGTCTCAGTATTTCTGTATCTGCCAGGAGGGTTTGAGCAGGAGCAAAACAAGTCATTCATGGCTCACTAGAGCAGTGAGTGGTTGCTGCTTTTGACAGCGTGACAACTGGGTAATAATATGTTTTCACATGGTGGCCCCATGTGATATCCTCAGTGTCTTCATGCAGTGCTAAAGATTCCCTGTCCCAGGGAATGACATATGAAACAGAGTAGTTACATGGTGTTTCATAACCACTGCCTTTGGCTAAAGATGTGCATGCAGTTATGCTGGTCAGAAGGTTTTCAAGTGCAAGTAATTTTTGGCTGAAAAGGACTAGAGTGAAAATAGCTTTTTTAATTTGTCTGTGTATCTCATATACAACAAAACAAGCTGGTTTTTAAGCACTAAACTCAAATTCTTGCTTGAACCTTCCATTATAAGCATTTGGAGTCAGGGCTTTTACTTCCAGTGGCTTGACCTTTTAAAAATCTCATTTGCTCTTACCAAAGCTGCAGAAGACAAACACGGGTCCAAGTGTTTATCAGAGAATGACCCTGCAATGCCTGACACAGTGAAGGCCCTTCATCCAATCAAGGTGTCTCAATGTGAAAGGCATAAATCTATCAGATGATGACAGAACCCCTGGGCAGGCTTTGCCAGTGTGGTTCTGGCTGTGGTCTGGGCTGTGAGGTTCAGCTTGAAAGATGGAGCTGCCAAGGCAGGCGGTGAGCAAAGATCTGGGTGAAGTCTTGCAGACGTTCCGAGGAGTCACCATAGCAGGGTTCCTGTCTGCCAGACATTACAAATGGATTAAAATCACCCTAGACAGCCTATGATTAGCTGATGTTGAGTTGAAAAATGTCCTTTCTAGGAAAGAAGAAAGCCACAGTCCCACTCAGGAGCATGTAGGCTCTTCCAAAGCTAATTTATGATGCAGGCATGGGAATTGTTAATTGCTCCTGTGCAAGCAAGCTGCTCTTGTGGCTTCAGATGGTTTTCTGTATCCAGGCTTTTCCCCAGTTTTCACTTGTTCCTGATTTTCACAAGAAAGTTCCTTGGGGAGTGGCAGAGTACTTTTCAGGGTTGGCTTCTGTCTAAAGGTGACTATTTTGAGAACTCTCAGCAAAATCAGCCTGGCTGCTTTTGTGATATGTGGGCATGAAGAGAAACCAGCTATTCTTATTTGTTCTGGTGGCAGCTCCTCTGACCTCATAACTCAAGAACAGCTGATGCTGGGAAATTTGAACTCAGCTTGTTTTATGGACCTCAGTGATGAAGGAGAAAACGGTTCATGTCTGAAGAAAATCAATTCAATATTTCTGGAGTTGGGAGCAATTAGAGTCGAAGGCCAAATTTTGCTTTGAAATACAGCAGCACAGCCCCACTGAAATGCCAGACTGAGGGCAGAACTCATCCTGGCACAGTTTGTACATATTGATGAAGAATTTCATTTTTCCTAGAATGTTAAACAGAGGTTGGGAGGAGAAATCTCAGATTTATTCTGCATGAAAAGCCCAGTTCCATCTCTGATTGAGCCAAAGTATAAATAATATGCATTCAGCATGGAGTAAATATCTCAGTCATGTCAATGGGAGTGTTGTGCAATGATCAGAAATGGGATTTTGCCATGTGTAGCAATTAACTTTTGCAGAAAACATTATTTATTCTAAACGTACTTGTTATATCCAGTATTGTTAGGTAAGAAAATATACCATTTTGCCCTCCAGTTTTTCCCTGTTCCCCTTTTTCTTTCTTCTGTCTTTCTCTCTACTCCCTGTCTTGGGGTATCTCCTTTGTCCTGCCTTTTTCCTTTCCTTCCTTATGGCAAAACTCTAAGCCTGCTGACTGCAGGGATCTCCCTCATATCTTCCCCATTCCAGGGAGTAGTAAAGAGTTAATGCTGGCATTTAGATGTCGCTTTGGGTCTTTGACTTGGCATGTTGGGGACAGTACAGAGAAACCCAGAACACAAGTTTGGATTACATCTCATCAAAATGCTGAGGGATTGGTCACAAAAATCCATTGAGTGGGTTTGAATCAGCCTTTGACTTCAGCTTTTCATTGGGTCAGTTCTGTTATTTCACTTGTGTGAAATTCCACATAACATTCCACCAAACCTGCCCCTCCATCTTCAAATAACTTTCTTGACCTAAGAAAAATCACTGTAAATTGCAAATCATTAAAGGGAACAGACATATAAAAACCCCTGAAACCCACAGCATATTTACAGAAAGTGGCTTTTCCCAGCCCCTGCCTCTTACTGGATTGTCATGTGCTGTTGTCAGACAAACTGCAAATGAACAGCAGTTATGAAATCAAGTCTTCCTACTCTGAAACCATCAAAAGAAGCCTCCCCAAATGTCTCAGCCATCCCCTGACATGTCTTGACACGATTCTCTGGTTGGTCCAACAGTTGTGCCCCTCAACAAGGCCCACCAGGTCTAGCTGAGGTCAGTTTGTCAACCAGGGGCTCTCATCCACCCAGTTCAGGAGGATTCTGCCTCTTGTGGTTTGGAGTCAGTGCACTCGGTTCTTACACGTCAGCT
This sequence comes from Formicarius rufipectus, assembly GCA_013399695.1. Taxonomy (NCBI): domain Eukaryota; kingdom Metazoa; phylum Chordata; class Aves; order Passeriformes; family Formicariidae; genus Formicarius; species Formicarius rufipectus. The sequence goes on from VXAU01001358.1 coordinate 2,501,488, forward strand.
GAGTTGAGTGTCAGTCGTCGTGATGTATATTTGGAGTTAAGCAAATGCAATTGTGGCTTCCTTCTGCATGAGGAGGCATCCTTTTAAATGAGTTTTATCCTCTTAAACTGCATGCCATGCATACATTGTAGAAGATTTTGCTATATGTAGAGGTGATGCCTCGTATGAGTCGGTTTTGCTCGGGGTCTGTAACAGAGACTAACAAGGAGCCTCACTTGTGTGAATTTGTGTCTCCTCTCCCAGCAGAGACACCTCAGACCCACCTCAGCATGCTCCATCAGATCCACGGTACTGTCTTCCTTGGGCAGCCTGTGTCAGTAGCTTTTTCTAATTTCCAGCAAATGAAAGACCTTGATATGTTTACTGGAAGAGGAGCCTAGTCCTAAAATGTAATAGAATTTGCATTTTTTTTTCTGATTTGTTTTTGGTTGACAGGTGAACAAAAGCCCCACAAAATATAAATGTGTCTGTTAATTCAAAGTAACTTTGATATGCCCAGCCTTATTCCCCCACAACTGCTGCTATGACATGCCTGGGCCTGTGGGTACACAGGAGGGACAGCTTGTCACTACAAAGGTTTCAGCTTTGGCCAGGAAGGTTCTTCAGCATAATTATACACAAAACACAGGAAGACATGCAAATGTGCCCCACCAGGTGCCTGCTAGGAATGGATTTGTGTAGCTGCCATCAGCAGCTCCTCTTCTGTGGAGGGCGAGTTTGATCATATTCATGCCTGGGAGCGAGTGAATGAACGGGTGATTCATTTATTTTAAACAGAGGTTGCAACTGGTTATTTTGTCTTACCATCTAAAAATATTGCTCCGTTTCTCCCTCCCCCTTCTGTCCTCCCTTTCCTCCTCCACTTTGCAGTCAGTCTGTTTAAGGTTAGTAGCTCAGCAGGGCTGTCTCAGGAGGGAGGTGTGGGGAGAAGCATGCACTGACATGGTCCTGTTGCTGAACAGTGCCACTGTGACGAGATGGGAGCTTTGGAGAGGTCACTCTGCATGGATGGCTCAAAGGGTGTTGTGAAAACAGTGTGAGACAACAGAGTGCTCTTGGCCTTGCAGCTGTCCAGGGACAGAGCCAGCCCCAGGATGGCTCCAGCTTGGCAGTGCTTTTTGGGTTTCAGTAGGGCCAGACGTCTCACACGAGCCGAGGGTCACGTCTGTTGTTCCACAGAGCCTACAAGACAGTCGAGCATGTGTGGCTGCCTGTGCCAGGAATTGGAAATGAAGGGCTGGGTGGGGCCTGCTCACCCCACAAGTCCTGCTGCAGGAAAAGCCAAATGAACCTCTTCCATCCATCCATTCATCCATCTGTGTGGCTGGAGAGCTGTGTTCCACTGGCGCTTTATCTCTGCCTTTTGTGAATAACTTAACACCCTCCAGAGTTAAAAAGCTCTGGATGGAATCACACAGGAGAAGTTTTAGCCCATTATGGGAAAAATCTGAATCCTTATTAAAACTTAAAGGATTTTAAAACAAAAATTCTGCAGCAACCTTCTGGTTTCAGCCCTGCTAAGGTTTCCCCATGGTTTTTCTCCCAGGGCCCCATATGGGCTGCAAGGCAGCAGGTAGGAAAGCCCTGATGCTGTGTGCCTCTGGCACCTGGCCCCAGAGCTTGTGAGTCCTTCTCTTTCTCACTAGACAGTTGTTCTAGAGCTACAAAGGGAGCAAGATTTAAAATGTTTCCCTTTCAAGCAGCAGTGGAGCACAACAGCTCTCTGCAAAGTGACTCAGCCTGCCCTTGGGCACCTCTCTTTTGCTGCCATTCCAGAAATGAGAGGCAGAGCTCTCCAGCTGCCCCTTTTCCTCTTCCTCCCCATCCCTGCCCTGCAATCACATCAAAGTGGACGACAGATAGAGCTGTTAAGACTCCCTGTGCCTCCAGAACCTCTCTGTAGGTGACTGGGCATAAAGAATCCCTGAAGATTTCCTGCTCAGATTAAAGCTTGGTGTCAGATTTTTTTGCCTTCCAAGAATTCCATGTAAAAAATAAATATCTCCTTTGTTTTCAGGTATAATTTTTTTAATAGCTTGTAAAAATTGTCATCATAATCACTTTTTAATCATGCTCTGCCAAGAGTGGCTGCTCCAGAGGTGAAAGGGTGTTTGTGTCCAGCTGCTCCCAAGACCCCAGTGAGCAAGCAGAGACAGCACTGCCTCTGTTTCAGCTCAGGGCTGAGCCTTGCATTGCTCCTTCTCCTCCTGTCTTCTGGAAATATCACATCTGGACTGACTCCAAACCTGAAAAGGTCTAGACCTGTTAAACAATTATTGTGACAGTTTTATGTCTCTTAGAACCACAGGCTTATTTGGGAACTGTAATTTTGGTCAGTGCCTTAGGTACATTCTTCCCTCCTGCCCTCCTTTCTAAGCTATTCCACATACATATGTAACATGTGCCAAAAATTTTACATAGGAGAAGAGGGAAAGTTTGGAGACAGCACTGGATAAGTTAGGTAATATGATGTAATTTCAAGGATAAGTCTGGATATTTTTTTCCTCCACCATAGTATGTGCCACGTAGCTTGGAAGATCAGTTAGTGCCTTGGACACGTCCGTGGTAGCTAAATTATTTTTCAAGAGACCTGCTGAAAAAATGAAGTAGCCAGTCCTAAACCCAGTACAGAGTTACACAGCCTTTGACTGCAGTTCGGTACTCAAACCCAAAGATGAATCCAACTACAGAAACTAAAAATTTCTCGGAAAAAAACCCTGTAAAGGGCCCAGTGCACTGCTGATAAATACGGAATGTTTGTGTCTTGCTAAATGTATTTTTTCATAATTACCAGTATATGGATTTGTATTGTTCAGAGCCCTAACAGTGACTCTCCTGTGATGGATGCGCAATAAAACAGGACTAATTGGAAGCATTAATTTAGACAGAGGCAGGAGTTGACATGGAGTCTGAGTAAGAGATGCTTTATGCTACCATAGCCAGTCCAAAGTGTTTGCCTGTAATTTGCAAGCTCCAATCACACCCCCTTCACAAGAAAATTGTTGAAAACTGTTGCTGTGTTGTTTCTTCCTGTTTTTGCTTTATTACACTCCTGATAAATATCTCGGGCCCAAGGTCATCTTAAGGAAATAGTTGCAATGCAATAGCAACGTTGCTGTAGGTGCTGCTGTGTTTCGGGCAAAGTGATTGACAGTGAGTGAGCGTGCAGGAGCAGCTCCCAGCAGGGACACTTCGGAATAAATATACACTAAATAAGGGCGGCAGAACAGGTTAGTAATGTATCTGCATAAAGAGCTGCTCGCTCTGCGTCCCCTCGACACTTTCCTGGGGTTTAGGCCTGTCAGAGCAGAGGTACACATCAATTTTGCTGCCCCCTCTGCTTTATCTGCCTGCTCCCACCCCGGTGCCAGTTGGGTACAGTGGGATCGTGCGTGGCACTTCTGGCATGTGGGTGGTGCCGCCGACATCAGGTGGGAGCAGCTCTCGCTCCAGGGTCTCGCTGAGGCAGCGCTCAAAGCAAGGAGCTGCATTCTGGTTGCATCAGGATACAGCCTCGGGCAGGTTTCTTGTGATTTTAGGGATTTCAGTCTCTGGCCTTGGTTCATGCCGGATCAGTTGCTTTTAGCCACTATATACAAATCACTCACTGCTTGTGAAGGATCTTGGGCTAAGCAGCTGTTTTCCACATCTTTGGTATGCCAGTATTTGAGTTTACTTAAATCTTCTATTTGACTGGAACACTGATTTCCAAAGAACTGGGTGAAGGGGGAACTAAATACCTATGCACCCAAACAAGATTGTGCTAAGCTCTCACAATGGCTTCAGGTAGCCTAGCCAGCACCCAGATTTGAAGAGAACAAAAGATGAGCCTCTCCACTCCTTTGACTACTCCTTCTAGTTCTTAATTGCACTAATTTTCAAATTATTTGTTACTTCTAATTTGCTCATTGGTCTTCAGTCCCAACGAAGTCTTATTTCTGTGGGTTCCTTTAGTGTTTCCTGGGTTCTCTTCTCAGAGTCATTTATATGTTGAATGATCTTCCTAATTGCAGAGGAGTTGTCCTGGATTTACACTGGTGCAGCAGAAGCCACCATCAGTCCCCAGGGGTCTTTTCCTGACGCTGCCATCAGTGGTCCTGGAATTGGTTCCTCAAGCAAGCCCTTCTGCTATTTATTTCCATCCAGTCCTTTCAACTCATATTGAACAGGGCTGAAACTCTGCACTTTATCTTCAAATTGTGTCCTTCATATAATGCTTCTTGGTATTCCTTCCTCTTCATGTCCTGACCTTTTCTCAGGCTGTTGCTAATATATTCTCTTAGCTGTGGTAGTTAATGCTAATGCAAGGACTAATGTTCTCCTGCAGCTTTAACATTGATATGCCACACTTAGTGCTCTGTCTCCCAACAAAATTGCATTCTGATATTGCACTTTACTGTGGGAATAATTTTACTGTTTGGGTACAGTGACAGCTGAGAATGCTTAAAAGGAGAGAGAGAGAAAAAATGGAGTAAGGCAAAAGTGTGACAAGACACTTATGTCAGTATTATCATTGCATTTCACGGGAATGTAACATCTGACTGCCACACAGCTCTCCCAGCATCTGTCTGTTGAGGATCCAGAGTGTTGTTTAATTGTAGTTCATTCAAAGTGCTTGAACAGAAAGTTCTTTATTTGTCAATAGCACTGCTGTGCCCTGGTTTCAAGGTTATGTTTTGTATATTAATAAATTAAGTCCAGACCAAGGAAAGCCTGGAACAGAGCAGTGTAGGCAGCACAAACATGGTATTAGCTATTTCAGAGACGAATTTGTCTTTCCAAGCGCACCTCCGGGTCTGTTCACACTTGCATTGTTTCTAAGGAAACAACTCACAGCTGTGTTGGAGGCTTGGTGCCAATGCACCAGGAAATCTGAAGCCCTCCCTGGGACTCAGGCAGTCACACATGGTCAGGGCAGAGCAGTGAAGCGAGGTGCCACCACTGAGGCAGGCACTGACGCTACCAAAAATTGAATGTTCCCTTTCCTTGGCTGGCATTTCTGCACTTCCAAGAGGAAAGAATCGATAACCTTCAAGAGCAGAGCGGTTGGATCAGGGGGCTGGAGACACATCACACAGCAAAGCATTAGGACAAGCACCTCAGGACTCTGCTCCTGCAGTGCTTTGTCACCATGGAACAGCCAGGCTGTCTGTGTGCTGTCAGGGCAGGGGTGTCAGAGCTCTTGGTGCTCTCAGTGGCCATCCAGGGTTGCAGTGCAGCACCGCACAGGTGCTGTGCTCTTGGAGGGGGCACTGTGAGGTGGAGTGGCAGGAGAACAGCCGCTCTCGAGTCTGCTTGCTGATTCCAGCCCCATCAGCAGTAGCTGAAGAGTAAATGCTGCACTTTGGGAACTGTGTTATAGCCTGACTGAAATAAAATGAGGCTCCCAGCGTAGCTGCTGGAGGGGGAAAGAGAGAGATAAGATGTCCACGTCATATCACCAACAACATAACTGGTATTAACGAAGCAGAAGTCAAGGATGAATGAGCATTGAGGCTGAGCTAACTTTCACATCAAGGGAAGATCCCTGAAGGACTGTGTGCTGACAGGGCAACATGGAAAAGCTGGTACATTTAATCTCTTCACAAGGGCTGTTCTGTGAATAATCAGTAGTTGTTAGGGTTGTCAGCCCAATTTCCTTCCAAAATAAAATTAAGTGTGGAGGTGATGACATTTCAGGAATGGGCAAAGTAAATTCTCTCCTGAACATAAATAGTGGCAGGTTTAACAAAAAAGGAGAGACAAATAAAATATCTTACCTGTTAAGTACTGTGTGAATAATGCTGCAAAAGGGGGTATGCTCATTATTATTACTGTATTTCCAAACAGCTAATCGATGGTGATCGTGTGAAGAAGCACATATGACAGTGCCAACCTGTCACATTTAAGGCAGGATGAAACTCTAACGACCTGACTCTATTATGAACACAGAAATCATTGGATGTAAATGATGTTTCGGATATGCAATGTATTCCTGTGAAAAGACAAGACCAACACGTGTTCAAAATAGCATTATGAACTAGCACACACATGTTGCAGTGGATTTTTCATTTCTTTTTCATGGAAGTGGGCATTTAAAAAGAGACCATCCACATATAAAGGTCTTACTTGGTCATATAACTGCATTCATGATGAATAAGAAATATGAATTGCAGAAGTGAATTAACTGCAGAGTTGATAGAGCATATTTTTATAGAGATCCTCTACCTAACTTCACATGTATTTCCCCTTGAATTACTGATCCCCTGACTATTCAAATACACTGTGTCACTATGTCTGTTCTTTGTGTAGGATACTGCTTATCTCCACCTCTTGAATCGTATTCAGAACCAGTAACTCTGAGTGAAATATAAGCAGTGGAGTCCTGCTCTCATTAGCAGAAATTATATCCAGCTCCTGCTGTGACCTTATTTATAAGTACATATGATTTACTATACTAAGTTGGACCATCATTTCTTCCAGACCAATACCCAGCTTCAAAGGATGGCAAAAAAATCCATATCTCGACACCTGTGCAATCTTGCAATTCACCTAATGGAGCAAAACCCCCATTCTTCATCTCTGCATTGAGCAGCTGGCATTTTGAAGAAGGGAATTTGATCTTTCCCTTTTTATCTTTGCATGTCCTCATGCATCATGCCCCTCTTACATTAGAGTTTCAGGCATCCTCATCCATTTGTTTGCAGGCTGTGGAGAGGCTTTGCAGACCTCCTTGAAGGACAGCTTACAAGAGTAGCCACCCGTGTGGCTCAGGGCAGCTGGACCACGATGAACAGTTTAAAAAAACAGCTAATTTTGTTAGCTGAAGCCAATTCAAGACAGCAAAGAGGCAGTACAAACTTTTGTTCTGGAAGCCAGAGGAAGGCTGTCACTAGTCTGTAGGAAAGGTGAACAGAAATGCAAAGTAACAGCTCACTTCTTTCCCTAGCAACCCTACATCCACTCCAGAGGCTTGGCTAGCCCTGTATAATCCAGACATAAATTGTACAATAAGAGCAGGACGTTAGAGCCTTTTGGGCTGATTTATGTGCAAAATTCTTGTGCTGTTCCTGCAGGGGGAAATCTGGATCTGGAAACTCTCATTCCCTGTTATGTCCCAATAACCTTGGGAGTTATTCCCATTCACATCTAACCCTTTGTATCCCCAAACCAATCCCCAGTTCCCCATACTGGAAATTCTGACTCCCTTGATCACAACTTGGTTTGGTTCTCACTTGCCCAGATGATAAACTGAGACAGTAAATAACGTGCCCAAGCACCTCCCACCATTTACTCACTCTGAGGCAGTGTCCCTTTTCCTTCAGCTGGGCAATGGTCAAAAAATCAGAGTAAAGCTTTCCTGCAGGTAAATACAATAATTACTTTCTAATTGTGTGCTACCTGCTCACATAACAAATCAGTCCAGGCTTCTCATTATTGACTCTCATTGGAGATCAAGCACAAGGATAAACAGGCACGTGTAAGTAATAATGTGTTTGAAGGGGGAATATGTAATAAATCATCAAAATTACTTTCAGTGAACAGATGAAGTGACAGAAATACCTTCAGGGTTTTTAGAAGTTAGTCATCCCATGCATTACTATAGCATCCTGTCTGGCTGCAGTATCAACATTTCTGTACCTGCAGCTGGTGAATTTAAACACACCTTTTGCAGGGAGAGGAAACTAAAGTCTGCACCATCAAAGCAGAGGGATACACAAGTAGGGTGCTCTGCTCTGCCTCCTCACCACTTGTCAAACATGTTACAATATTTGAAGTCACCCAGGATCAGGAGTTACTGGGCAAGATAGACAGAGGGATAGACAACCTGTTCCTATGCCATAATAAAAGAGTATCCCAAGTCCAGAATTAAATGTCCTTGATTTATAGGTAGGTTGGTTTAAATTACTTGGAGCTGGAGGCTTAGTCCTGAAGAAGTTAGGTTTGGAAGAGACACATAATCTGGTGCTGAAATCAAAAGCCTTTGACTTGATTACCTCTAACAGCAAGTGGGATATTTTTGAAAGGAGTGCAGCAGGCCTGGGAGCTGTGGGGTTTTTTGAAAAAGGCTTATGCAGGAAGAAGTGGCTCCTACTTGCTCATGCTCCTGACACTTTCCAGTTCAGGAGGCACCAGGCAGCTTACCTTGCAGGCATCAGGTGTAGCTGATCCACTGTGTGCTGTTCTGTTGAGAGGCAGCAGCTCCTACTTTCATCTGAATTAGTGTTTTCCCACTTACCCTCTAATATGAGATAGAAAAATGCTTCCTAATGCATCACCATGGAAAGGCTGTCAGGCCCTTCTCTAGGCCACTCTTTGTGCCAATGAAGTGTTTCCGTGTAAGGCTTCTTGTTTGGTGTTTTGTAGAAACTGGTTCTGACTGTCCAAAGCAGTGGAATTTCATCTCCTGGAAGGAGTCACAGCACAGGGACTACAGTTCACCTTTTCAAACTTTTACTTATCTCTTTATGGTGTGCTTTATGATGATGCCATCTAAATAGATAGAGGGCTATGATAGAGGAGAGTTCCTCTCACATAATTTTCATCACCTGAAGGCCGGACACCAAGTTAAAGCTCATCATCCTCAATGTGACCTCTTTTGCTCGTGGAAAGAGAGGAGTCTCTCTGGGATACTAGTCAGCCTGTGGATGGGGTGAGTTGCCTGCTGAAGCCACAGCTACCTTAGGCTAAGCATGTAGCTTTTACACATCTGAAGTTACTCACTGTTCGGAGAGTTTTCAGAAACCTTCTGAAGATGGCTTTGAATCCTCCTTCCCCGTTCTTATCGCTGCTTGTAAAATGGATCCCCTTGCTTGAGTTGGCATCAGTAACACCAACTGCATCCTCTCCTTGGCAAGATCCTGTTTTAAGCTTTTTTTGTCAGAGGCCACAGCTATTTGTGTCATTGTCAAAACTCTTCAAAAGGTCCGATGACATTGATGGTAGGTCTCTGAGAAGCCAAAGGTTCTGCAGGAACATAAATAGGATCAGCAGCGCTAAGTGCAGGTGAAAGAAAAGCCAGCTGCACATCCTTTCTGTCTCCCTTGGCAACAGCATCCTGCCAACAAAAACTGCTGCCAAGTGAAGGCTGGAAAGGAAGGGATGTGCATTTGCAAAGCTGGGGCTGGACAAGCTTTGTGTGAGAGGGGAGCTGTCAGACCAAGGAATGCTCATGTGCTTTTAAAATTATTTTTGGTTTGTTCCATGTGTTTTTGGACAAGGGAATGCACAGAGCCTCTGTCCTTATGAAGAGTTTTTACAATATGAAATTCCAAACGACAGTCTCTGCAGTTTTGAACCATATGTTTCCATCCATGACAGCACAGAGGGAAGAAATCTGTGGTGAATTACTGCTTCCAGATGTGGCAAATCTTCCAGCAAAGGTTAAAATACGTGGCATGGTTCTCTTGTTACGCCAGCTGCAGCCTCGTGCTAAATCATTGTTTCAGCAGCAAGCTCTTAATCAGCCCTGAGTTCTAGAAACTGCTAAACAAGCTGATATTTGTAAGGACCAGGTTGGGGTTTTTTTTCCCTTTTTTTTTTCCCCTTTTTTTTTTTTTTTAAATATAATGCACTAAATATCTTTATTTAGAAAAACCATCAGACTGGAAACAGTAAGTGCAAAAAGTGAAGTGCAAAGGGAGAAAAGGAGCATCATCACAAAAGAAGCAGATCTGAGATTATTATTTGTACTCTGTCTTTCCATGTCCTCCATGAAGTGATCATGGCTGTGAAAACAGTGTTTGTGTAAATGTGGGTAAAATATGCTTGTGATATATGCACCTGCCTAGCCTTCCTCATAGGGACTTTCGTCCCCAAAACTCAGCACTGGAGTCATTGTCAGAGGCCCCATAGCTGCTTCTGCTGCCAAGTCTCAAACCTATTGTCACAACATCATTTCTTTCTGACTTTGCCACAGCATCAAAAAGAAATGTGGTGGCAACATGCTTATATCCAAGGCCTGAAAAAAATGAGGATGTTCTTACTTGATATGATAAGGGAGAAGAAGGAACTGGCTTTTTTCTCTAGATAAATATTAGGAATTAATTTTGCAAGGAGCCCATATAACAAACTGCTGGGGCTGTTACAGCACCCCTGGATGCAGCACGGACTCTGAATCAAAAACTGAATAGTGGGGGTTGCCTTCTGACTCCTGAGGGAATCCCACACTGCTCTCAAGAAGCCCCCAGCTTGTCGCTCTCTTAACATTTCCATGTGCCTTTGTAGGGGTTGGTAGTTGTCTGGACAGGGCACACTTTTGTTCTCCTCAGGCAGCGTGTCCTTCCAGACACCCAGCTGTGCCAAAGAGACAGAGAGAAATGAAAAAAAATTAAAGAAATGGAAGAAGGGAGACAGGATTAATGCTTTAGGAATCACAATCTATGAACTTCTGTATGTTTACAAGCAGAAATCGCCCACTGAGGAATGAAGAAATAAAATACAGAACATGCATTTTGATGCCAGGGAAGGAGGAGGAGAGGAGAGAAGATAATCACTGTATCATTCCCCATATTTTCCTCTGACAGGAATATTAATATCATTAGAGATAATTGAATGAAGTGGAAAGCCTGGTGGAGGTACAGAAGCAGGAGGTAGATCTGTAAAATCCATCCCCACACAAAAAAACCAAGCACTGCTCTGGAGGGAGGGCACTCCGCCTTGAAACAGGGACAGAACAGCCTCCCAAGGGCGTGCAGCTGGGCTGCTTGTTGCTGTTTTGTTCCCAGAAAACGAGAACTGCCAGCAATCCTCTGGCATCTGAATAGACCCGTGTCAGACAAACTGTATCTGGAGTTGATGGCAAACCAAACTGGAATACCAAACAGCCCTTCGATCTGCTGGCAGAGACAGGGACTGGCTCAGGGAGTGATCTTGCCTTGCAGTTGCAAAGGTACTCTATAAAGGAGTGAGCCCTCTCGCTGCACAGCCCTGCAAGACACGCCTGCCTGGGCTGTCTCCGTCCTCATTCCTCCAAAGCACTTCCAACAATAACAGCAACTCCTGCGAGCAGCTGCCTCGTTAGAGGGAAGATGTATTTTTCCTTTTTCTTCTGAGGGATGAAGATTCCAAATCTGTGTGATGTGAGCAGGTGAGGATGTCTGCTGACAAGTCCAAATGATATTTTCAGGTAAGTGCTTACCTAGAACAAGCAGCTAGAGTCAGGCTCTTTCTTTTTATTACCCTCTTCTCAGTAATTACTGTCGTCCCAGTGTCTCAGTAAGCCTTTTCACAAGCTTCAACAGCTCCAATATCTGTATATATTTAGCTGAGTAGGGGATCTGAACCATAACTGAAGCACATATTTCCGGAGTATCTGTGACTCTCTAGTTCAGTGTGAGAATGTGGGACTTGCTCTGTGACTACACAACACTGTCCTTTTTGTATCACCCATTGTTTAATTCCCTGGAGGACCCAAAATTAATTTTGATTCAGACTCACTCTCTCAAAGTCCATGATGTAAGTGCATCTTAAGGCAATAATTGTGTTCTGCAGTATTTTGATATTGTTGAAAGACTGGGACATCTTGCCACATAAACCCTGTAACTGCTGCTACTGTTGTTGCGCGGGGAGCGTCAGCTGCTTGATTTGTGTTTGTGCATGTGATTTCCAGAGCTTCTGCTGGTGATGTTTATGTTGCTGCGAATAGAGCTGTTACTCTGTGTTTCTCATTCCCTGCATTTTACCAAGTACCTTGTGTGACGAAGTTCAGGTTGGTCATCCCATCTAATACTTACAAGGGAAAACAGTCAATAACTTTTAAGTCAATATCTGGGAGTTCTGGCACAAAAAACAGACTGGCAGGGAAGAAAAATTTTCTATGCAGAGTAACCTACTTTTTCTTCCCTCTGCCACCAATCATGGAGATTAAATTTGCTTAACTCTTTGTTTGTACAAAGCTGCTTTATTGTGAGTGAAAATCGTGTTGCTTTGACAGACTACAAAGAAATGACCGTAACGCCAGTAATAACACATACTTTCTGCACAGTTTCCATCTATTAAAGATTCATTTTGTTCCCTGTAACGTTTTAGGTTTGCTGAGAGACACATGAGAAGTTAATAGTGTCGAGAAGAAAGCTTTTGTTGCAACAATAACACCGTTGCTTTGAACAGGTTTTGCACAACCTTCTCCCACTATTAGTAATTCCGCATCCCGTGCTCTGCCCACGTGCACCCAAGCCCTGGGTCTGGAGATAATGGGGTCTTTGTAGGACAGCTCCCGTTGCTTCCCTTGCCCACGGCAGTCTGAAATAATGAGTCCAGCAGTAGATCTCTGCACAAAAAAGCTCTTCCTGACTTCCTAGAGCAAAAATGTTTGCCAAGTACTTCTCAGGCTGGTTCTGTTTGTCTCGCTGCAAGGTCCGAGGTAGCAGAGGCCAGGAGGGGTCAAACACCAGACTGAGCTCATTGTGCATGTTCATTTGCTGCAGAAAATGTAAATGTGCAGCTCAAAAGTTTCCACTGTATCTCTGGCAATTAGGACTTGATCCAAAGCCCACTAAAGTCATTGGGAACCTTTCCACAGGCTTCGGACCAGGAGTTACATAAGTTTGTGTTGTTCAGAGGGGGTGCCCCAGGGAGGCTGAACTCATGAGCTGACTCGACAGCCTCATGCCTGTTCTGCCATGTCATGCAAAAAGGCCCTTCTAGAAGTGCCCATGAAGTGTCCCGTGCAGCACCAGGCAGAGTTAACTCCTAAGTGAGACCTTTTCACGCTGTCCTATGCCAGGACGTGGATCCTGCTGGAGGCTCCTGGTGTCCTGAGATAAATCAAATGCTGCTGGGACCTGAGTGGACTTCTTCTGCTGTTTGGGAAGGATGTAGTTCTGCCACCTCTGTGCAAATAAAAGGGCCATGAGGAAGTTTTCCAAATGCTAGAACCCTGCGGATTTCATAGTCTGGGAAAGCAAAATATTCCTAACTCCTGACTTTCCTGAGACTTGTTGGAGACATAAACCACAGTCTTTTAAAAGATTGCTGTAAAGCACCTACTTCATTTTCTTCATGTACACAACTGTACACATGGTTTCTGGATTCCTCATGTGAGCATACACTTGGAAGAAGCACTGCAGGGAGATCCTGTTGAGATTTGAACCACTGCACCATGTTGTCTGGAGTTTTTATGGCTAAGTGCACATCAGCACCCTCTGCGTACACTCTGCTGTCACTCTGCTGTGCTTCAGCCTTGAGTTAATTCATTTTGTACTTAATATTGCCTTCCTGGTGTACTGTGCACTGTGCAAGACCACAGTTCACACCATAGGGATGTCAGGTCAATCAGCCTTCTTATTAGGGTTGAATGGTTTTAATGTAGCCATAAAATTAAACTCCAAAAGTATGGATTTGACACATAGCATTTAAAAGACAAACCAGTTTGACCCCTTCTGACCCTGAGCTCTTGTACCTTAGAAACAGCCCCTTCTGAAAAAACTTAATGGTGTGAACCAACCTTTGAAAATAAAATTTATTATTATTTGCTATAATGTGCTTACATCAGTCTATATTAACATTATGCCAGCAGATAGTAAAGACTGTCAATCCTGACTCCAAAGGGCTCATGCTCTAAGATTAGTTCTAAGAGTCTTAGGCAGCCAAAAAAAGAAAGATTTTGGCAAGGAGCTGCAAGGGCTGCGCTTTGAACTAACCAAGAGCATTTGCTTTGTACCATCTCATGTGGGATATCAAAATTTGGCCAGGAGAACTTGATAGCAACCAGAAGGTTTACTTTTGGTGGTAGTGGGATTGGGGGTAAGCTGAGGTATGGGGGCACTTGACCGTGAGTGCTTATGTGAAGCAGAGACAGGAACTTTGAAGGGGTTAGTTAGGTTGATTTCTGTCACAAATGCCTCCTGCATCTTAGTGGAGAAATTCAGAGTATCATTTCCCTAGGCTTAAGCCAAAGTTGCCAGTAAGGGCAGTCCAATATCAGGGATTTCAGTAAGAGTCGCACTTTGTAAGACATTGCATGTCCTCAAGTGATAGAAAAGTAAGTGGGAGGTCTGGGCAGTAGTGACACTGCAAATCCAGCAGGCTTGGGTGATGATACAGAGCATCTGAAAACACCAATTCCAGCTTTACTTTTGTTTTCCAGTTGGCTGTTGATCAGTTACAAAGCAAATTAATTCTACCTAAAAGGGCCAGCAAAACCCATTGTGAAGTTCTTCTTACAGCTGTTTTTCCCTAAATATAAATCACTGACTATTTTTACAATGATCTCCTAAGCTGAATATTTTTTTCAGTAGTTAGGGGCACAGATTAGCTCTGGCGGTCACTGAAGGAATTAGTGTGATCCATTCAATCAGTGAAAAAGCATGTCCTAAAAAGCTGTAGCCTACAGGACCACAGTGGCTCTGCAGAGGCTGTTAAAGGGACTCTGGCAGATGAGCAAAACCTGACTGCCACAGCCTGGGACAGCCAAATGTCATGGGGGTTATTGTTTATTGTCAGGTAAATTACTTCTGATGTAGTATTTCCTATAAATATTTATTCATACTTTACAAGCCACCTAAAGGTACTAGCTAAGTGCATCTGATTTCCCATGCCTGATGTGTGTTGACCTGCTACCACAACAGACTGCCCAGAGAGACTATAAGTCTTTATAGCAGCAAGCCTCAGATTTATCAGTTTTTCAAGAAGTCGAGATGGCTATTAGGCAGGTTTCTAACCCCAGGGCACAATATGCAGAAAAGCTGACAACCTCCTTATTCCTTAAGGAGATCCTGGAGAAAAACATTAACCCAACAGAGATGTTTTTCTGTGTGTGTGAGGTGCGAGAAAAAGTAATTACATAAAGAACATCCAAAAACTGCAGCAGGCACTACAATCGTTACAATCTAGTATCTCATGAGATCTGCCAATACATGTTATCTTGTGTGCTCAGAACAGCAGGCCTTAAGTTTCCTAGAACATTATCTCCACACACCAAATCCAAAATAAATCCTCATCCTTTCCTCTTTGAATTTGTTATGTGGCAGCAACTTGCCTTGGCATGAAATATTAGCCATATGGACACTAGAATATCTGCTTTGACCTTGACCTCAGAATAAGCACTGCCAAAAACGTGAAGATAACTCTTGCCTTTCGTTTCCAAGAGTGATGCTCCATGAGTATAGCCTGATCTGTTCTCCTGGTTGCATCTCAGAATATGTGTTTTTTCCTTTGACTAGGTGTTCTGCTAAGAGCATATTGTCTGAGGCTGGCTAGGAACTGGGAAGCAGTATCCCAGATGATGGTTTCTTTGGCAGAGATATTTATGCCAGAATTTAAAAAAAGAGAGAGAGCTAATTTTAGCACCAGGCAGTAGAAAGTACATTACTTGTAAATGGCTGTCACCACATTACCTAGTCAGTGTTTTCATTTTCTGGATACTCTTCCCAAGTAACAGGAGGCTGCTGGGGACAAGACAATGTGAATCTTGTTGGTTGCAATGCTCTGCACTGTTCTGGTTCAGAAATGATGGTTGGAGATCAAAGTAGCACATTTTTTGGGTAAGAGGAACACGAACTGCTCCTTTAGTGAGTTTTTGCTACATGAATTGCACTGATTCACAGTGAACGATGCCCAGGATTCAGAATAAACACATTTCAATGCATCTGCATCTGTCCAACATGAAACAGGGCCCAGCAGACACCTAATCAGAGATATTTGATTTTCCCAAAGTCCCTGTCTTTCTCTTCTTCTGTGGCCCATAACAGATATTCCCAAGTAGTATCAAAATAAAGGGCACAACATGCTCATGGAGAAAGCTGGCAAACTAGGAAGGGGGCAGGAAGGCACTCCACAGTCTTGTCTGGAAGGTGATCATCACCCAGTTTGGAGTCCTGCTGCTTTGACAAACTCATCTCCCTGATTTGTTAAGACTGTGACAACATTTTTCACCTCGACACCACAGGTTGAAATCCGCACTAGCACGGTGCTAATGGTGCCATCTGACGATGCTCAGTGGGCTGTGCAAAATGGATTTATGCTGTGTGCTTCCTAGTGGGCAGAGATCCACATTACACTCGACAGCTTCAGCATATGGAAATAGTGACATGTGATTGATGTGGTCCCTGCAGGTCACGCTAACTCACGGTGTATTAGCCCTGCATCCTGGGGAGGCTTATGCTACTGCAGCTGCCCACCTCCATTATCTGAGCGAGGAATAAATGAAAGAATTGATGCTCCCAGCGGTGTGAATCTGGCACCTCATGAAATGATGTGCACTACAGAGGGGGGCGGGAAGCAAATTTCACACAGTCCAACCCCACGGCACATGTGAACGCAACCAAACATTGGTGTACGGGTGAGGAGGGCACTTGTGTTAGATTGACTCACACCCCTGATAATCACAATGCTTTTCAACATGGCTATGAGAGCTGTGTTGTCTTGTTAATTTTTAACCACTGGAGTGACCAGATTTTTCAAAGTTGCTAGGTAGAGGACAGCATGTGTAACCCAGGAAGCCCTCTCATCAGACATCCCTTCTTGACCTAATTTTCAGCAAGGCCTAAGCAGCTGCTCTCTCAGAAAACAGATTGTGTAATGGCAGCCAAGACTGGAGGCAGCCAAATTTAGGATTTTGTGGCCAAAGGAATAAGTGAACAAAAGTTCCCCATAATGATGTGGACATTTATCTGGAGACCTCCTTGTTCACAGTGGAAATGAGAAAGTCTTTTTTTTGTTTCAACCCCTCAAGTGAAGGATCCTTTGTAGCTTCCACAGGGAGATCACCTGCCTCTGGCACTTTAAAGCTGTCACGTGAGTCTATACTGCAAGCTCCTCTCTCTCTTTGCTGCAGAGATTCCCTGTAACCTTCCTGTTCCCACCTTGTCGCTCCCATGGCCATGGGGTCACCGCAGCTCCTGTGGATTTGCCTTTCTCTTCCTCCTTTCACAGAGAAGCCAACAAAGTTGGATGCTAACTCTTCTGTCCTTCTGCAGAACATGGAAGGTATTCCTTCCTGCCAGACACGCAAGCCATGCTGTTCCCTGTCCACTTGTCCCTCCCTGTGTTATCTCACCCTCTCTCTGTGTTTTTTTCCTCAGGTGTTCTACTGATCTTGGCACTGACAGAAGAGCTGGTGTTTTCTGTTCAGGTACTGTCTCCCACTGTCTCCTCCTCTCAGGGCTTCCCGATGAACACTACCACTGTCACAGCCATGGGAACAACACCTCACCACACAGACAGCCACACGGCAGAGCCCCTTCCCACGTCTGCTCGTGCTGCTCCCCATCCCATCAGCCTGGCGGACAAAGCCCCTTCCACTGGGAAGAAACAAGCGAGCGGCCCTCGCGCCGGCGACACGGAGGCACGTCGTTTGTACAACCAGAGTGCTTTGTACTCGGGACAGTCTCACCCCAAGGGGAAAATATTCCAGGTTTTCAAAGGCAACTTCTCAGAGTCCTCGGAGCCTTACCTAAAGACGACCCTGCACTCTCCCTTCCCTACCCTGAGGAGCCCTTTCACAGACCACCCGTTTCAGCCCCAGACTACGGCATCCAGCGATCCAAATGGCACGGGGCTGGCAAGAACTACACCCTCAGACCCTTCTCCCCACCGCAACACCTCGGGAAGCCTTAGGGAAGCAGAGCGAGGGGATGGGGATGAATTAGTGGTGCAGAAGGCAGATTTTGCCACCACAACTGCCGGACCATCAACTGATCCTGAAGCAGTGTCGGTGCCTTTTAAACCCACCCACTACAGCGTATGGGATATGCTGAGCAAAAACAACTCTTGGGTAACCTTGAATCTCAGTACAAACGTCCCTCTGTTTGCTGGCCCTGGATCTGCCACAGCAGCAGCTGGTCACTCGGTTCAGACCAGTTTTGACATCAGTGTCTCCTCCCGGGCAGCTGGGGACCCCAAGGGACCCACGGCAGCACAGCACGGCGCGGTGACTAACACGACCTGGCCAGGCAGTGCTCTCTCCACAGCATCTGCCACGAGGTTGTCCAGCTCCATTTCCACAGCTGGCTCCACCGCCACTGGGAACTTCCTGAACAGACTGGTTCCTGCCGGGACCTGGAAACCAGGCGTGCAAGGAAACATCTCCCACGTCACCGAGGGAGACAAACCCCAGCACAGAGCAACCATCTGTCTCAGCAAGATGGACATTGCCTGGATCATTCTGGCCATCAGTGTACCTATATCCTCATGTTGTAAGTTAATTGCCACTTTATTTTGCTTTCTCTTCCCTTAAATTCAGATTTTGGCCTGTGATTCCAGGACCAGCTGGAGACCTAACAGAGGCAGGGCAGCTTGAGATGGATGAGAAGCACAGGGATCACATTCACTGACTGAAGTATGCTTAACTGCAAAATGCAGGGCTAAAATATTACACTCAAAGCATACTTGCTCTGTTGCTGTTAAAAGCTTCTGGGGCCCTCCATTTGAGAGTGCAACACAAGGCTGGACAACTCTAGAAAATGAAATAGCTTTATTCCAAGGTGTATAAGATGGTGACCAAAAACTGTCCAAGTCTTTAATCTAGGAATTAGTATTTGTTGCCCTGGAATTGGATTTTAAAAGCCCACTGCTAACCCAAAGGATTAATAATGGCTGTAATGACTAATACTTTAGGAAACACCAGTTTTCCAGTGCAATAAAATATTTCATTGCAGGCAGTTCATGAACAGTCAGATTTAGAAGTCTGATAACCAAAGTGCTGGTTTCCTCCATTTCAATTCCAACTTTGCAGCTGCTAAGGGAGCAGGAAGAGTTTGAAACTCTGGCCTTCAGATATCAGGAGTCAGCCCCCTGGGGGGTGAGGGCAGGTTCGGTTCCCAGAGCTGGCTCAGGGCCTTATCATTTGACTCAGTTACAAAAACCACATGAGAAATTATGAGAAAGCTTGTGAGTGGATGCCAGGCTGCCCCGTGCTCAGCTGGGTTGTAACAGCAAGGTGGGATAACATACTCTCTGGGGTTTTACTGTTGCAGGGTGTGATTATTCTCATCTGTCTGGAGTGAAACAAAACTAAACATTTCCCAGCCTTTGCTGCCTGAGGAAACTTCAAAGGGAAGCAGCCAGCAATACTCAGTATTAGTTCTGTTATTTACAGCTACAAGCTGTACTGAGGACAAGGCTGACAGCCGAAGTCAGTCTCACACACAGCTTGCTCCTGCCCAGCAGGACAGTGCTGCTCTCTCCTGCTTTCATCGAGGCACAGGCTCCTGCCCCTCTCCTTTTGCCCAGACCTGACCTGACACCTCCCTGAGACACTTTGATTGCTATAGTGGCCAAAAAATACTCACTTCGCTCTTTGTTACTTTCTGTCCACCCAGCGAGCTGAATCTGCTCCCCACAGGGTCAGATGAGCATGAGCTCTGGAGAGGATGAGGCTGCAGGAAACAAACCTGGAGAGGGGGCCACACTCATCCTTTCAGCAGCTGCAAATGATTGGATTGGGTCAGAGTATCTGTTAGACTTGTGCTTCTGGGACCATCAGTTCTGCTGTTGCCAATGTGATTAAAACCACAGGCAAGAACAAAGGCTGGAGGATGGGCAGTCAAAAACCAAAGCAGAAGTGTTCATAGATACTTTTGTGAAAGGTGGAGAGGAAAAGCTGGGGTATAGCAAGTCCATGGTGAGAAGCAGCAGTGTTGGATGATTTGATGAACTATGTCTTGTCTATCAGTCAGTGGAAATAGAGGACCAAATAAAATCTTCCAGGCATTATGTCTTGGGCAATATTAGAAAGAAAGCCGAGCTGGATAGAAAGCATCCAAATACAAAATACAAAGTATAATACCATGCAACATAAGCATAGGAAGCATAACCAGTGTGTAAACTGGTCTGTACCTGCAGAGCATGATATGTGAGATAGTTATTAATGATACTTAGTAACAATACAATAATATGCAGAGTCTGCTAGCAGGACTTCTAACCCACTGTTCATTAAACAGTGGTGTTAACACTTTTCTTAACATATGCACCATAACAATGCGTGCACGTGACTATCCTGTTTCTTGTGTTCATAAGCTACATTTTTTAAACAGTCAAATGTTATTTTGAAAATTATACGTACCAGCTCTAGTGAGTTTTTAAATGATTTAAATATTTAAGTCCTGCTTTGAAGACCAGATTCCTGAGGATGGTCTTCAGTGGGACTCTGGTTTTAAAATCCGGACATCCTGAGATGTATTTCAGCATTTGAAACGAACGGTAGGCAAGGATTTAAATGGGATTTTGTTGGGGGGAGATCTGGCTGTAGTACCTTGGAAATTGATTTCCTCCGAAAGTCCCGCCGTTCAAACCACGCCACGGGAAGCGCTTGCCGCACGGGCATGGGCTGTCCTTATAGAAGAAGACAAGTCACAGCAACCCAAAGCGCTTTTCCCCGGGCGAGCGGGTATCGTTGGTGGCTGCACACCGCAGGGACACCTTCGCGAGTGACCCTCGGGCGGCTGTGCATCTTCGGGCAGCGCCGAGCGGGGTGCGAAGGGGACTGTCGCCACCTCCCGGGCACGGGCGCTGCAGCCGGGACAGGAGGCATCGCGCTGGCATCTGCTGCGGCTGCTCACCGCTGGTGAAGGGCACAGCCCTGTGGGCTTCGTTTCGTCTTCAAAGGGTGGCGTTTTTCCGCGACCGACTCTCAGAGCTGCTGTGGGCGTGGGTTGAGAAAACACTGTCACGCTCCAGGCTTGGGCTGTTGAAAGATGTAGATATCTCAGGTACGGAGACTCAGCCCCATACTCTTCAATAACTGAGGTGCCCTAAGAGGGGAGAAGCCACGGAAAGTCACAGAGAACCTCTGTCGTGGGAGGTTAGTGCTTCCCGGAGCTGCAGGCTGGTGGCTCGGCGCTCAGGCTGGCACCTTCAGGAACGCCGGTCAGGGACACCGAGGGGACCGGCAAGCCCTGAGCTGCTGCTGCTACACCTGTGTGAAAGGCTAAGGCACCAGGCAGAGAGGCAGCCTCAAGGCAGGGAACCTGGCAGTGCACCCTGGAAGGACATGGAATGGGGTGAGGAGACACACCCCGGGGCCTGTGCACAGCTCCAGAGCTGCAGGAGTGTAATTAACTGAGCTCCCTCCTCCTGCTAATGAGGAGTGCCCCTGAGCCGAGCTCGCTGACCTGCAGGCTGTTTCTCCAGAGCCCTTGCAGAGCTGCACTGTGGCCAGCGCAGCTCTCCTCTGCCAGGAGCCCTTGTGCCTGTGCTCATAATCCTCCCTCTGTGCAAGCAATAGCAAGGAGGATATGGAAAAGCTTTCTTGGAGGGCTTCTGGCCACAGCTTGTGCTGCCCCAAGTCCTTGGAAGAGGAAAGCACATCACAAGATACCTCTGTCCGTCTCTGACGTGTGGCGCAGAAGGGCCCCAAACCTTGCTCGCTGTCACACCTTTTAGTGACAGACACCCGTTAAATGAAAACCTCTGGCCATTTTAGCTTCTACAGCAGGGGAAGTGCCCTGCTGGAGGGTGGCCACAGGAGCCCTTGGCTCCTCATCCCTACTGGAAGCAGTGCTTGGGATGCTGCACTTCTTCTCACAGAGAAAAGACCCTGCTGGGGCTCCTTTCTGGCCCATTCCTGCTGAGGGGTTTTGCACTGAAGAGCAGGAAGCAGCAGAGGGTTTGTTCAGCGTCACTGAGGACTGGCAGGTCCCTCCAGCCATGCTAGAGGCACAACTCAGTGGCTGCAGCACTAGCCTGAATACCTGGGCCTCAGGAGCTCACCTGCTCAAATAAGAATGGGATTTAGCCTCCCTGTCCTTACAGCACATATTTCTTTACAGAGGCATAGATTTCTGAGTCCCACTGAAATCCCCTAAAGTGCTAGCTGAGAAGTAATGCTTTGAACAGGAATGCATGAGCCACATCTGCCGCATGAACCTGGGGAAATAATTTCACCTTTTGGCACTCGAGTTTCACGGTGCAAATAATGAGGGTAATGCTGCTAATGGCATAGGAAGGCTGCAAAAATTAAGGATTCTGTATCACTGCCTTCCCAGAAAAGTGAAATCACATATACCAGTGATGTCAATATTTTCTGCATGTCACAGTTGGAGTTGTTTTTGTGGTGTCCTTCAGGCAGCCTTGAACATTTTTGTGCACATGCTGTTGTGCATGTATAGGTGCCTGTCCCTTCAGTGCAGAACAAGACAAATATGAACTCATTTTAAAACCCACTGTTCTAATCCTTGGGCTCCTGGTACTTAAGCCCCTGTAATTACAGAATGACACAATGAAGCGTGGAAGAACAGAAACTTGCAAATCAGATGCACAGAAGTCAATTCATTCAGTCAGTTCTGCTGACATGAGAAAACACGAAGGCTGAGCCTCCAAAAACAGGCATCAGCAGAACTCAAAGAATATATGAAGAATTGCCTTAGACCTAACCCTACTTAGCTCACATTTCATGCCCTGGGATGCTTTTCAGAATAACCTCACCCACTTTCTCCATGGCAAAATCTACACATGTTTGCTTCCCAGTCTGAAGGGAGAGAGGTCCCAAGCCCTGAGTCCAAGCCCCAGGTGTGAACTCAGGCTGAGCTGGAGAAGAACCTCCTCTCTCCAGATGTCAATAAGCAAACCCCTCGTGATACCTGTATCAGAGCTAAATATGTGCTTCTGTATATAGTAAATGAGGGAAATGGAAAGAAATATGGGGAAAGCACTATTTTAGTCATTGAGGCAAGGGTTCTGTGGAAACTTAGTTTATGCTATGATCTGCAGGCATAGGGAGAAGTAAATAAGTATCCTTCACCCTGAATATTGTCTGACTTTTAAGTGCTTACGATTTTAGGTCTGTTAACACCATGTTTTATGTGGGAACTGGAGAGTGGGGGAAGGAGGCATACAGCAGTGTAAGACTGGTAAAATATTTAAGTGAGTTAAAGGAAAAGACTGTCAGAAAATTGTAGG
This sequence comes from Formicarius rufipectus, assembly GCA_013399695.1. NCBI lineage: Eukaryota > Metazoa > Chordata > Aves > Passeriformes > Formicariidae > Formicarius > Formicarius rufipectus. The sequence goes on from VXAU01001358.1 coordinate 2,524,306, forward strand.
GAGTTGCTATGATCTCATTACACTGCATTAATGAAGCCAGTGTAGAATATGGTTTATGGTTTTGGAAAAAGAAAACCACATTGGAAGATTAGAGGAGAGCCATGTGAATGATTTAAGAGCTGATAAATGAAATATAATTCCAATTGTCTCATGATGTAGTACAAGAAGAGGCTGAAGCCCACATGTACAGGGGACATTTCTAATGGCATAGTGAAAGCTTTCAATAAAAAAAGGAAAAGGGAGATTGAGGAAGTGATGGTTGAAGGCAGAGATTTATACAACAATGGGATTGTAAACATGTCCCCACAATGGAAATTAAGCTTTGAAACAAACTTCTTGGAAAAGGGATGGATATCCAGGCAGTCTGTGTCGTTAAATGAAGCTGAGTATTTTCCTGGTGTGCAGGTGTTATGCAGTGAGAGTAGGTGATGGAAATGTTCCCAGCAACTTAAAAACCTGTAAATCTGTGAGAATCTTGTCTCTCCCATTTGTGGGATGTAGTATGTCCTGTTTCATGGGGGGGGGTGACAGATAATGCAGATGTACCTTGCCTTACAGCCAGAGAGGGGCCAGCGTCAGAGCTGGAACTCATCAGCAGCTGAGTCCCTGAATGTGTGAATTGACTTTTCTCCCTCTGGACTAGCAACAGGTGAAAGGATATGGGTTCTGAACTCCCTGAACCTCCAGTGTCCACCAAGTGCAGAGACCTTTGACATTTCCTAACACGTATCACGATCTCTGTACAGGGAGCTTCAGGCTGACACAGGGACGACACTGATGTGTCCTACTTGTGGCACTCAATGTTGACTTTAACACAGAACAGGCAAAGGGGAAAGTCAGTTTAGCTTTTCTGACTCCCAGAAAGCATCCAGAGGAGTGCTTGAAAACCAGAGAAGAATTAGCCCTTTTTCTGCCCAAAAGGTTGTCCACCTCTGAAACGAGTGATACGTGGCAGCACTGAACAGCAGCACTTTGGCATCCTTACGAGGATATCACATCATATACCAGGAAAGATAAGCAGGGTATTGCAGCTGCTGTTGCTCTCTCTTTGCCTCTGTTGTTTGCCATTATTGCCATTTCTCTCTTCCAAACCATCTCTGCCCTCCATGTGTTTCATCCACTTAACATGTCCTCCCTGGCCATCACAACTGTCTGTCTGGAAAGAGTTTGTCTGTAATACACATAATTCTAATCATGGGAGCAAATGGATCTCTAGAAATGCTGTATCCTGTTGTTCCATAGGTGAGTGGTCCTATGTTAGCTGCATTAATGTCACTAAAACATGCCCCAAATGTGGCATATTATGTGGTAGATGTGGCACTTGAGGACCTAATTTAGTGATGGACTTGATAGCATTAAGTTAATGGTTGGACTCAATGATCTTAAAGGTCTTTTCCAGCCTAAATGATTCTGTGATTCCATGAAAAGGGCAGTTAATATGAGATGAAGTGGGAATAGCCACGTGCCTGCTGTCTTCCCTCTCCCTCTGTAATGAGGCCTCCTCTGCTTTGAATGGGGGCAGCTTATGTAGACCTCCTTCTCTAAAATACATATTTGAGGAAGCTCAGGAGCCCATTTCCACGCTCTCCCATCTATTTGCTTATGTGTACACTAAGATTGCAGGCCAAGAGTGTAATTGAGGGAAGGAATATTACTGCATTATAACAACCATGTGTGCCCCATGGCAAGGCCATTTGCTGCTGGAAGAAGCTGAGATTTCTCTTGACTCAGTGTCACTGGCTTTCCAGCCCCTAAACCCCAAATTCAGTGCTTCTCTGTCAGCAGCCACAACATTTTATAAGCTGTAAAAGCTCAGGCTTTCAAAATATTTGCACAGAGTTGACTTCGCTGGGACTCTCATATCCCCAGATGCCTCCAGAAATGTCCTGTGCCTTAGGGATCACTTGTTGCTGACTACTGAAAAGATCCAAGGGCTGTTGGCTCTCACCAGCAGTGATGAGGACTAAATGCTTTACTTTCTGCTTTGCTTTCTAACCTTACCAAGCCTGCAGGCTGGACTGAGACACAGAGAGGGCAGCAGCAAAGTAGGGATAATAGCTGCAGACCTTCAGGAGGGCAGGCATTCCCTTGGGCAGGGAGAGCAATTCCGGTAGCCCATGGGGCACCTGCCCACAGGAACAGCAGCAGGAGTCAGGCTGTTGGTGGCAGAAACACTGAGTCAAAGCTAAGAGTTTGATTATGACCTGCTTTTCTGAAAGGTGCAGGAACGGTGGGGGAGATTTTTCCATCAGTTTCAGAAAATTTATAGCACAAGCCCACCTTTCTCTTTGAATGAGACATAAACTGCCTGAACAGGAACCCATTAATTTTTTTTTTTCTTAGTAGTTTATTCTTTTGTTTTAAATAGAGCTCTAGCCTTGCACTTTTGTATTGCTATTTTGTGTGAGTAGATGGGATAAGAAATGAGACCCATGACACACGGGTAGCTGCAATATCTGTCAAAACATACATAGCAGCTGTGACCTCTCTGCAGTCTTTTCTTTCCTCTAGGCTGTAATTCTAATACATAATTTTACCTGTAGCTGAGGAAATAATATATTTTTCTGCTTCATGAATATTTTCTCTCTTCTTTTCTACCATGAGGGGTTTAGAAATGAGGGAGTGAATTTACAGCAGGGCATTCCCTATTTCACAGGTACAAATCAAAGTAAGTACTTGTGCCTGTCTGTCTGTGTAAATCAGGTAGATTACAAGCACAACTGGTAAATTAATTCCACAGGTGTAAGAGAAGCAGACAGAGCTTATACATTACTATGCTGAGCAAAACCTTGTACACTCCTCAGCTTCTGCCTGAGTGAGGACCAGTGGGAGTAGTAAGTCTGTTACAGGAGGTTTGCCTTGCCCTCATAAAATGGCCAAGATTACCCACCTGAATTGCAGCACAGATGACGAAACCAAAAGCAATTCCAGAAAATAACACTCAACCAGGTTTGTGTTTGTCTGCCCACTGGGAGGGCATTACCCTGGCATTTCTGGGGTCCAGGAGTGCCTGTGGCCTTGAGACCAGACTGACAATTACATGAACAAGTTTCACTTTCTGGTTCCTTTGTCTTGCCTAACTGCTCTACTTTAAGTTCAAATATTTCAGATTGCAGATGCTTAAGTGTGCTCTGCAGATAAGAAAAAAAGCCAAGCTCAGATACCCACAATGTCCAGGCAAGCATGGGCAACAGGTTATGTGTATCTGTAGATTCCCACATCCTGACACAGCTGATGGAGACAGGCAGGAAAACCCCAGCTCTGGGGTTAATGCTGTCCTGGAAGCATAAGAGGCGGGTGTGGAGGGGATCTTCATGCTACCTGGCCACTGTCTCATCCTGCTCAGGAGCCCATCTGTTCCCCTTACTGGTTGCTGATCTGTTGGAGCATGGTCACAAAGCACCCAAAATCCAAGTTAGGAATGACAGGCAACAGAGGCAGGGATCAGTGGAATTTCAGGATAGCAGCTTGTGGTATTGGAGATGGTATTTGTGAATTTGCTATTTGAGCTAGGAGGGGTATCTCTTCAGTGCCCACTTGCTAATGTGCTCATTGCTGAACACACCAGAAGCAGAAAGATCTGTGCAGAGATGTCCTTCTCAGTCCCTGAGGAATGCCCTCTCCCCTAGAGGGTCTGTAAATCCCTGCTTAGGTATTAAAATGCCATCAGTTACAACACCAAAGCTTTCCATTTATCAGGCAGCCACATTTTCAGTATTATAAACCCACATCACAAAAAAAGTACTGAGTGCATATTCTGCCAAGCCCAAAGCCTCATCTGCTTGGCCCAGATTCATGTAATTGTGTGGGGTTTGTTAGGAGATACATGACTGAGAGCGAAGTGTATGAATGCAGGTCACCAGCCCTCCTCTTGAGTAACATAGAACACAAATCCAAGGTACTGATGAGTCCTTACTGAAAGAAAATAACCATATTTTTGACATGTTTCCTTAACAGCAGTCCTGCTGACAGTCTGCTGCATGAGGAGGAAGAAAAAGACATCTAACCCAGAAAACAACCTGAGCTATTGGAATAATGCTATTACCATGGACTACTTCAACAGGCATGCTGTCGAGTTACCAAGAGAGATCCAGTCACTGGAGACTTCAGAGGTACCTCGCTTGCAGAACTGGTGTCTAAAAATTTTAACTAAAACCATGCTGGGAGGAGAGGAGAAGAAGTCCTGTTAATAAAACCTTGAAATCTCTATGCATATTCAGGGAAACAGCTTTTTGAGAAGGACTTACTCCTACATGTGTGTAAGATGGGATAGATTTATCAGCAACACCAGATTACCATCCTGTTCCCAGCCACTGCACGTGTTTCATACTACTGTGTGGTGATGGGCCTTAACCACCTCTAGGTGAATTTGTTCCTGGTTTTCTCTTCCTTGTGAGCCTATGGCCAATGTCCAGCCATATCATGACTGCTTAAGGAGAGCCCTTTGGGCCAGGTCATGAGCGACATCGCAATCTGTTGTGCAGGTCTCATACAACATCAGGGAACGGGGGGTAGTGGGAGTCAACACAAAGAAAGTTTATGCATTTATGTCTCAGGAGCTGCCTATAACTTCTCAAATGCCAGTTCAGGGAGTGAGTATTCCCAGTATACTGGCAATCAGAGCATCAGTATGTGGGAGTGTGTAGTGGTGGTCTATACTCATCAGCCTTCACTTATGGGATCTGACTGGTTCAGTGGGATTATTCACTTATGAGCAGGTGATCCAACTGATAGAAATGTATTCCCTGGCCTCAGGGATAGAGAAGGATAATTCAGTTTAGTTCCAAGGTATTTAAAACTTACAAACGGTGGAGAGTTCAGGTTGTCACTTCATTAACTCCACTTTTTTTCTGGAAATCATGTTGTTCAGGCTAAGGCAGGACCTGGTCTAGACTTTGCCAGAATCAAATGATAGGCCTACTCACATACAGGATGGTTTCCAAATGCTGTCATCTGAGTTATTTAAACCTGATGAGAATATGACTGAACTAGGACTTGCTCTGGTGGCTTGGAACATGTATGTGGCTTTCTGACCTTAAAAAGAAGCTGAAAATCCATCTTTTAAGGAGTCAAGCCCAGCTGAGAGACAGGAAACTCTTGAAATGAGTCATGAAAGTAAGAAAAAACAAAACCCAAAGAAACCAAGAAATGTGAAAGCTCAAAGTCTGCTCAGGGATTGGAAGTTTGGTGGATCTGACTTCTGGGTCCCCAGACTGAGAAAGAATCAGTCTGACTGTCAGAGGAGCTCTTCACTCACAGCTCCCCCTGCCTGAAGAAGGGTAAAACCAGCTCGCCAAACTTAGCTCTTCAGAGTCAGGGCCCACAAAATTCAGGCACCTTTGGGGGACTGGGAGGAGTGCCCTGTGTGCTGGTGGAGGTCAAGGGGTGTGAAGGGCTCAATCTGCTTCTCTTTTCCTCCTAGGATCACCTCTCCGAGCCGCGCTCTCCTGCCAATGGCGACTACCGCGACAGTGGGATGGTCCTCGTGAACCCCTTCTGTCAAGAAACTCTGTTTGTGGGACATGAGCAAGTCTCTGAAATATGACCCCACAGCTTCCCACATATTGCAGTTACATCTTTTCTGTCTCCAAATTATAAATAAATATATATATATTA
>VXAU01001358.1:2529963-2559039 GCA_013399695.1 Formicarius rufipectus
TAAATATAACCTTTGTGTAACCCTGAATTACAAGAAATGTTTTCAGCTTTTCTTTTCTCCCTCAGAATTGTCAGACCCTTTTTTATAAGTGTGGTAAAACTTTACAGAACAAACTGTGGCTTTATAAAATAAAGGTATTTCTAAGCAAAACACCTGCCAGATGGACTGTTTGCTTCACTGTCACAAACTTCTGCTAAAAATACTTGGTCTGGAAAAATAGTGTGTAGGGCTCCTTTTGGTGCAGACAGCATGTGTTGGGTACAGCATCCTGCATCCTACATGACATCACTGAGCCTGAGCATAAGCATTCCTGCTCAGTGACTGTCCTGTCTCCTACTATAAAAGGACTTCAGTCACTCCTTTTCTTTATGCTGCCAAGCTAGAATACAAACCAGACAGGGCCAGCTCAGTCCATACAGTTCATGTGCCAATCTTGTATCCTTTGCATCACTGTAGTACTCCCTGAGCACTGACTGGGATGAGCCTTCCATTGTCCTCCTTCCGATTTGAGCTCCAAAATTCTTTCATGTGAACAAGGACAAGAATGACCCTTTTATCCTCCATAAATATTTTAACCACACTACCTCTTGGACTCACAGCTGCTCCATGTCAGCCTAATAAGTTTAGGATTATTTTGTGCAGATCAAGCAGCCTCAAAATAAGGCATGTAGAATGTCACCTTCAAAGGAACAGAAAATTCCTTGGAATTACCAGAAATCTTGAAATGTGATGACTGGGTACTCCGACCATTTTAATGCTATGGCTTTGACCATATTTCCACTTCCTCACTGTTTTTTGGTGGGTTTTTTTTGTTTGTTTGTTTTGTTTTGTTTTTTATCTTGTGTGCTTAGGCTGCTAGTGCCACTGAATCAAGTTTTCTCATACCTTCTCCTCTCTGAGACTTTCCTGCCCCTTGTTAGGAAGGAAGAACACAGAACTTCAGAACAAAATGGCATTTCTGTCCTACCCAGTTAAATGCTAGATTGCAGACTCTAATAGCATTAGTGGAATAGTAAGGCTAAACAAAGCTTAAATGACAGAATAAAATTAGGTTGTTACGAGGTGAGGTTAATATGGAATGACTTTGCCCAAATCAGTGCTCTCTCTTTGAGTAACCCAGAACTGTTACCACGGGACCAATATTCAGTTTTGCCTCTCAAATTGCTTTTTTGTATCATTCAACAAGTGAAATGGCTTCCATGCTTTGAAGTCTCACCCTCCTTCTCCCCACCTCTGGCCTTCAGTCTTGGTAGATTATTTTCTGCCTTCACTCCTCACTTCATCAGGAGCAGGCTGTGAGGTACCAGGGAGTTTACCCCCTGCTGCTCAGGTTTATCTCTTGGTTACATGAAAGGGAAGTTTGAGCAGGACAGGGTTAGTGTAGCATCATATGTCTTACTCCAGGTGAGCCACAGCTCATACCAGAAAAGAGAATCATAGCACTGGCACATCTGGTCCAGCTGTTCCCAACTGCCAAGAGTATCTCAGTGGATGCTGTTAAATTTCAGAGCAAGATGACAACTTTATAAATGATGGCTGGAATCAGACAAAGATGAGGGTCAGAGGGCCATAGAGGCATTGTTGCCCTTCCTTTCTCCCTGTCCCACGTGTGGACTTCAGCTGTTCTGAGGCACAAACTGGAATGTGGACTACAGGCTTGCTAAAATTAGACAATTGTAACGCTACAGGGGCCCTCCTGGATGTTTGATTATCTGCTCAGCATCACAGAGGAATGCAAGGTCTCCTTATGGGATGTCCAGGGCAGGAAGACATGGCTGTGTGTGAACATGAATGGGCACTTTGGGAATATATCTTTTCACTGTGGGATAACCACGAGGCAGTAAGATCCATATTCTCCAGGAAGTCAATTAGTAAATGGCCTCCTGGAGCTCATTGGTTGATAGGAGAGTAAAAACTTCCTGAGAGTCTTGCCAAGAGCCAAAGTTATCCCACGAGGATCTTCATTTCTGTTTCAAGGTTCCAGAAAACTAAATTCAGTCCTTTGGGGAAAAAAAAAAAAAATCCATATTCTTACATTTGTTTTCTCTATTTAGTGTTACTTTTACAAGACAGATTTTCTAATTTGACACAGAGCACATACATTGAAAATTACCATGTAAGAAATACTGGAGGATTCTTCTCATTCAGCCAGTGCAGTTTCCTTGGCAATCTAAAGGCAGAATACCTAAACTAGCCAAAAGTATTTGCATAGCTGAGAGGTGCTGTGCTATTCCCAGTGTTCACGCAACCTGGGAACAGTGACCTGACTGTAGACAATCTTGCAGTTCTCAAACTTAAAAAACAAGTGGAACAAACTCCAGCCATCAACCCAGTGAGCCTGGATTAGGCACCAGTGGAAGACAGGAATTTCTGATTGTATCCTGTCTCGCCAAAGACTCACCACTGCCCCTGTACAAACCTACACTGCATTAGGGCAATGCCCAACATCAGCACATTACAATCATTCCTACAAAGATGCGCACACGGTAATCCTACACTGGAATGGCATCCTGGCTGTGAAGCATCCCTGTGTGTAGGTAGAAAAACCTAGACCTAATATTGTATTGTCAAGGATCCCACTGTACCACGAACATGTCCTACTTATGTACCAACTACCCACCTGATCACTGGTTGCTAAAGAATAGTGGCATAAAGAGAAGAGCAAGGGAAATCTCCCCCAACCCCTGTGAGAAGTCTGTAGGATTGTTTTGTCCTTTTCTTTCATTTCACAGTTACCTCACTTTGCCACCCCATTATGCAGTCAAAAAAGGGGAGCTGGCCCTTGTTGAAAAAAGTGCAATTGATCATGTGAGCTTAAACTCTCTGAGCAGGGGTAGACATGAGGGTGCTTGTCCCTAGCTAAAATCTGCTGGATTGGCTCAGCGTGCCTTGGCTGGTTGGTGAAGTCACAGCACAGAGAGATCCAGAAGCTGCAACAGAGCCAAGGGAGCATTCGATGCTCTGCAGCAGCAAAAGGCTGGCTTAGCTCTGCTCGATTGTGGCCCTGTTGGCTCCTCAGAGGTTTGGGTTTTCCTAAGTTTAGGTAATGTCTTGCTGCTGTAGACTCTGTCTGGAGCCAGCACTGAGGTGAGCAGCAAATGCATTTGTAATATATAAATCTGGACACCTGTTAAGGGTAGGAAATCATCCGGGTGTCAGCGTAGCAAACACTTGCTGGTATTTTAACACGTACGTCGTACTGAATCCCTGTCCCGCTGTCCCCGTAAACACCATTGTGCTTTTCATCTGCCACATTTGCAGCAGCAGCAGCAGGGAGATTTCGCCCGCAATGGGACTGCTGACCCAGCAGCCGGCCGGACAATGTGACGGGTGCTCCGGGGCGGCACAAAGCCCCCCTTCCAGAAAGCCGTCGCACAAAGCCGAAATCCCGGGCGAGTGCCAACCTGCTGGGCTCGGCACATCGCTGCCGCCAGTGCGGGGCGAGGCGGCCGGGCTGAGCGGCGGTGCTCGGCACGCTGGAGCGACAACATGCCCTTGCCGAGGCGCCGGTCGTCCTTCCTGGGGCAGCAGCCCTCCTCCTCCACGGCCGAGAGCTCGGGGCCGCCCGGCCGCCGGGTGAGCGTGGGAGGTGCAGGGAGCCTGTCGAGACCCCCCGGCGTCTACGTGGGCACCGTCCCCACCGGCGGCGTGAGCAGCTTGGGCACCCGAGTGTCCCGTAGAGCCCTGGGCATCAGCAGCGTCTTCCTCCAGGGTCTGCGCAGCTCCGCCGCGGCCGTGCCCCTTGCCCCGGGCTTGGATAAGGGCAGGGGGCTTTCCTACGAAAGCTTGAATGGCTGCTTGGTGGAGTACATCGAGAAGGTGCGAGCCCTCGAGCAGGTCAACCAGGAGCTGGAGGAGCACATCAGAGTCTACCTGGACAAGAAGGCGGCCAGCGTGGGCAGCTGGGGAGCGCTGCGGGAGAACTGGGAGGCCATTTACCACCAGGTGAGTTGCCGGAGCGCTGTCGGCAGCCCAAAGGGGGCACGGGGGGAGCTTCACGAGTCGTTAGCAACCCTGAGCGGGGAGGTTTGATGCTGCTGATGAGTGTCGCCTGATTTCAAGGCGCGGTGCCCTAGACGGAAGGGTTTAAATCTATCTTCGTGATAATTAGCATTATCATTTCACAGCGTGTTGTGGAAAATGCCTATTCAGCAGGAGAATTGCCTCAGGCATCCTGCGCGTGGGAGCGATTGAAATGCACCCCAAGGCGCAGTAGTCTGGGCTGATTAGAATGGGTGGGGGTTTTTTCCTTTTTTTTNGTATCAAAACTATTAAAACTGATAGGACTGAATTAGGTTATCCCTCAACATGATATCATTACAAGCATATTGGTTGGGTTTTTTTAATTAGCAATTCAGAATTTTGCTTTATTCCCTTGTTTGCTTAATCACATCTTCAGAAGCTCTTTTTATTTAAAAATAGTAATTACATGGCTACAAATGAGTGACTCCTTTCTTTCCCTTTGTCATCACTCCACCATCCCTTACTCCCACCTTCTCCGTATGGCACAAATGTTTATCGCGAAGGTGCAAAATAGTGTCTGTATTGACCTCAAGGACCAGAAACAGTTCCTTTTGCTGACCAGTAAGACCAGTAAGCCTCTGCACACTGATGTCCTGCTTGCAGCAAGCACAGGACTCTGTTGCTGAGGTCCTGGTGCACCACACGAGTCCTGTCTTCTCAACTCCCAGCCAGCGGGAGCAGACGGGACTCCGAAGAGCTGGAGTCTGGCATCTTACAGGCTTCTTCCCAGCATCACTTGTGCAGGCACTAGAAAATGCCATCGGTGGGTCTTCCGAAAGCCTGAAAGCCAACTTTCAGTTCCCTGGGACAATTGTGTGTTTTACCTTTGGGCTGGCCAGTTTTACTCCACATGAATAGGGCAGGTCTTCCTGCGGAACGCTACAAACATCGTCTGAACATGGGGCATAAGCTGTTGTGCAAAGATCACGTCAGAAACACCCAGCTAAGCACCAACTTGTAAAGTTGCCACCTGTTGGTATTGGTAAATGACAGAGTTGCTTCCTTGAAGGGACTAGCTGCTGAAGGAAAGGGGTGATCTGAATCTGGGGTGCTTATGAAAAGCCATCCCCTCAAAGGTATTATTTCTCTGAGGCAGATGGGGACTTGGAAGTGGGACAGGGAGTTGATGCTTTGCAGCTGCCATCCTCTGCTTTGCAGACAAGTGTCCCATTTTGCAGTTGTAGACCTTATCTGTAAAACCTACCAGGGCTTATGGTTAAGTCCAAAAATGTAGGATGGTAGGTAATTAGGAAGGACTATTTGATTTTTTTTCTTTGTATAAAACCCCAACATTGCAGTGCAGGTGAACCTGCTCATGTAATAATTTTTCATCCAAATTGCCTTCCTTATGACCTTTCTTTGTAAGTCGTCCTTGCACCTTGCCTCTACCTCTCTTTTTTATGAGTAGGAGCATCTCATGGTGAAATCTAGCTTGAATATTGGGCTCTTCCTATAGAAAAATCAGAAAAATAAAGATATGTAGTAATAGCATTTGTGAGTAATATAAAATAAGAGAAAAAGATTAGCATTATCCATATCTATTTAACCATCAAAACACATGAGAGAACACATAAAGTTTTCTGAATTATGTACAAGAGGCATCACTTAATGGCTTTTGTCTTTCCCAGACAAGATCTAAGCTGTTGTATACAATTCTGATTAATAGATTTCTTTCCTTTTTTTACTAAGCATCTAACCAAAACTGAAAGTAGGACCTCATCCAACCCAAACACCAATTAACTCGTTCATCCTGGGGCTAATTGGCAAATTTATGACAACATCAATATCAAAACCGTCACATTTATTAAAATAATGTCAGAATCATCTGCTGTGGAAACAGCTGAAATCACACCAAGTCAGAACCCTCCTGCCATGACACATCCCAGTTGGAAGAGCCAAAGGCATTCAGGAGCAAGGTGTAATGGAAATGAGGGATACCTGGCAGATACACTTCTGGATGTAGTTTTTATAAATATATTTAGATTTTCTGTAGATGTCCACAACCACCTTAATTTCTTTCAGAGGGACATGTCCTGTTTTCAGCCTCCTGTAAAATCTGAGCTTTTGTTTTGAATCCTGGTCAGCCCCCTTCATTCAGCTGGGAGGGATGCCCAGCAGCCATAAAACCCCTTGGTGCCATTCACATGAAGCAGCTGTGAAAGTTTTTGGGTGGCAAGCCACCTGGTTTAACCCAAGCGCTCATGACAGGAACAGTTTTTGAACAAGAAGAAGCAATGAAAGATGTGCACTTGGGAGGGAGTCTAGGCAGGAGCTCCTTCCTCATGCCCTGATAGAGAAAAGATAAGGATACAGCCACACAGGACTTTCCTGGCCCCAAAATCAGAAGTGACAGCCCCGTCTCCACAGTGGCAAAGAGGAGATCCCAATAGACCCCACGTCCCATTTCCCTTCTTCCCTTCTTGGGATGTGCTCCAGCATCCCAGGTTTTGGGCAAGTTGTCTTCCCAGCAACAACAACTGGGTGCCAGCATCTCTCCCAAACACAGAGCTAAGGGAAAAAATGTGTCAGTGAGTGACTCTGAGGGTATGAGTCCTCAGGGGAAAAAACACTCATGTTTCCTGGCAATTGCCAGAGCTGTGGCTGCAGCAGGGGATCACTGGTGGGAGTTGGATGATGGGAAGCCGCTCTCCAGCTCACAGTGTTAATTATCTGCCTGGGCAGCTGGCTTTGAGCAGAGCAGGTGGACACACACTAATTGGGAGGATTTGCAAAAGAAGAAGGAAATGAGAAATCCCTGCCAAGAGGAATTCATGTGACAGAAATGCAATTTCGTGACAGAAATGCAATTTCATGACAGAAATACAAATCCATGACAGAAATACAGATTTTACCCAGCGCATACTCCTCTCCTCCGGGCTTCATCCTGAAATTTGAATCCAGAAAATTCTGTCTCTGATTAAATGTGTCTCTTCGGCAGAACAGGAGGTTCTTTGCAGTGGCAATTCCTTCGCACAGAACAGGGCAGCACCTGGGAAAAGTGGATGCTTGAAACTATCTCAGGGAGTTTACAGTGAGAAGAGGATAGCTCAGCCTCTGTGACTGTTCAGTTACAGCTGTGTGGGAGACACACAGATTTATTTTGCCTATGAGGTGGCACGTAGTGCAGTTCAGATCCCAGCAGTAAACACAAAAGCAGAAGGAATCAGTGTCCTGGACCAGTTTTATCACTGTTGTGACTGATCATGACATCCTGTGCATGGTTGGGAGCATTTGAAAGACCTCCAGAGGTTTTCTATAGAGCTGCTTTTGTTTGCACTTGGCCTTACCATCAGCATTTACTCAGCATTATTATTAGGCCTCGAGAATAGACAGGTCCGGCAGGCCGAGGAATTGCCACATTTGGACACCCTCCCAGTAATTTATTTCCTGTGGGGTCAGGAGAGCTGCTGAGTGTTACTTGTAATGCACTCAAACCCACCACAGTGCATGATCAGTGTCTGTAAATGCGTGGAAATAGCACTCTGCTACTCATCTGAGGGTACAACAAACTCCCACAAAAGCAACTTGATCAACTGCTGTACAGAGATGGCAATAAATTAGTTTTAATTATGTTCCCTCAGTCACCTTCAGCAGCACAAACTTGGGCTGCCTTCTCATGCAGCTGCAAAGGAGGGTGAGATTTTCTTCTCCTGCTCGTACAACATTCCAGTTTTACAGATCATTTCTTTAGGAGCTGTCTCCTGCTTTGGGAACCAGGCATACTTTGATTCAGTCCTGGGTACTTATAAAATACCTGATGTACAAATGAAGTCAAGTTCCCCTGGATGCAGCAGGAATCAGCAGAGGACCCATCAACCTGCTCAGCCTCTCTCCTGGTACTGCCTTTTCCAAGGCAATGCAACAAATGCTGCTCTTGCTGCCTTTGAGGTTTCCTCCTTCAGGCTCTAAGAAAGGGTTCCACGTGGAAAGCATGACCGAATGCATTACAAGTTTTAGCCTTATTTTAGCTGTGAATTAAAATGTGTTGGAAGCAATGGTCTGATATCAACTATTTCCTTGTGTGTGTGGAAGGAAAGACTAGACCAGCATCTTCTGATCTTTCTCCGTGGAGGCATCATTTGCTTCAACTGGAGTGAACTTAAAAGCCAGGGAAGTTTCCATTACATGAATAATTAAACCATGCGATTCATTATCACAGGCCAGACCTGAGGCCATGAATTTAGCAGCAGTCAGAAAGGATTTAGGCATTTGGAAGAATAGCAAAAGTATACAAAGCTACAGATAAAGCACAGCTAGGACATTGAAAGGCATAGTAAATCTTGCAATGCCAAACTTGGCCAGATGTCTGTCAAAAATCAGAAGTTGCCAGTCACCAGGGATAAGGGATACAGTCTCCCTATAAGTGCCTGTATCACAACAGTTCTGGAGTCTGCACACTCCCTTTGGAGTGTTTTCCTTGATGCCAGTTGTAACCCAGCAAATGGGCCAGTATGTTGATGCAGATTTTGGTGAGACTTTTTTCCTAAAAATTAGTGTTGCATTTTCCTGTCAACGAGATCAAAGAAGATTGTTGGTGCTTTGTAGTTAAGATGTTTAATACCACAAATATTAAGCGGTAATTCAAGGTCTGAAAAAAAATCATGATGAAAAGGTGTATGTGCATCACAGGTTTCAGTGTTGAAGGACAATACGTGACTAAAAGGAGCTATTCTTAGTAATGATATTCGCATTCTTAACACTTCCCATTTTGGCTTTGTGAATGCCACATGAGCACCAGTAACTTAAGCTTCATAGAAGCCCTGTGAGACAGGACAGCACTGACTTCTGCTTTAAAAGCAGAGGAGGCAACATCTAAGTGCTTGCAGAATTGCAAGCCCTCTCATTTCTAATGGACACAAAGAAGGGTGGTTCCTAAACTGCTGCTTCATGTGTTTTAGTACGAGTGTCAGCAAAGTGGCTATGAATCTGTCTCATTAACGGTGCACGCTTGCATCCAGCTGTTGATTATTAGGAGAATTAAATCAAACAAAAGAGCCACTAGTTGGAAATCTTACATCTCTTCTTGTGGAGCCTAGTAAAGGGCTTTCAAAGAGAGAATTTTTCAGAAAACCTGGTTTCTACATAGAAACTGCTGCGTCATTCTTTAGCCTTCAAGTTCACTGTCAGATTTAAAGGGTACACAGGTCATTTCCCAGTGGGCTGAAAGGCTGATGCCTGCTGGCTCCCCCTGCAACACTCATCCTGAAGACTTCCAGGCATTTGTTTGGGAAAATTTTATGCCATTTTTACTTACCTGGCAGAGTTCAGGTTTTTGTGCAGTTTTGGAAAGCCCTGGACTTCCTCACTAAGCATTTGGCATTAGCCACTTGTCTGTGAAGAGAAGAGTCTGGGTATTGAGTGACTCATGGGGAGTCTGTTTCCAGGGTTCTGGTAAAGACTTCCACTGTGGGGCAGCAAAGAAGTCACCTCAAATGCCTCTACAGACCCACAAAATCACTACTGGAAGTCTGTCTCCATATACAGGCAGAAATCCAGGCAGCAGCTTCTGCTTTCGTTGCAGTCCCAAAGCCATTTTACACCAGATTCAGCCTCTAAACTTAGGCATTAATGTGCCTCTGAGTGGCACTGTGAAGCCTGCAGGATTTAATGTTACTTTTGCTCACAGGATGTTTCCAATTCCCTCAAAGACATTCATTTTCATCAGACTTAAGGTCAGATGTTGTAACCCCATGGGATCCCTGCCGGAGGTAAATGGGTCAGTTTCAACAGAGCAAACTACAAGGCAGCAGTTCTGCTCCTTGATTTGAGTCAGGAAGAAAAGTGACAACTTCTGTGAAGATCCACACATGTATGAGTTGGCAGGAAGGAAAAATTACTTCTCTAGGAAAAAAAGAAAAAGGAAGAAAAGTAAACCAACCAAAATTTCAGAGCTTATGTCAAAGAAGTAAAGTCAGGGAGAAGGAAATAAGGGGTTGAGTAATGAAGAAGAGATGGTTCTGTGTGCAAGGGAGCACACACCAGTCTTGTGTACTTGTGTGCTGTCCAGAGGGGCTGGCTGGTGTGTCGTGAGGGACCATCTCTTTGCCCACACTTGTGGCTTTTGTGACATCTCTGACTCCTGCACTGTTGCTGCACTCTCTGATTTTCCCATGATGAAACTGGGACCTTTTTTTTTTTTTTTCTGAGTGGCAGTATTCACAGGACCTCTCTCCTCTGTCTAGATGCTATGAAATGGCTTAGAACTGGATGTCTCTGAGATGGCCTATCCCTATATCATACCAAGAAATGGCCAAGAAATTCCACAGCTATTAAAAAAAAGCATCCTGCCCATTCAGTGGCATCAAACAAGTTCTGGCCCCAGCCTTCCAGCCACAGCCACTTTCCCTTTTTGTTCCTAACAGTAGGCGAGAATTAAAAAATTTTTAAAAATCCACTTTTTAAAACTCTCCTTCCTCCTCAGATTGAAAAGGTGTAGAGTGCTTTTAACTTCATGATCCATTATGAACTTTTCAATGTCCACAATGGATAGTGAAGGAACAGGTTATTCCTCCACATCTCTCCTTATCAGATGCCATCACGTATTTCATATTTGTTTGTCCAAACATTTGTAAGACATTTTGAGCAGTAAGCCACTCTTGATGAGGGTAAATGTTAATTACCACTAGAAATGCTTCAGCCTTGCATGTCTCCCTCCACCCAAGAGCCAGACAAAGGGCAGGTAGGAACATATGAAGGCAACAATCCCACTAGTGGTGCTTGGAATAACTTGTCTGGATGCAGCCTTGATGTTTCCACATAGCATGGTCTGTTTCACCTTGGAGGAGCAGAATGCTTTGGGTGATTTGCAGTCTTATTTAGTTGCAGGCTTAGTTATCTAAAGAAAAATGTTTCTGCTTCAAGAACTCTTCTTGCCAGCTTAAAAATCTGCTGTTGTTCATGTGGTGGTTTTGTTCCAACTGCAGATTTTCATGGGTGTCTCCTGAAAAAGGCCAAAGAAATGTTCAGCTTAGCTTTTCCAGCACGATAGCACGGATCATGGGATGGCTGGAGCCCCTAGATAGTTACTTGCAGAGGTGATCCATCTAAGCCTGGTACTGAATTCAGCATGTCTTTGTTCACCTCCATAGCTCAATGCACGTGTGACTCCAGGGCTGGCAGTGGCCTTTTCTACCTTTTTGTCATTTTATATAACCTTCTCGAATCACAACAAGCTGCTAAATCACAAGTCTTTCAGGTTTGCTTACCCCTCCAGTGCCTCGTGGACATTAGAGATAACACCCCAGAGCCATAGCAATGATACCAACAGTCTTATTTGCCCAACCTTTCCAATCAGTGTAATAATCTTTGAAGGCTGCCTGCTTCTCAGGTCTCATACCTATCGCAAGAGCCTACAGGATCCCATCAGAGAAGGAAAGCGACGCTCTGGGAGCTGAAGAGGGCTCGCAGGCGGCATGAGCAACAAGTACTCCGTGCCTCACTGAGGAGGACGACCCTGAAGAGGACTGCTAATATGGGAAGTAGAATAGGAACTGCATAAGTGCTACTTAAACTGTCTCTAGAAAGTATAAAATGGGACTTAAATGGTGAACGTACCTTGCGCGCAGCAATGAATTTTTGCCCCTTGCAAACGGCTGATGATCAGAATAAATATTTTTCTACAAGAAGATGAGTGCTTATGAGGAGTGGACAGTTTGATGACAGATTACAGCCTATTTGCAAAGAATTGATATGTGCAAAACTAACTGATTAAATTATCTGGAATGAGCCACTTGAACAGCCCTAGGATAAAGGATTATTTTCAGAATCCAAGCTGTACATCTGCTTGAGATGCGTGAACAGTGCACATAAGCACACGTGCTGAAGCTCCTCAGTGCTTGAGCTCTGTTGTCTCTTTCTTCTAGGTGGGTGAAGCAGTCCTTGAAAATGCTCGTCTTATGCTGCACACCGAGAACATTCAAGCCTGTGCTGAAGATTTTAAAGACAGGTAGTCTTTAAAGCTGGCCACTTCCTTAGAAGCTTTGCCTTGCCAAGCAGCTGCTTTGTAGGGCAGTAATGCTTGTAGTGAGCAGAAAGGGCTTGTTTTTTAAGTTGTATATTCAACCCCCTGATTTGGGAGGCATTTTGTATTACGATGCTAACATTATTTTGGAAGATTTTGAAGGTTCACAGTAACAAAAATGTGCACAAGCAGTATTACTTAAGCTGTTCTTTGATACACAGGCATTGGTTTCTCCCTGAGAAGCCAGTATTCATTCAAAATTGGGTTGACATTTTATAAAGGCAAACTTGCATGTGCTTCTTAGCTGTAATTTGCAGTACAACATGAGTGGTTTGGGAAGTAACAATCATTCTGCTACAGCAGCTGAAAGGCAAAAGCTGTACCACCACAAACGTCAGTGTGGAAACATTAGATAAGAAAACAGAAATAGGCTGCACTGATTTTCCTTATCTTCACTGAGAAAAATAAGTAGTAAAAGAAGATTTTAAACACTGGCAAACTACTTTTTTAATGTCTTTCTGTTTGAAAGGCCTAATACTCAGGTACATGAGTGCATGTTTTATGTTTAATAGAGTAAAAAATGTGTTTATCATTCTTAGGTTTGCCTTTGATTTCAGAATAGTACAACTTTCAGATATTAATTTTATGGCTTTATGTCCAGCAAATACTTTTTTTTTTTTAATGTCAGCTGACTTGGACAAGCAGTCTACATAACAAAAACAATGTCAAACCAATCCACTGCTTAGTAAAAGCTCCTGGTTCTCACTGGGGCCATTGCCACTTTCCCAAGTTGCTGCACTCCCAGCAATGAAGGTGGATCTCAAAGAACAAAATGTTTATGAAGCTGTTTCCCATCTAACATGGAAGCCCCTCCTATCTAACCTCCCAGGCCACCAGGTCCCCAGGTGGGATGGGCTTGGCACAAAAGTCTCACACCCAAGGAGATTCACAATACAATCCACCATCTGAAAATGAGTGCAAAAACTCAAATTTCCTCTTTATTTTGATACTGCTGGGATTCGGTCTGAAGGATGGGCCGGGACCCTGGAACTTGTCCTGTTTTCTTACACTCTGATTTAATGACAGGGTACTTCAGGCAGTTAAATTCAAGTATAGAGAGACAAGGTGAGAGCAAAGTATATTGTCTGTGTTTCTGTGCCTCTGTCTGGGACACACGAGCTAATTAGCACAAATTGTGTCATTAAAAAAAAAAAAAGAGTTTTTTTCGCTGAGCTGTGCTGTGTTAAGGTTTGGGTTTTTTTTTTTTTCTCTGCAGGTATGAAAATGAGCAACCATTCAGAAAGGCAGTGGAAGATGAAATTAATTCCCTATATAAAGTGATTGATGATGCTAATTTAACTAAAATGGATCTGGAGAGTCAGATAGAGAGCATGAAGGAAGAACTAACTTTGCTGTCAAAGAATCATGAAGAAGTAAGTCCAGACTCGGGACACTGCAAAGCCAATGTGTGCCTGTTTTATCGGGTTGGTATCATACATCTGATGCAAAGCAAGCGTTAAAAACTCCACCTGCCATGTCTGGGTGGGGGGATTTTCCTGAGACCTACTCCTGTTTCTTTCCTCTCTGTTAACTCAAAGCACTAACCCCTGAGGCATGATCAAATTACTTACATTTCAGTTTTAACTCCTTCTCGTTTGATAAATATGACATGGAAAAGACATCATCGCTTCGTTTCTTGTCAGACACCACGAGGTGACCGTGGGGTTGCACAGTCACATATGGGGACATCTCAACAGTGAGATCTGATGTCAGGGGAAAATGCATGTGCAGGGAACCAGCTCTGGTTGTGCTGCACCAATGCTGAGCATTAACCAGGTTCTTGTGAAAATACCCTGCTTGGCTTAGCAAGCTGCTCAGTCCCCAGAAGTGAGTCTCTCCTGAGCAGCACACCACTGAAGCCAGTCACAGGGACAGTGGCACAAAGGAGTGGTTCAGGTTGCTTTGGAGAATCACCATCAAAGGTGTTAGCAAAAGGAGGTTCACTGTGAGTGAACTTGAGCACAGCTTAAGTGTGATGGCAACATTCACCCTATTACTTAGTACGTAGATGAAGCTCATGAAAGCAGATCGGATTAGAACCAGTCTAGGGTGATTTACCTGCACATGGGAATGCAAAGGGTAAAAGTGCTAAAGGGCAAGGGCTCAAAAGGGTTAGGGGGGGGTCATCCCATTGAGTCACGAGGTTCAGAGCAGACCCCTTGCTTTCTAAACTCCTGATGAAGACTAGGTGCAGCCCTGTCCAAACTTAAGCTCAGACTCGATCAACAGTTTATAGTTCAAGGATTTGTCAGCACCTGAGCATTGATTAATTTAACATTTACAAAATGATCCAATAGGATTTCCTATAAGCATGGCAGTAACTTAACTACACATCTGGGATGGCAATATTCATACTATAATTGCTGTAGGAAGTTTAATTCCATTCACACACACACACAGACACAAAGAAGTATGTACAAAGGCACCTGCTAAGAATTTCCCTTAAATTCAGTGAAACGCTCATGTCAGATGCTTTTCCATCTCTCAGCAGGTGAGGTTTGAGCCTTGAGGAGTAGGGAGGCATCAGCCTGGGTCCTGTGATCAGCTTTTGGCAATGCTTCTCTGAATATTACAGACTTGGGAGTTTGCAAGCTCTAAGAGGCCCCAGTCAGTGGGAGGTTGGTGGTCACAGCCCATCACAGCCCAAGAGAGCTCAAAGGGACCACTCAGAGAGCTCACTCAGGACCACTGTTTATAGAGTTACAAGATGATTTCCTCTAGTAATCTGTCAATCTCCATCCTAGTCATAATCCAAGATGGTAATTACTGGAATTTTCCTCAGAAGTCCAGTAGCAATAATATTGTTCCACTTGGACTATGATTCAGACAAATAATGTTCCAAGACTATCTGAGCATAACTGGCTATCTCTTGTCCCCTTCCTTGGTTAGGCAAGACAAGTTTGTTAGGCAACAAGATTTCCTGGGAATAGACAGTGTTTCTGATAAAATCAAGGGGAGTTTAACTGCCCAGGTGCCATTGATTGATCAAGGCTGAAGCCTGATGAGAATTCCTGAGATCATGTGGGCTCAGGGGGTGAGAGGGATGCACCACCACAGACAGGCAGCTGGAATTACTCCCCAGTTTTGCAATACTTTCCCACTTCCCTACTACTTTCACTAGCACTGTTTGCACTGTTAGTTTATTACCTTCAGTAGAGGTTTAAGGATCAAACACAGATCAGCATCTTTACTGACAGGGGCTTGAAGGTGGAGCTGTTACTAATCCCACAAAAGGGACAGCAAGCAACTGTGCTTGTTCCTCAGAAGCAAAATAGAGTTTGAATTGTGATGGCTGAGGGAAGCAAGGCACTGTCCTACCTTTTATTTCTCATGGGTTGTCTCAAGATTTCAGCAGCACTGGTAGGCACAGGGAGACTTGGCTTGCCAAGATGAGGTTGCTTCACCCTCTCCCTGCTTGCATCAGTCTAATCCCAAGGCTGGCATTTTGCAGAAAATAACCAGTGGCTTAATCTCCAGTGTGTGGCATGAGAAAGATAGACATTGTTCTAGATAAGAGGGAAAACAGGAAATTGGTAAGAAATAAACATGATCCCCCTTAAATCTCCCAAGTATTACAGTGATTGCTGTGAAACCAGAAAAGCTGGCATGGATGCTGTTCTCTGTCTGTAGCTGTGACATGATGAGAATATCACCTTTCCAACAGCTCCTCTGGCTCCTCGTGTAGCCAGCAAGGAGCCCTTGCAGGGTGTAAAAAACATTGTGAGCACCTGAGCACTGGGAGTACCTGAGCATTTGCAGAACCACCTCAGCACAGGCCTGTTTTTTCCCATGGCAGCAGCACCAGGGGAAGCTTTTTAAGAGAAGTCATAGAATAAAGGCTGGAAGAAACTATTAAATTATTCCAGCTGAGCTCTGGCACAATGAAGTCCCTAGGACTTTCCTGAACTAATTCAAACCTTCCTTCCTCCCCTAGTGCTCCCACTAGGAAATCCATGCCAACTCCTTTTCAAGCTTTTGTGAACTTAGAGTGGGCACATATCCTCCAGTGCACTCGTCTTTGTTTCTAATTCATGTAATGCCCAACCATTTTTTCCAGTATTGTCACTGTCAGGGGCCATTGCTTACAAATACAATTCCCAGATGCTTTTACACTACTTCTGGTGTTTTGTTTGTGTTTTTTTTTGTTTGTTTGGTTGGTTTTTTGTTTTTGTTTTTTTTTTGTTTTTGTTTTGTTTTGGTTTTGTTTTTTTGGTTTTTTTGGTTGGTTGGTTGGGTTTTTTTGTTTGGTTTGGGTTTTTTTGGTTTTGTTTTGTTGGGTTTTTTTGTTTGTTTTTTTTTGTTTGGTTGGTTTTTTTTGTTTTGTTGTTTGTTTTTTTGGAGGTTTGGTCGTTTTTTTGTTTTGTGTTTTTTTTTTTTTTTTTTTGGTTTGGTTTTGTTTGGTTTTGGTTTTTTGTTGTGGGTTTTTTTGTTTGGTTGGTTTTTTTTGTTTGTTTTTTTGCTTATGCCAGTAGCACATATGAAAAGGTGGATGTAAAAAGATTGTGGTGGCAGTTCAGATACTTGTGCAAATCTCATTTGTTCTCGTGTTCCTGAACACCGTGTACAACTGATGTGCTGCCTTTAAGCCTGCAGTTCTAGACACGCTAATTCTCTACTGATTACATGGTTTTGGAGCACTTACATGTGAAAAAAAAGGAACAGAATGCTGTCACAGAGAAGAGCATTCTTCACCTAACAGGCACATGCATAAAACACACATGACTCACACACAAGCTGCAAGGCTGTAGAGCTCGTGGTGTTTTGCACATCTTGCTGTCTCTTCCCAATAGATGCCTCTGCCACTGCATGGTGCAGCAGGAAGGGAGGAGAAGACTTTGCTGTCTCATGAGCTCTTAGTTCCTTGACCCAAAGTCCGCGCTGCCGCTTTACTGGCAACCCAGTTGTGGTGAGCTTGGGTCCCAGGTGAGCAGGGTGCATGTGTCAAGCTCTGACTGCTGGAGAAACTCGCCACTGTTGAGAGGGCTGTTCCAGGCAGTGCCCTGGTGCAGGGCTTCAGTCTCCTCCCACCAAGGCAGAAACCACTTCCAGGTATTCCAGACCTGCAGTAAGAATCCCCATGCAGAAGCAAGGCACATTTGAAAAAAAAAAATCCTCCAGTGCACTAAATCATTGATGTAGAGACATCTTTTGGAACAAAATTTAATTACTCTCTCTGTTTGTGGCACCAAAAGAGCTCTTCCTTGAGCCTCCTTGAAGATACCATTCAATCGTCCAGTTCACTTTCTTTTATGTCTGTTATTTTTGTTCAAGGATGTGAAGGTATTATACAAGCAGCTTGCTGGATCTCAGCTGGAAGAACTTGATGTTCCCATGGGAAGTGGCCTGGATGACATTCTGGAAAAAATCAGAATCCACTGGGAGAGAGACATTGAAAAGAATCGTGCTGAGACAGGTGCCCTTCTTCGTACCAAGGTCAGCACTCTGTAACCCACTCCAACATCACAGGATTTAAAGCAAACACAAAATCTTTCTAGTACTCTGCAGTATCTTTGAGGGTTGGGTGTTTGGGGGTTTTGTTATTACAAAAAAGACATTCAAAATCTAAAAGGTTTTGGTCTGTGTCCACAGGAAAATACATTCATAAATATCAGTGTCTTTCTTGGGATGCACAGAGTTAAGCAGTGGTGGAAAGGGCCCCACATATCTCAGGGATCTGTGGGAGCCTTTTAAAGGCTCTGAAATGTTGGCTTAAAAAAACCCAACTTAATTAGTTGATACCTTCTGTGTGGGCTAAGTCGCAGTCATTACCCTTCTTACTAGGGCTGTTCCTGCACTGAATAATTCACAGGGGTCTATAAATCAAGAGAGACAAAACACATTGCTCTGCACTACAGACTCCTTGTGGGTTTCTCCTTGATACTGTTTCCTTTGGCAGCAGTGGGAAAACCAGATATTAACTCAGAAATGAAAAGTGATGATAATAGCCATTCCCTTTAAGAGTCCTCTCTCCTGAGGTTGAAACATCCTTTTAATGCAGCTTTTTTTTCTGTGATCACTCATTTTCCAAAGTAGCTGACTGAAGTAAGTATTTTTGCACAGCTACAAAATACAGTTCAGTGGATGATCCTATGTGATAGAAGCCATCTCATTCTGAGTTGCCTCTTCTAGCAGAACTTGAAAGAGATAATCACAACTACAGCAGTGCTATAGAAATACTTAGCAAGAACATATCCCTCCTGTTCCAAGGTAAAGAGCTGCTATGAGAGGCATAGGGATTATTGAAATAGCACGAACAAAAACAAAGCCATGAAATATATTTGCAGAGATATTTGTGAGCTCTGACTTCATTTTCAAAATAAAGAAGTAAAAATCCTATGACAACAGCTGCTAGGAAATGCACAAGCAGCCAAGAAGAGGAATTTATCCCTGAGTCCCCTCAAGTTTATGAGTGTGCCAGACTGGTACTAGGTAAAGTTTTCATAAGGTTAGTCAGCAGGAGCCTGATTCTCAGCTCATAGAGTCTCATGCTAGCCAGTGACACAGTAATAAACTACACGAGCCTGGAGAGTGCCTCTGTACAAAGCACACACAGCCCTGAAAGCCAGGGCATCTTCAGTAGACTCCTGAGCTTTCCCCAAAAACTCTGTTCCTGACCCACTGATAGGCTTCAACAAAACGAGCATCTGACAGTGCTTCATTGTTCCCACTCTCCTGCCATGTTTGTTTCACCTTCTCCTGCTGTGCAAACATGTGGTACAACTTCCTCTTATTTTTCTCATGCCTTCAGTATCTGATCTTTCAGATCAGAGATATTATTTGAGGGGAGAACTGCCAGCTCATAATAGACTATTTTATCATGTCCCTACTTGGACATGATCCCTACAGCCCATCCCTACTTGGCCATCTTAGTCTAAGCTCTTATTAGTTTCAGTTATTCCTTTTTTTTATTTTTTACAAAGAAATACATACAATACAAGGAAAATTATAAAAATTATTTCTGGTGCATCGTCCTAGATTTTTAAAAATTTCATCTCTACTGTTAAAGTAAAAGAATGCAGAAAGGAAGAACAAGGTCAAGATGAATTTTCAGAGTGGAATGGAAGTATTTTGCATAGTTTAATTTTAGCATCAGCCACAAGAAATGCAGGTATTTGCTAGAAAGCCCAGAGCTCTGGATTGAAAAGCCTTGATCTCAGCCCTTATTAAAAAGTATAGAAATTGTATTTTTAACTAAGGTGCTTTTCTCTTTGCCTGTTTTCAAGGAGCCTGAACCAAACACATATAACCCCCCCGTCTCCCTCAAGAAATTGTATGAAATTGCATAATGCCATAAACTAATTAATAGAAATTATTTTTCTGACCTCTGTGATATGACCTGCTGACTCATAGAATCTTATGTGAAATATCGAGGTGTGAATCCTTCTGAAAGCCAATAGATTAAGTGAAAACATTAAACTTTTTAAAAAATATTAAGGTATGGCTATGAAACAAACATTTATAGCAACGTTCCCTTTTTAGAGGTAGTTTTAAATGTACTAGTATGAATTCTGAACAGCTGTTGTTGACACGGATAAAATAAATCCCTTATCTGCGTAAGCAATTTTACACTAAACTCATAGAAAACAGGGTAACTTTGACACTAAGAAGTGTGCAGAATTGTTCAACCGAGGGATTTCAGTAAAGGAATCAAACTTCAGGTCAGAATTACCACAAACTGTGAAAACATGAACTGCCAGTTGGGTATGTGAGGACGCTGGAACACAATTTGAGTGGGCTGTGGTGACAGTCGGCATCTTTTCCCAGCAACAGGCTGAAACGACGGCTGCCGTGCGAACCCAGGAGGAGGAGCTGGTGGAGGGCCTCCGAACCGAGTTCCATGAAACTGCCTGCAAAATACAGAGCTTGCAAGCAGAAACTGAATCTTTGAGAACCTTGGTAAGTACCACTGGGCTTTCAGTGGGTATATCCTGTGAGAATTCAAAGTGCTTTCTGAGGAGAGCCGTCCCATCGGGGGATGCAGAGTTAAGAGTGAATCCCGTTTTCCAGCGGATACTGTTTCCAGAGATGCCAGGCATTTCTGGGCTCTTCTTGATTGACATGGTGCTCCATGTGTCCCACATCTGACAGCCAGGCTCCAAATGTAAATCTTCAGTGTCTTCATACTAAATGATTGTTTCACTGAGGGTGCTGGGTGGGTAGTACTTGGCAACGTGAGGAGTACCTGCACCTTGTTGAAGTAGTTCAGCTTGTGTAATAATACCTAATATCAAAGTATCTAAAGAGAGGAGTTCTCAAAACATTCCAACTCCACTTAAACACAGTCAACAGAGATATTGGCCAAACTTGAATAAAAATGAAGGCTATGCAAACTGACTGACCTGTCTTCTGCTGTCCTGCCCTTACAGAAGAGGGGTCTGGAGAACTCTTTATATGACGCCAAGCACTGGCATGACATCGAACTGCAGAACCTAGGCTCTGTCATTTCCAAGCTGGAAGCAGAGATGGGAGAAATCAAAGTCGAAACGGAGCAGCAGCAGCGGGACCGTGAAAACCTGCTGACCAGCAAACAACAGCTGGAGAAAGACATTGCTGCGTATCACTGCCTTCTGGATGGAGAGCAGAGCAGGTATTGTCCTTAAAAGCAAGCGTGCCACAAGGATGGAGGACGTGTCCTCCCTGGGAAGGGGTTGTGAGCTTGCTGGAAGCAGAAGGAGTGTAATGGTTCTCTGTTTCATAAGGCAGGGTTGTAGACAGTGAAGTCTGAAGAAGTTGTAAAAGGGGAAGGACACACCAAATCCCATCAGAAATTCCTAATGTGTTGGTTTCCAGCACTAACATGGAAGGACATAGTTTGGCAACATGCCATGAGTTTCACTTTTTTTAAGATCTGAGATGTGATATTTAAAAGGTACTACAACATCTGGGAGCTACATCAGTTGCTGCGAAGCAAATGTGTTGGTGTTTCTTGCATTGGGTGCATTATGCCATCCCTCCTCCTCCCTCTATACAGTCAAAATATTAAAGCTGTGATCGTAGAAAGATTCTAGCTCCCTCTCTAAGCACATAAGTTCTCCCTGGAAGCCAAGAATAGACTCTGGATCACTGACTGTATTTTTTGTAAAGAAAGGTAGTTCAGATTCTTAACATTTGTCCTTTAGGAATAACCTTAACAGTGTTAAGTACAGTAAACCCCTCAAGCAGTTGGCTTGGGCTGTTTGGTTGGGCTTTTCTAAGATACTTAATCACCATTAGTCAGGGAACCTCGGAGAATCTGATCCACAGATTCTGACTTGCCCTTCTGCTCAGGACAAGGAGAACTTTTCAAATAATCTGATCCTGCTGAAGCTGATGAGGCTTCACCAGCTGAACTGAGGGTAGTACTTCATTCAGCAATTTTCCTATTTATGATAGTAACCAATTTTTATTTGTATCTTCTTTTTTACTTTCAGCTGATTATGAAACTCCCAGCCCACAGAAGACCATTGCCATTAAAGCAAAAGAAGATGTCACTGCCAATTATGTTCGTGAAAGCTAAAAACCCATCAAAGCAGCCTGCTTTATTCAGTTTGATTCAACAATCAAAGTAGGTTGTAGCTTGAACAACTTTATTAGACCCTCCTCATGTAATTGCTTTGCTTACAGATTTCAATTTACTCATGTTGTTAAAATTATAATAAAAATAAAGAATATCAGGGGTTTGTTTGACTTTTTCTTTCTTTCCAGTATTTTTCATGATAGCTGAAGGGGGTTGGATTAAAAGCATTGGCCCTTTGCTTTCCAGCAACTCAACTGTTTCTTTTCATAGTACCTCCTCTGTGCACGCAGCACCCACATGGAAATAGCCAGGGCTCTGTTGTGTCACAAGACCATCAGCTCTGCAGTGTGAAATCTAATTCAAATAATGCTGAAGCAGCTAAGTGCACTATTACCTCAATGCAATTAATTTTGCAATACATAAACCAGCAGAACCAGCAAACATCCCAGCAGTGCTTTATAAACACATTTTTAACTCTAAACTGCACTTCTGGAAAAGCTGAAGGTGCAAGAGAGCAACAGCAGTTCTATCTGCATTCCAGATTGCATCCTTTTACTGGATACCAAGAGTCCAAGCCAGGGTGTTGGTTTGTGCAAACGTGATACTTTTTGATATATTGATATATTTTGGTATTTGGTTTTATGTGCTTGGCTCGTTCTTGATATCACCATCCCTCCAAGGCAGGTCAGCCAAACAGGCACCCACATAGCATCAACATGTTGGCTGACCCTAGATAGGTCAGAACCTAGATAGGTTCCTTTCTTTTTATGATATCAAGATGAAAAGTATTTGCCATCTTTCACTTCTGACTTTCTTTTATATTTTAAACATTGGTTACCTCATTGTATTGCATCTGCAGTGTGGTCACACAAAGTTCCAAGATGCAAAGATGGATCCTGCATTTTCAGAGAAACATAACGAACCTTTGCCCCTATCACACAAAAGTTTAGGCAGATGGCTGGCTTTCCTTCACGAGTCTCTGCACAGGAATGAAGTTAGCCATACATGTGTTTGTTGGATTAGGACTTTGCTATACCAACAGTTACAATAGGTGACAACATAGGTCATTAAGTGGACTCAAAGACTATTGAGAAGTGGCATATATTAGAGATCATAATGGCATACAGCATATATGAGAAGTAGTCTACAGATACTTTCCCTCCTTATATCTAAGCTGACGTAAAATAGGATGGAATACTTCACTTGGATACAGCAAATCATGTGATCTGTCTCCCAGGAAAGCCTAAAATCAAACCACCACAGATGTTTAATTGAAACATTAGCTAATAAAGTTACTTAGTTTGAAATGACTGATAAAATCAAATACCCTCCGAATCCTCTAAACTCAATCAGCAGTGAATTACAGGAATAGGCACGCGAGTATTGTCATGCCTTTCCTTGCACATTCTGCCCCACATGAAAAATTCTTTCTGATACAGCTACTTGACAAACAATCCCTCATTTAATCTCTGCAAAAAGACCATCTGGCAAGTACCACCTGCAAGATTTTGGTCAAAAAATTACCGGATTAAAAGATTACCTGGCAACAACTGAAAAAAGAAAGGCAGATGATGGCAGATTCCTTCTTTCTTTTTTTTCTCACAGAATGTAGGCTCCTCACAGCAGCAATATTACCTTCTTACACATCAGTGCAGGCAGAACTTACTGAGAATTCATGAGGAAGAGTGATGATGAGAGAAAATGTAAACCCACAGTGGTACAAGAAATGAGATAGCACAGACCCTCAGGTTGTGGCTAACTGGACGGTGTTTAGGACTGGTCACTTTTTGGCATTGACAAAACATAACTTCCCCCTCATTCTTGAACAAAGAAGAGAGACCAATTTCCCTATGATTTGAAAACGAGGGAATTTACAAAGCATAAAAATACACACTCTGGATTCAGGTTTCTTTGCTATCATCTAGTGATTCTTCAGGTACGACAAGTAACTGCTGGCTAGCCCACTGTGTAATTGTTTTTTGTAAATGTCACTGAAGGAGATAAACCTGATGAAATTCTGAGTCTTCAATTATACTGTCATGTGAAAGAAAGATTTTTTTAAAAAAAGTCTTATATGCCATGATCCAGCATTATATTAGGTTAATACTGAGATGTTTATTCATTGGAATGGAATTAGTTTCTTGCAAAATCATCCAGGGGAATTGTCTGGAAAAGGAGGAAGCATCTAAGCAAAAATAATGAATTTCCAGCAGCTTTTCTCTCTATCTCTAGCAAAGAGCCACAGAAAAGATTATTTTTGTGACGGGTCCACCAGAAGTCCAGTGTAGCATGTCTGGCCCTTCTAAATCAAAGTGCTTCCACATTAAGAGCTGAAGCTCTTGGGAAGAAATCTCCCTGTACTTTCACACAGACTGCTGCCAGCTACTGAGCAGCCCCTCCAGCATGCCTGGCCAGCCTCAGTGTTGTCTAAGCATTAACAGTCTTCCCCATGTGAGATGGGAGATGGAGAACCTGAGAGACTAAAGGCTTTCACAACTCTTTGTACTCACTAAGGTTCATAAACTGATTTGGCTTTATATTTATCCCCTAGTCCAGCAGTTGCTCTATCAAATACATATGAACATGTTTCCAACTGGTTTTCATCAGAAAACTGGGGCCAGGAAACAGATTTTATTATCTCCTGCTGCAGCGTCTCTCGCACCTATGTTCCTATGAAGGGATTTGTGGCATTTGCTGTTATGAGAGTACAGATAGTGCAATCCAACAGCCAGCTGCTGCACTAAAAAACATCTCTACTTCTCTTCATGTGCGATGTGTTCCCATCACACCAACTTGTGATAGCACCAACACCTGGCTGATGTCTCAGGAGACAAAATCAGGGGAAAACTGGCCCTGCAAAATGCTGGGAAACCTTCCTGCCACTCAGCTCCCTGAATCAGACCACTGCAGGGGCAGACATGTACCAGTGGCAGCACAGAGATTGAAGGGGAAGAGGAACCAGTCCATGCTGTACAGCATGGCCATCCCTTTTGGTGATAGCTAACCACTTGGTCAGAAGAGCTGTACTATCAAACCATACGTGTACTTTATCCTCCTCCTCAGTCAGGCAAAGCTTTTTCTTCTGCACCACAGCTTGAACACAAACTGCTGCATCCTGGGGGGAAACAGAGGCTGCCAGCCCTGTGCTAGTCCCTGCCTCATTTAAGATTTCACACTGAGCAGCAACATAGCACACAAGCTAGGAACTGGTACTCTAGCCTATCATTCTACTGTTTACATTTCAGTATAAGCATGTTATACTGATTCTAAGGTTAAAAGATTATTTTTAAGGTCACTTTCAGGCCGTCATTGTCTCAAATGTAACATTTCAACAAAACACCATGCACCGCTGTCACCACTACCTGCTTTCAGATGGAGAAATGGACACAATAACACTTCTCCCTTCTGGCTGTAGAGGTCTGAAACTACAGCAAACTCTGAAAGGCCCAGAGCTGGAAGCGAGGTTAAGCTCCTAAAGAGAACTGGGGTCCATGCTGTGACAAGGACTCCATCAAAACCCTTCTGCAATCTTCTCTGCACCTAAGGGCACCTTCTCCAATTTCCTTGAGCAGGCACCTGCCTGAGAATTACAAAATGAATTGTTTCTCTGCTTGTGCTCTGCAAATGTCAAAGCAGTTCACAGTGCCATCACCTTCATGTCACAGAATGATAATTAGGTACAAAGAAGCAAGGGTAAGATGAAACACTGGAGGACTGGAAATGGAAGTCTTAACTCTTGCATCACCCACAACTCATTTCAACTTTCCTCCCTTCAGTTTCTCCACATGAACAGTGGCTGCTGATCATTTCCCCTACATGCAGTAGTGTTTCACACCTCAGGCTTTATAAAACGCACCAAGATGCACAGGGAACAGCATCATGGCAAGATTTGCCATAGCTACAGGACAGAGAAGAGAGCTGGCCAAGCACCACTGTGTGCCACCACAGGCACGCTGCAGTGGGCACTGCTGATGTAAGGGAGCAAAGAGTCATGCTCCAGTAAATCCCTGCCTGAACAGAGCCATTCCGAGTGCTGTGTCTGTCCCAAGGTGGGTCAGGCAGGGAAGTGATGAACAGTGCAGCAGAAAACCATGTGTTGAGCTCATGCTCCCACCACAGCAATGTGGTGTTCTGGATATATTCTGTGCATTGCAAATGTTACTTCTGCCAGTCCAGGTCTGCGAGCCATTCTTCAGCCAAATGTCCTCTGTGCAAGAACTGAGGAATGTTGAATTTGAGAAAGGAAAAGAAAAACACAAGTACTGGTGCTTTTTTTCCTGCATTTAACTTTTTGCACCATGACAACCTTCACCGTAAAAGCTAACACAATGCATTTGCAGAGAACCACAAATGCCCTGCATCAGCACAATTTTACATAAAAATAAAACTGGAGGTGGGAGGCAAATCCAAGCATAACTACATAACTAATGCTTCCTTCAAAGCACCGAGACATGCCTTTAAATCTGGATCTAAGCCTTCTGAGGTCTAAAACACTGCTGCTGTTTCCCGTGGTTTCCGCTAAGTCTGTTCCAGATTTAACAGCTGAAATGTTTCTCTGTACTGTGCTCCTGACAGGTATTAAGTGTCTAATCCAGAGCTGGGCATTCCAGCCTTACAGCACTGTGTTTGCAAGTGACAACTGACGCAGATGCTAAAAGCAGCAAAAAGGCAGCAGGTTCACATTTGTCAGCCTGATAATGGGGTTATCCATAATAATACAACGGAAGTATCTTACCAGCTGCTGAAATTCAAAAACAGATTGGCACAGAATCAGGCACAGCAACTGTACTTAGTGGCCATTATTAGCTTATCTACCACAAAAGCTGAGGGACACAAACTCTCTGCTTAGCTGGGTGGCATTATCAGTGCTGAGCCTGCAAGTCACAGGGCAGTGCAGTGCGGAGGTACATCAGCTTCCTGGGCAGTAACAGAGCGCAGACTCGAGGGAATGCAGTGCTTCCACAAAAGGAATGTCAAACACTCTTCCACACCCAGCTGTCCTGTGTCACACCTTCCAGGAAACCTCCTATCAGCTGAAGGGGAGGGTACAGGGGAGCATCAAGGAGACACAGAAAATGAGACTTAGCTACCAAATTTGCTCCCTACTTGAGTAATTATTTCTATCATGAATGGAAAGTGTCATTGATCGTGCGGCGTTCTCGGTGTTACCAGATGAGCTGTTACTCTTGCAGCTTTTAGTTCTCAAGGCCTGCTCTGTGCAGGCTCAAATCCTCTGAGTACACAGGGAAATACAGGGAAGACACAGGATGACATATAAAAATAGGACTGTAGCACAACTCCCAAAGGCAAAACACTTGGCTGCAGCGATTCAGTTACTCACAGCTACAAAGTGCTTCATTTATTTTACCTCCTTCTGCAATGAGACAATGACACCTCCTCTGTTTTTTCAAACAACCTGAGAAATATGGATGGAAAACACTAAATAACAGTACTTTAATGGACAGAAATTGAGACTGTCACTCTCCAAAGTTTGGAAAAACTTTTCATTTATATGGTTAATATATACTCGTACATGTAATGGTTTCAAAAGACAACATCACAAAGCACAATATGATAAAAGACTCAAGAGTACAAATACGCTTACTTTTATCCAATTGCAATGCAAACCAGTACTTATTTGATGGGTAATTCTCATTTGGGCTTACACTTCACCAGCAGGAACTTCTATTTCCTCTGAATGTCTGACCAACAGAGTACGTCATCAGCAACAGTGTTTCATGTAATTAGTTATGACTCATGACAGTCTGAGGCTGTTTTTCCAAATGTCCTGCCTCAAAACTTGTGACAAGGCATTTGGAAGCCACAGCGAACTTTTAGAACACCCATGTCTTTTTCCAGAGTTCAAGGTCAGTACAGTACCCAAAAAAGAGAGGCAACAATCTGCAGACACCCACTGTGAAGTCATCTTTCCAGCAGATATTCCCCTAGGCTTCAGTGTGAGTCAGGAAAGCAGTTGGGAAGCTCACGCCAACACATCCGGATATCCTAGACAGCGTGGTGTCTCAAGGCTTACTCATTTAACCACACCATCTCCAAGATGAAAGCTAAATGACTTCCTTGCATCCTTTGCCATGGCAGTGTAAGTCCACAGCCCTTTCTGGGGTGTGGGAGGAGGCAGCACCTCTGTCAGCGCAGACCAGGCAGGGAGGGAACGCCACCTCAGCTCCTGGGGGGGAGCTGGGCAGGCTGAGCAGCACCCGCAGCCCCAGGGCCGGGCTGAGGGCAGGGGATGCTCCAGCAGCTCTCTCGGGCTCCTGGGAAGTGACTGCAGCCACACTCTGAGCCCAGGGGTAAAGTTCCTCTCTCACTGCACAGTGAGCCCCGTGCCCAGTGCGGGAAGCAGACGGGTTTCTCGAGTAGTTACAGCTGGTCTTGACCACAGAATTGTTAAGGGCTGGAAGAGACCTCTGGAGATCATCCAGTCCAACCCCCCACCAAGGCAGGGTCACCTGGAGCAGGTGGGTTTGGAGTATCTCCAGACAGGGAGACCACGACCTCTCTGGGCAGTGTTGGTAGCCCTGAGAAGTCCCAGTGCTCTACCAGCCTCAATTCAAAGAAGTTCTTCCTCATCTGAGGTGCAACTCCTAGTGTTTTAGTTTATGGCTATTTCTCCTCTTCCTGTGCCTGGGTACCACTGAAAAGAGTCTGGGACCATTCTCATGGCACCCACATTAGAGATAGTTATATGCATTGATCAGATCCCCTCTCCTCCACACCAAAGAGGCCCAGCTCCCACTGCCTTTCCTCATGTGAGAAGCAGTCTCAGACCCAAATGGGTTTTAGAATAAGAATTTATTATACGGTGAAAGCAAACAGCACACTGGTTGCAGCAGAGTCCTCACTCCCTAAATACTGCATACCAAACACAGTCAGGTTGAGGGTTTAGCCAGCTGCTTCATACATATTCATTACACCATATATATATACATTTTGCAAGGTGATGCTACTTCCAACACGTTTCTTTATTGTGTCAGTTCCGTCCGCTGTAATTAACGTATTCCCTGATAAGTGCTCAGGGAAACTAACCAATTTGGCCATAATTCACATTACCTTGATAAGGAAGAGAAACTAAACAGGTCTGCCATAACTCTCATTGTCCTGATAAAGAAGAGAAACTAAGCAGTTTTACAATAATTTACAGCACGTCTGTAGTGACAACAACTTGTTCCCTTTACGGAGCTGCAATTACCCATTTGGCTTTTCACTGACACGAATCACAACGACATTTATCACACTCTTAAGAGAGACGCTCCACTTCCTTCACAACCTCCGCGTCCCCGCGGCGGGCCCTCTCCAGTGCCTGCACACAGCGCTGCGGCCGCCACCTCACTAAGGACTGAGGAGGCGTGGCAGGATCACCTCCCTCGACCCGCTGCGTTGTCCGGGGACAGGGGAGGGCGGTGCGAGGCGGTGCCACAGCCGCCCGCTTTGTGCCACCCCATCCCCAACACCGTCCCACCCTCACGGGGCCGCCGGCGGACATGGCGGACAGGCATCAACCGGCCGCCGCCATACC